>WWNC01000077.1:0-432500 GCA_011125475.1 Melanerpes aurifrons | reverse complement strand
AGGTTATTAATATTTTTATTATTAGTCATATTGCCATATTAATTTCATAAATCCATAACAACCTACCAGCGTTTCCTGGGCAGCAGAGCAAGTTGTGAAGGATCTGAATCCTCTCTGTTGGGCGCTGGCTGTTGTCCTTCTTGTCCTCCAGCTGGATCACAGCCTTCTGGATGCTCCCTTTGATCATTGCATCCATGTTGAGGAAGTGTGGCTGGAAAGCACCTGGAGGTCACTTGTTTGCTCCATGCTACTTTGCTCTCATTTGCCTGGGGATGCTTGTCCAGGGACATCATCTCCTCCAGAGCTTAGCATGGTGGTCACCAAGGCACCAAGGTCTGTACCATCTCACCATCCCTTGGCCTTACTTAAGTCAGACCCTGGAGCAAGGACAGGGTCTGAGAATTGTCTTTGTGCAAACTGCTCACATTTGGGATAAAAAGTCACCACCCTACTTCAATCTCTCAGTGTGACCCAGGAAGACCTGGGACAAGGTACCAACCCCAGCAAGGACCTCCAAAAGTTGGTCCCAAAAGTCCTCTTGACACCCAAGATCCTCCTCTTGATGAGGAGCAACCCCACTAAAATGAGGAGAAAACAAGAATAAAAAGTCCTACATTTTCCTGGGGGTGAAGTCCTGACTCGGTGAGACTCCCCATGGAGGCATCATCTGGAGAACCTGAAACCACAACCAACCACACAGCTCAGCCTCCAAAACCGCAGCAAGAGACACATCCACCCACAGGAGATGTTTGGAGCACCTTGCCCATCAACAAGGGAGAAGTCAAATAGGGCTGTAGTGGAAACCAACCCAACAGCTTCTTGATGACATGAGAGCCTCAGGAGCAGCTGGTTGGAGAACTCTAAGGGACAAGATGGAGGTAAGGAGACACCCAGGGCTGGCCTGCAGTGATGGATCACAGTACATTAGAGGTTGGAAGGGATCTTGAGATATCATCAGGTCCAACCCCCTGCCAAAGCAGGATCACTTAGGGGATCAAACCATTTCTGGTTCAACTTTATCATCTAGTTGAAGAATGGGGGCCTTGGTGTGGAGGTCTTCAGCTATGAAGACCTCAGAAGCAACAAGTGTTCCTGGGACCTACAGCTTGGGACCTGCTGTATCCAGGAGCATAATTCTCAATGGGTGGGAGGTTAGGGGGTGGGACAGTGACTTTCTGGAAGGGACAGTGGGGGTGATGGGGTGTGGCTTTGTGGTGGGAAGCTTCTTACCTGTTGGGAGCTGCTGAGAGCTGCTGGCAAAGATTTCAGCAATGGTCATTTTGGAGAGCTGGCCAAGGTTGGCCTTAAAGTTCTCTGGAGGCATGAGGACATCCAAGTGGATGGACTTCCACTCACCTGGAGAGGCAAGAGGATGGATCAGAACATCTGCCATCTTTTGGGACATCAGCCACTGAGCTTAGCCACTCAGATTGACGATGGAAGAGATCCACCAGCACGAGATGGAAGATTCACCACTTCACGTGCCTTCCCTGTAGGTGATTGTAGGTGTTTGTCTTCTCCTCCCACCCTTTTCCTGACCCAAAGGATCAAGAGTGATCTTACCACTGTCAAAAGCCAGGTAGCTGCAGCCACCCAGGACTCGTGGGACTTTGGTGATCAGCACCACGTGCAGGAGATGGGCATTGGTTGACCTCCTTCGCTCATCTGTGATGCAGTACCTGAAGGCACCACAGAAGATCAAAGTTAGTTCCTTCCAGATTCAGTCATAGAATTATGGATTAGTTTAGGTTGGAGAAGACCTTTGAGGTCATTGAGGCAAATGGCTAACCCAGTACTGCCAGGTGACTACTAAACTATGGCCCTCAGCACCACATTTCTGTGGCTTAGAAACAACTCCAGGGAGTCCACCACAGACCTGGGCAGCTTGAGCCAGGCCTGGACAACTCTTTGGGTGAGGACATTTCTCTTCATGTCCAACCTAAACCTCCCCTCAACCAACTTGAGGTCATTTCCTCTTGTTCCATCGCTTGGTCTATGACCCCCACCTGGCTCCAGACTCCTTTCAGGGAATTGTAGAGGGTAAAAAATGTCTTCCCTCATCCTCCTTTTCTCCAAGACTGAACAACCCCAGGGCCCTCAGCCACTCCTCAGAACTTCTCTAGCTGTTTTTCCTTATTCTACAGAGCCTTCACCAGCTTTGTTGGCCTTCTCTGGACCTGCTCCAGTCCCTAAACGTCCTTCTTGCAGTAAGGAACCCAAAACCGACCCAAGGACTCAAGGTGTGGTCTCACCAGTGCCCACTACAGGGAGGCAATCTCTGCCCTTGTCCTGCTGGCCACACTCTTGCTGGTATGAGCCAGGGTGCAGGTGGCCTTCTTGGCCACATGGTCACACACTGGTTCATTTCTCGCTACTGTTGACCAACAGCTTCAAGGTGGACACCATCAGGGTCCATGTTCCAAGGGTTCCTCTCCCTCCCTACCCATGGCTGCAGTCATCTCAGCCTGCTTTCCTGGTGGTTCCCAAGTCTTCATCCCAAGAACACTTTCCTCTGGTCACTGTTATTACCATCTGCTGCAGCCACAGAGGCAAAGGAGGCAATGGAATCCAGATTGAGTCTCAAGGGGAAAAGAAAGACTGAAGGGCAGCAGAAGTCTCTGATAAGGACCTGAAAGGAGGAAGAGGGCAAGAGGAAAAAGGAAAGGAGGAGGATGGAGAAGAGGGAGGAGGAAGACAAAGAAAGAAAAAGGAGTATGAAGGAGAAGGGGAAGGAAGAGGAAGGAGGATGGAGGAAGAAGGATGAAGAAGAAGGAGAAGGAAGATGGAGGAGTGGGGAGGATGGAGGAGGAAAGAACAATAAAGAGAAGGATGAAGGAGGAGCAAGGAGGGAAGAAGGAGGAGGATGGTGGTGGAAGAAGAGAAGAGGTGGGAGAAAGAAGGAGGAGACAAGAGGCAAAAAGGATAAAGGAGGAGTAGAAGAGAAGGAGGAAGAACAAGAAAGAAGGATGAGGAAAAAGAAGGAAGAAGAAGGAGGAAGAAGAAGGAATAGAAAGGAGCAGGAAATAGCAGGAGATAAAAGAAGGGTGAGGGAGAAGAAAGGATGAAGAGGCAGGAGGATGAAGAAGAAGGAAGAATGATGAAGGAGGAGGAAAGAGGAGAGAAAAGGAAGGAGGAAACAGGAGAGGAAGGAGGAGGAGAAGGAAGGAAGGGGATGTGGAGGAAGAAGGAGGATGGAGGAGGAGGAAGCAGGACAAAGAATAGAGGACAACAATGGATGAAGGATGACAAAGGATGAAGGACAAGAAAGGACAAGGAAGGAGGAAGAAAAGATGAGGAAGAGGAGGGGATGAAGGCCACCTGCTTACTTAGCACATGCCAGGAGCCGTTTGCTGCTCTGTGGCTCATCAAAGTGAAACTGCACGAGGAGCAGCCTCTGGTCCTGGGGCTCTCTGAAGAAATCTCTGCAATAGAAAAGAACAGAATAGAATAAACCAGGTTGGAAGAGACCTTCAAGATCATCGCGTCCAACCTATCATCCAACACCACCTAATCAACTAACCCATGGCACCAAGCACCCCAGCAAGTCTCCTCCTGAACACCTCCAGCGATGGCGACTCCACCACCTCCCCGGGCAGCCCATTCCAATGGACAATCACTCTCTCTGTGTAAAACTTCCTCCTGACCTCCAGCCTGAACCTCCCCTGGTGCAACCTGAGACTGTGTCCTCTTGTTCTGGTACTGGCTGCCTGGGAGAAGAGACCAACCTCTGCCTGTCTACAACCCCCCTTCAGGTGGTTGTAGACAGCAATAAGGTCACCCCTGAGTCTCCTCTTCTCCAGGCTAAGCAACCCCAGCTCCCCCAGCCTCTCCTCATAGGGCTGTGTTCCAAGCCCCTCACTAACTTTGTTGCCCTTCTCTGGACACCTTCCAGCAAGTCAACATCCTTCCTAAACTGAGGGGCCCAGAACTGGACACAGTACTCGAGGTGTGGCCTAACCAATGCAGTGTACAGGGGAAGAATGACCTCCCTGCTCCTGCTGGCCACACTGTTCTTGATGCAGGCCAGGATGCCATTGGCTCTCCTGGCTGCCTGGGCACACTGCAGGCTCATGGTCAGCCTACCATCAACCAGCACCCCCAGGTCCCTCTCTGCCTGGCTGCTCTCAGCCACTCTGACCCCAGCCTGTAGCACTGCCTGGGGTTGTTGTGGCCAATGTGCAGAACCTGGCACTTGGATGTGTTCAATCTCCTGCCCTTGGATTCTGCCCATCTGTCCAGCCTGTCGAGGTCTCTCTGCAAGCTGGACAGATGGGCAGAGTCCAATGGCAACGGCATGAGATTTGAATGAAACAGCCTCTTCAAAATCTTCTCCTGGGAAGCTCTTACCCCACCCAAAGCCCTCAGAGAAGTGGAAACCACCCAGGAGGTTCAAGAACTGAACTTCTGGAGCCCACCTGAGATCCTGGCGGAAAGCGTGCTCAGTGTCAAACTGGCTGAGGAAGAGGCAGTGGATGGTGTCTGGGAGGTTGAGGGTCTTCTTCAGAACTTCTAGGTCCTTTTGGTTGAGCAGCCTGGCATGGGTGGAGACCTGCAGTAGAAAGGAGAGCTCAAAACTGGTTGTCCTGGTGCCTCAAATGGGTGAGATTTTGCAGGGCATCTCCACTGAAGCTTGGGGCTCATCTCCAGGCAGCCAGAAAGTGACTTGAGGAGCTCAGTTTGAGCCAGAGCTGAGCAGACCTCTGGAGGAAGGTCAGAGTCTACCCCAGCTGCAGATGACCACGAAGGGAAAGGTGGTGGACATGAGCCTATCATTAATTGTTGGTTGCTTATCTGGCCAGGTTGGATTGATAGGTGAGGTCAATGGGATGAGAGTCACCAAGGCCAAGTGCTGGTCCTGCAAGCCCATGAGGGTTCCAGGTTTTGGGCAGAGTGCCTGGAAACTGCCTGCTGGAAAAGGACCTTGGGGCAATTTTAGGCTGTGCCTAGGAAATTTTCTACAAATCTTGAACAGAAAGTAGCAGAATGTAAATAAATTCCCATTGGCTGTGAAGGGAAAACAATGATGAGGTCCAAACAGTCTCTGGCTTGGAGCTGAGCATAAAATGAGTTGCATGCACCGAGCTCTGTGCTTTGTTTCCTTCGCTGAGGCAGGGACTGCCTGCTGCTTCTGCTGCCCTGATGGCCTTGGAGGCGTTCCTGTCTTGTGGCTAAGTACTAACCAGCGACTCTCTGCTTCTCTCCTTTCTTCTCTTATCCCATGTACAGGGGTGTAGTGGTTTGAGCCTTAACTGGGAATTAAGAGCTCAGATAGGGGCGAGGCTGAGAATCTCTCCCCTGCTCCCCCCTCCTCCCTCCCAACAGAGAGGAAAAAGAAAAGAAAGGGAAGGAGCAAATCCACCAAGCAATAATTTGGAGTCAGTTTGGAAGTAGAGAGGTAAAGAGTTTTCTTTAAACAATATATACATATATATAACAGGTAAGGTTCACAAGGGCAAGGAACAAGGATGGATGGGAGGGGAAAAAAAAGAACAAGAATACAAAACCAGTCTCTCTCTCTGAAGAGGCGCAGAGGCAGGATGGAGAAGGATCAGGCCCGACCACGTGGCAGAGGAGCAGGAAGGCAGCTGCAGTAGCTCTCGCCCAGGAAAGGCAGGAGTCAAAAAGGAGAGCTAATGGCTGCAATGTCCTCCCTTTTATACCCTAGCTGGGCAGGGAGGGGGAAGTGGAACAGACTCAGTTTCCCAGGGGTAAAACGCCCTGTAGGGAGGGAAAAGCGCTCGCAAGCCCTCCACCCTGTTTACAGGATGGGCGTTAACCCACCATAAGAGGGAGGTGGGGGGGAGGCAGAAGCTATTGGTAACCCCCTGGTTTTGCCCAGGGGGGTTCTTGTGTTGCTTATAAATTGCAAATATATCTCAATATTGTATATTTTGTACATATTCTTTGCATTCCATATTTTAGATTGTAGTTTTGCTTGTAACTACAGCTTCATTTGCTTTCCAACTGAGCTGGTCTGGCAATTTTATGTTGGGGGGAAAATTCAACCCACCACAGACCTGGAGGTGGTGGTCAATAGTAGCTGGAGATGAGCCAGCATGTAACCATACAATCATAGAACCAATAAGATTGGAAAACACCTCAGAGATCAGCAAGTCCACCCTGTCATCCAGAGTTCATGACTAACTAAACCATGGCTTCAAATGCCACATCCAATCCCCTCTTCAACACCTCCAGGGACAGTGACTCCACCACCTCCCTGGGCAGCACATTCCAATGGCAAATGACTGTGAAGAACTTTCTCCTCACCTCCAGCCTAAACTTCCCCTGGCACAGCTGGAGACTGTGTCCTCTTGTTCTGGTGCTGGGTGCCTGGGAGAAGAGACCAACCCCCACCTGGCCACAACCTCCCTTCATGTAGCTGTGGACAGCAAGAAGGTCTGCCCTGAGCCTCCTCTTCTCCAGGTTAAGCAACCCCAGCTCCCTCAGCCTCTCCTCACAGGGCTGTGCTCCAGACCCCTCCCCAGCCTTGTTGCCCTTCTCTGGACACATTCAAGAGTGTCAATGTCCTTCTCAATGTGAGGAGCCCAGAACTGGACACAGGACTCAAGGTGTGGCCTAACCAGGGCTGAGCACAGGGCAGAATGACTTCCTTGCTCCTGCTGGCCACACTGTTCCTGATCCAGGCCAAAATGCCCTTGGCCTTCTTGGCCACGTGGGCACACTGCTGGCTCATGTTCGGCCTACTATCAACCAGTATCCCCAGGTCCCTTTCTGCCTGGCTGCTCTCAGCCACTCTGACCCCAGCCTGTAGCACTACCTGGGGTTGGTGTGGCCAAAGTGCAGCCCCTGGCACTTAGATATGTTGAATCTCCTGCCCTTGGACTCTGCCCATCTGTCCAGCCTGGCAAGGTCTCTCTGCAGATCTCTCCTACCCTCTAACAGCTCAACTCCTGCCCCCAGCTTGGTGCCATCTGCACACTTACTGATGATGGACTCAATGCCCTCATCCAGATCATCAATAAAGATATTGATCAGGCTGGGGCCCAGCACTGATCCCTGGGGGACACCACTAGTGCCTGGCTGCCAGCTGGCTGTAGCACCATTCATCACCACTCTCTGGGCTCAGCCTCCAGCCAGTTCCTAACCCAGCTCAGAGTGCTGCTGCCCAAGCTGGAGCTGACAGCTTGGCCAGGAGTTTGCTGTGGGGGATGGTGTCAAAGGCCTTGCTGGAGTCCAGGCAGACTGCATCCATAGCCTGCCCCACATCCACCAGGCAGTCACCTGATCATAGAAGGAGATCAGGTTGATCAGGCAGGACCTGCCCTTCCTGAATCCATGCTGGCTGGGCCCAATCCCTTGGCCATCCTGCAGGTGTGCAGATGCCTGCCTGGCACTGAGGTCAGGCTGACAGGCCTGGAGTTTGCAGGCTCCTCCATCCAGCCCTTCTTGTGCATGGGCACCACGTTGGCAGCTTCCAGTCATCTGGGACCTCTCCAGTGAGCCAAGACTGGTGGTAAATGATGGAGAGTGGCTTGGCAGCTCATCTGCCAGCTCTCTCAGCACCCTAGGATGGATCCCATCTGGTCCCATGGACTTGTAAGGATCCAAGTGGTTCAGCAAGTCTCTAACTACTTCCTCATGGATTTCAGGGGCACTGTACTGCTCCCTGACCCCATCTACCAGTTCAGGAGGCCAGTTATCCTGGAGTCCTCCTGCCTTGCTGTTGAAAATGGAGGCAAAGAAGGTATTTAGTACCTCAGCCTTTTCCTCATCTTCAGTTACAACATTCCCCTCCATGTCTAATAGAGTGGAGGTTCTTCTTGCCCTCTTTTTACCATTAATATAGTTATAAAAATTCTTTTCATTGTCCTCAACAGCATTGTTCAGCTTCAGTTCTAACTGGGCTTTTGCCTCTCTAATTTTTCTCCTACATGATCTAACAACATCCTTAAGCATAAGAGTTGCCTCCCCCCTTTCCAAAGGTGATTCAGCCTCTTTTTTTCCCTAATTCCTTCAAGTGCTGCTTGCTCATCCAGGCCCAGAGCCTCCCCTCAGCTCATCTCGTGGCACATTGGGACAGCTGTTCCTGTGTCTTCAGGAGTTCCTGCTTGAAGTAGGTCCACTTGTCCTGGACCCCTTTGTTCTCGAGGGCTGCTACCCAGGGGACTCTCTGGATTAGCTGCTTAAATAAGCTGAAGTCTGCCCTCTGGAAGTCCAGGGTCAGGGTTCTGCTATTGCTCCTCCTTATTTCCCTGCATAGTGAAAACTCCAGTGTCTCATGGGCGCTGCACCCTAGACAGCCTCCTACCATCACATCTCCCACCAGCCCTTCTCTACTTGAGAGCAGCAGGTCAAGCAGGTAGGCTCACTTAACAGCTGCATCAGGAAGCTGTTCTCCATATGCTCTAAGAACCTTCTGGACTGCCTCCTCTCTGCTGAGTTAAGTTACCAGTGGATGTCTGGCAGGTTGAAGTTGCCCACAAGGACAAGGTGGCTACCAGCAATGTGACTTGTATCAGCAATGGTGTGGCCAGCAGAACCAGGGCAGCAATTACCCCCCTATAGTGGACACTGGTGAGGACCTTGAGTCCTGGGTTCAGTTTTGGGTTACTCACTCCAAGAAGAGCATTGAGGAGCAGCAGGAGAAGGAGAAGAAGGAAAAGGAGAAGGAGGAGAAGGAGAAAGAAGGAGAAGGACAAGATAAGAACATGAAAAACAGGAACACAGAGAAGGTTCTAGAGAGCTTGTGAGAAGTAGGTGAGGGACCTGGGGTTGTTCAGCCTGGAGAAAAGGAGGCTGAGGGAAGACCTCATTGCTTTAGACAACTCCCTGAAAGGAGGCTGGACCAAGGTGTGGGGGGGTCAAAATCTTCTCCCAAAGAATAATGACAGGGCAAGAGGCAATGATCTCAAGTTACACCAGGAGAGGTTTAGTTTGGATATGACATCCAGAGGGTTGTCAAGCCCAGGCTGCCCAGGGCAAAGGCGGAGTCCCTCTCCCTGGGGGGGTTTCAAAGCAGTGTAGATGTGGTGCTGAGGGACACAGTCTGGTGGTGAGCTGGCAGTGCTGGGTCAATGGTTGGACTTGACGACCTTGAAGGTCTCTTCCAACCAAACTGATTCTGTGAGGTAGAGGGAGGATGTTAACCCATCATTGTCCTGCCTTAACCAAGACCATGGGGCCACCACGCTTGCAAACAGCACCCCTGGGTGCTCCACAGCCAAGCACCAGTACCTGCAGGCACGTCCCGGTGGTGGTGTTCTCCCTGTTGTGTTGCTGGTTCATTGCCTCCCGTAGGAGGCTGGCCAGGCTGTTGTGCTTCTGCTTGAAGAAGTAGAGGTCCTGGATCTCCTCAGTGTTCTCCAGAGCAGAGTACCTCAGGCGCAGGATGGAGTCAGGAGTGGCACAGGCCACCAGTTTGCTGGTGGCAGTGGACAGGACCATGTCTCCACCGCACTCATAGACCATGGAGCAGATGTTCTGGGAGCACTCCAGCACGATGGCAGCCGAGGTGTCATCACTGAAGCCAATGAAGACGTCATGTTCCTTGGGGACCGGAGCACAAGACTGAGTCACCAACACATCAGGCTTCTCCATATGGACAAACGACCCAGCCCATTCCTCCAGGTCCCTCTTCAGGTCTTGCTGCTGCCAGCTGAGGATGGTGTTCATGTCCAAGCAATGCTTCTCCAGCCTGCTCAGCAGTGGGGTGGGGAACTGGCTGTAGACCACCTTCTTCTCCTCGATGACGATCAACCGGAACTCCTCCTTCACGCGACTCTTGACCCGATGGGTCCCAAGGCCAAGGTCAACATAGTAATTGTCCCCCAGGCTGACAAAGCATTGGTTGAGGGCATCGTAGAGGCTCTCATACAGGTTCTGGATGTTGAGGAGGACAACAGGTCGGCCGATTTCCATGCAGATCTTCACCCGGTTGACAGAGCGGCACACCTGGGAATAATCCTGATCCCGTGGGAAACCAGAACCAAAGATGATGTCACAGTTGCCAAGATCGATGAGCCTCATCATCTGGATGATCTGGAAGGCAGCGTTGTTGGTGGTCAGCAGCAGCAGGTACCTGGACATGAAGCCTGGCTGCTGTGTCCCCAGGTTCTCCTGCAGCAGACGGATGCAGCTGGTTCTCGCCATGTTGGTGAGACGAATGTCACTGATGCAGCCCTGGAAGATCTCCAGAGGGTCGATGTCTCCTGAACCTCCAAAGTTTCTCTGGATGGCCTTGACCAGAAGCTCCTCTTGGGTGCTGCGTTTCATGTCCCGCATGTAGGACACGACCATTTTGATCAAGCTGTAGAAGTCCCGAAGCCCAAAGAACTCCGTCTTCTGCCTGGCCAGGACATTGCAGTAGAAGGTGGCCAGGATGGGGAACAAATACTCGATTCTGTGCAGGTGAGGTTGGTCAGCACAGATGCCCTTGGCTGTCTTCACCAGCTCTTCTCTGCTGGGTTCATTCCTGAAGACCAGGAGACCCCGGTTCATTTTGGCAGGGTCCAAGGCCCAGTTGGAGATGCCCACAAAGCCAACTTTCTTGTAAGCCTCTGGCTTCTCATCGTCAACACATCCGTCCTCCAGAAGAGGGTGGAGAGTCTTCAAGGGCATGTCAGGCGAGTCTTCAGCCAGACCAATCTCATCCAGAAGGACCACAGACACAAACTCATCCAGGTTCCTGCCCTTCTGGAACTGAGCGCATTGCCGGAAGGTGGAGATGATGCCTTCAGGTTTGGAATAGGGGCTGCACTGGAAGGAGACCAGCTGGACCACTTTGCATCTTTTAAACAAGGGGCTTCTAGCTGATGACATCCCCCCCATGGCATCGACGGCAATGGTTTTGGAGAGAGACTTGGAGCTGCCTGGCTTCCCAACCAGGAAGAGTGGAACCCGGAGGTCCATGCAGACAACCATCATGAAGACGTTCTCCCGCAGAGCGCTGTTGCAGGCGGTGGCCTTCGGGACAGACAAGTTATCAAGGAAGACCTCTTGGCACAACTCAATCTCTTGCTGTAGCCAAGCCGCAGGGACCGGGAAGCATTTGGCCACCTCCTCCAGGTACTGCTGCCGGCTCTCCAGAGACACGTAGTAGCAGGTCCCCACGGAGAGGACCAAAGCCCTTTGTGCAGGGTCTAAGGTTGGTTGATTTTCCCCCTCGCTGTGCCTCTTCCGATCCATCTGCTGGAAGAGCAGGTCCCGCAAGCCATAGAACCAGAGCATGATCTTCATGCAGCGGTCGATGTCTCGAAGGCTGGCAACCCTGCACTCGTCCTTCCTCTCTCTCAGGAACTTCTGGGAGGTTGAAATGACACTGGTGAAGACCTCCAAGTTTCCAGCCAGGATCTCCTTCCCCACAGCGGACCTCACAATCTCCCTGATGTACAGGTTTTGAGTCTTCTCGTTCAGTTCCCCGAAGTCCCAGACCAGGGGGACCAAGCTGGGAGGGAGGGGTTGCACCCGATAGACCAACTGCCTCAGAGGGATGTACCCCAGCTTCTCCGGGGTGTCTTCACTCCGGACTCTGTAGCCCAAACCAGCTTTCTCCAGTTTCTCAATGGTCTCCTGACTGTGTCTTTTGTAGGGGTTGCAAGCAGCCACCACTTTCAAGCAGCCGGTGGTGATCTGCTCTCCGTTGACGCTGCGGTCACACAGGACTTCCTTGATGGCAAAGATGGCTTCCGAGGTGTTGGCTTCATCAAAGAAGAGCACAGTGTCCACGTTGTGCTTTGTCCTGTTGTCATGTGCCAGCTTCATGGCCTGCCTGACCTTCTCCTGGATGGTCTTGGAGGTGGTGCCACCGTGAACACGCACCACTAGCATGTTCTGAACTTCCTTGCCTGCCTTTTGCAGGTTGCACAGGAACTCTACCAGCTTTGTCTTGCCGCAGCCTGTTTCACCCATGATGATGACAGGGATGCCACACTGGAATCGGAGGTAGATGGCCAACATCTTCATGGTGTTGTCCAATGTCAGCTGGTAGGAAGGATCTGGATCATTCTGGCATTCCACGCCAAAGACCCTGCAGAGGGTCTCCAGCTGCTCCTTTCGAGATAAAGTCTCAAATTTCCTATTGAAAGGAACCTTCTGGAGGACCAAGTTCCTGTGCAAACTTGGGCTCATCACCTTGGTCTCCAGAACAGCCTGGGAGTAAGCATCAATGGCATCAAAGTTCTGGTTGATGTGGAACCCTAAGAACTCCATGGAATGACCTCCAGCATGGAAGACGATGTAAGGATGAGAATCCTGCTCCCACTTGCGTCTCAGCTGGTACCCGCTCAGGACATTGTCTACCACCCTGCTCTGCTGCCTCGGCACACTCTCGTCAGACATGTTGAGGGAAGGCATGGCAAAGTCCTTGGACATGGCAACCATGAACTTGACGACGAAGGATTTGAAGCCACGCAGCTCTTGTAGGACCAGCTTGCTGCAGAAGACTGATTCCTCACACTTCATTAGCTGGAAGTTCAAGAAGTGGCTGAAGTTGCTGAGCTCGGTCCAGGAGGGGTCACTTCTCCCACAGAATTCCATCAAGCACCCCAAGCATTCCTTGTCTGTCCCTTGGACACTTCCAGAGACAAATGTGAAGTGGTCAAGGTCTCCCTTCTCTTTGTATCTTCTCAGGTATTGGTAGGACCTTTGGAAGGCTTCACTCTTGAGCTTATTGCAGTCAAAATATTCCTCCCTCAGTTCCTCAGAAGGGACAGAGCTGGGACGTCCCAGCGTGGTGAGAACCCGCAGTGGTGATACACATTCCACAGTGGGAAAAAGATCTAGGAATTTCTCTTCCATTTCAATGGACATCTACAAGCAAGAGGACACAAGTCACCACCAGGACCCCCAGGACCATTCCCCAACTTTCCACATTCACCCACATCTCCAAACTCCCTTCTTTGTCTCTCCTCCTGGTCACAAATGTTTGGTCAGTCTGGGGAGAAAAAAAATGGTGGAAACATCATAATTTCTCCAAGAATATTCTTGAAAGAAGGAATCTCTGTCTTGGCCAACACCCTGTCTTGACTTGGGTGATCTTATTGTCTCAAACACCTTCTCCTGCTCCACTAAATAATTTTGGAGATGGAAGGACCTAATCCAAGTCAATACTCAAGGTATGGTGAGGAACTATAGATGGATGATCAACCACTAATGAATCTGGGGGTTCATTTCCCACCTTGAGTGATCCCAAAGCATGGCTCAGGTGCAAACTGGCCTTCAAGATGTATGTCAGGTGGAAGCTACAGCAAAACTGGGATGACAAAGTTTCCTTTTCCCACCAAAACTCTTGAGTAGAGGCCCCTGAGCTCTTGACAGAGGCATGCTTGACCTGCTTGCTTCTACCTAGGTAAGGCATTGTCCCACTAGAGAGAGAAGACTCTAAATCCTCCAGTGCTATGGTGGAGACCTCAGAGTTGAGCTGCTTGATTCATACTCAACCTTGAGGGTT
Organism: Melanerpes aurifrons; assembly: GCA_011125475.1. NCBI lineage: Eukaryota > Metazoa > Chordata > Aves > Piciformes > Picidae > Melanerpes > Melanerpes aurifrons. The sequence goes on along the minus strand of WWNC01000077.1, from coordinate 419,092 downwards.
CCTCCAGACCCCACCAAAGTACCTCCTGCTTCTTCGTGCTGCTGACACCACTCCCTCTTGCCAGGTACTCAATCAAGTAGAGGTGAGAAGGTTGACACTTCCAGACGATGCCATCAGGCCTCTGGATGTGCCGCAGGATGCAGAGGTCAACCAGAAGCCGGTAGAGACCCTTTGATACCTGCCAGAGTGGAAGAAAGCAACCCAAAGCCACCCACATGAAAATGGATTCAAGGTCCACCAAACTACACTCATTGCTCTGATTGGGTTGGACTTGAGGTTCCACCTCCTTCTTGCCCCTACTCTGTGGTCACCTCTGTTCCAGAACCGCTAGTCCACTTGAAGCACTCACCACTGGAGACACGTCAATATGGAAGATGCTGGGCTGAGATTCAGTGGTGGATTCCCTGGTGGAGAAGAGCTCCTCCACCAGGAACTGGTAATCAATGTCTGACTCCATCAGCCTAATGGTCTTGTGAAGCGGTAGCGTGCCACCCAACTTGGCATGGACCTTCTTGATGGTGGACTCCACAAAGAGAGACTTCCCTGAGGGAGGGAAAACATGATCATGAGTCTACCCTGAAGCATGAGCCAGCAAGGTGTCCTCATGGCCAAGAAGGCAAATGGTCTCCTGGAGGGCATAAAGAAGAGTGTGGGCAGCAGGTCAGGCCCAGGGAGGTTCTTCTGCCCCTCTGCCCTGCCCTGGTGAGGACACAGCTGGAGGCCGGGGACCAGTTCTGGGCTTCTCAGTTCAAGAGGGACAAGGAGCTGCTGGGGAAGGTCTCTGAAGGTGATGAGGGGACTAGAGCATCTCTCGGGATGCTGGTAGGGATGAGGCTGGAGAAGAGCAGCCTGAGAGGGACCTTCTCAATGCCCAGCAACATCTAAACATTCATGAATGGGGACAGACTCTTCTCAGTGGTGGCCAGGGACAGGACAAAGGGCAACTGGCACAAACTGGAACCCAAGAGGTTCTGTAAAGAGAAACTTCTGGGCTTTGATGAGCCCAGAGGTCTCCTTCTCTGGAGAGATTCTAAAACCACCTGGATGTGATCCTGGACCCTGCTGGAGCTGGGTTAGACTGGATGATCTCCAGAGGTCCCTTCCAACCCACCAGGTTGGGATTTAGTAATTCTACACTTGGATGCAACCCAAACCACGGACATCTCTCTCCAAGGTGTCCTACCTTGTCTTCTTGCTCTGAGGTCCTACTCAGAACACTCCTCTCCAAACACTCACCCATCCCTGCTCGCTCTGAGAAGACAAACTTGATGTTCTGCTGATGAGGTTCCTCAAAGGCTTGGGCAACAGGGGCTGTCCCACTTGGCACTTTGAGATGCATCTTCAGGTAGCTTTGGATTTCCAGCTTGTTGTAGCATGGGAAGTTCACCTTGTAGGCATCAAAGGCCGTGTTGACATAGGAGCTGTGGGCTTTGGCATTGCAGAAGATGAGGAACCTGTAGCTGGGGATGCTGGAGGATTGCACCAGGCGGAAGAAGTGGAACTCGAGTCGTTCAGAGACTTTGTAGACCAACTTGTCAGCTCCCAGCAAGCAGAAGATCTTCTGGTCTTGAGAACCTGGGGAAAGAGCTCTCCTGAGGAGCAGCTCCACCTCCTCCTCCTCTGTGTCAGGAGTGCACACCAGGACCTCATCGTAGGATGGGAGAGGAGCCGCCTCTGTGTGCCTGTAGACTGACAACATGCTGGGTAACATCTCCTCCTCCTTACACATGATGAGAAGAGGCTTCCCCTCTTCCAAGCCAACAGGCAAGCTCCTCTCCACATGGGTGCTCTCCAGAGCCACCAGCTGCTTCAAGGTCTCCCCCAAAACATCCACCCCAATGTATTTGTCAGACACCAGGCCAGAGAACTTTTTGCAGTAGGCATCCCAGAGCAGGGTGACCTTATCAGAGATGGATGGCAGGCTCTCAAAGGAGGCAGCCACCTCGTCCTGGGCCAAGGTGCTGAAGAACACCTGGCCAGCACCACTGTGCTCTGTCTTGAACTTCCGCTTCTTCTGCAGGAAGTCTTCTCTGGCCTCCTCGTACAAGGTGCTGAGCTTTTCCACCAGCTCCTGGTTGTCTCCTTGCTCGAAGGCAAACTCCATCAGCATCTGCTGTGTGATGGGTGAGTTGCCCAAGCAGCTCTGCAAGGCTGCCTTGGCCACCACCTCATCGTAGCCTGACTCAGCCAAGCCCTTGATCAGCTGGGGGAAGCGGATGATGTAATCATGCCAGGTGACCAACTCCTCCTCTCCTGCCAACGTCTCCACAGACTCCAGAGGGGTCATCAAGGCATCCTCCAGGGCTTGTCTGACATCTTCTGCTTTGATGTTGTGCTTGATGGAGGAGAGCATGATGAGGACCTGAGGCTCCACGATGCCTTTCTGGACCCTGGCCAGTTGGCTGCATAAATAGAAGAGCTGTTGAGCAGTGAAGAGATTGAGATGATAGTAGTTGTCCCTCTGAGTCTCCAGGTACTTCTTCCACTCTCTCAAGCAGTGCTCCATTGCTTTAGAGAGGCTGCCCAGCTCCTCCAGGAGGGGTTTGGTGCTCTGCACAAGGATTTCAGCAATGCCAAACTCGGTGTAGACCTTCACAGGCTGATCAGGATTGCAGTAGATCTCAGCCTTCCAGCCACAGAAGAGGACATTGCCAACACTGAGAAGCTCCAGGTACAACTTCCCGATCGTTTTGACTTTTTCCAGTATCTGTCACAAGCCAAAGACACAAGAGGGAGATGGATCATGTCCTGCAGCATCTTCTCAAGGTCAAACTGTCTCCAGAAAGCTCTGCAGGTGCAGGCTCCTCAGTACAGGAGACATGGACAGGCTGGGGAGGGATGATGGCAAAGCAAATGGAGCTTCATCCAGCTGTGTGGTTGGTGACAGACTCAGGGTCTAGGCTTCTGAAATCATGGACCTGCCTTAGAGAAGAAATTTGATCTACCTTTGAGAAGTTGACAAGAATCTGGATCTAACCTTGGGAAGTTGTTTGCTGTATAGCAAGATGGATCTGCCTTTAAGAGGGCAAGAAGGTCTTTGCCAAGAAGCTGCCCAGACCTAAAGAGAGGTTTAACCTCATCTGAGGAGGGCAAGGGGCTGGAGTTTTGACCCATGGAGAAGAACCTGGTGGTAGGTTAGGAAACATCCATGAAGTGCCCCAAGGACTTGGGACACAGCACTCTAAAAGGGTTTGGATTGGAAGGCCACCAGTCCTCAGCAGCCAGGTCAAGAGAGGAAACATTGTGGTTGGTGCTTTCTGGAGGATGCCTGATCAAGAGGAACCTCTGGATGAAGCCTCCTGTCTTGGTGTTGAGGCTCACAGGCTCTGAACCTGCCAGAGGACTTCAATGCCACCAATGTCTGCTGGAAAAGCAGCACAGCAAGATGGAAGAAGTGAAGAAGACTCCTTGAGAGAGTCCAGGATCCTTTCTTCACCCAGGTGAAGGTCTGGAGGAGAAGCATTTCTGGACCTGTTGCTCACCAACATGGATGGACTAATGAAGGAGGACCACGTGGCTCAGTTGGTAGGGCATGAGACTCTGAGTGTTGAGATTGTGGGTTCGAGCTTGCAATGGGCAGTGATGTCCTTCTTTTTTTTTCGACCTTATTGCTGTCTACAACTACCTGAAGGGGGGTTGTAAACAGGCAGAGGTTGGTCTCTTCTCCCAGGCAGCCAGCACCAGAACAAGAGGACACAGTCTCAGGCTGCACCAGGGGAGGTTCAGGCTGGAGGTCAGGAGGAAGTTTTACACGGAGAGAGTGATTGCCCATTGGAATGGACTGCCCGGGGAGGTGGTGGAGTCGCCGTCACTGGAGGTGTTCAGGAGGAGACTTGATGGGGTGCTTGGTGCCATGGGTTAGTTGATTAGGTGGTGTTGGATGATAGGTTGGACGCGATGATCTTGAGGGTCTCTTCCAATCTGGTTTATTCTATTCTATTCTAAGATTGGTGCACCCCAGGCTGCAGAGCTGATGGCATGGTGGAACTCACCATCTTGAGGGTCATTGGCCAAGAGAAGAGGAAAGTCAGGAGCTCAGATTTTAGGAGATGGATGGAACCTCCTGGGACACTGTCCTGAGAGGTAAAGGAACTGGATGGAGCTGGCAGATCTTTGAGGGTAGGGATAAGGTTGAGAAGGCCAAGGCGTGGCTGGGACTGGAGGAATGAAGTCCCTCCGAGTGTAGAAGACCAGGCACAAGATCCCCAGAAGAACCTGAATGGACTGAAGTTGCTGTCTACAACTACCTGAAGGGAGGTTGTAGACAGGTGGGGGTTGGTCTCTTCTCCCAGGCAACCAGCACCAGAACAAGAGGACACAGCCTCAAGCTGTGTAGAGGGAAATTTAGCCTTGGAATTAGAAAGAAGTTCTTCACAGAATGCGGGATGGGCTGCCCAGGGAGGGGATGGGGTCAGCATCCCTGGAGTTGTTTAGGAAAAGCCTGGATGAGGCACTTGGTGCCATGGTCTTGTTGATTAGTTAGGGTTGGGTGATTGGTTGGACTTGATGACCTTGGAGGTCTCTTCCAACCTGGTTGATTCTGTGATTCTTTAAGCCCATGAGACTTGACTCTGCTCAAATGAGGCCCCAGCTGGAGCAATGTGTCCAGTTCTGGGGTCCTCAGAACAAGAACATGAACCATGGTGGCCTCCAGCATCCTGGCTTGGATCAGCAATAGTGTGGCCAGCAGGACTAGGGCAGGAACTGTCCCCCTGTAGTGGGCACTGGTGAGGCCACACCTTGAGTCTTGGGTTCAGTTTTGGACTCCTCACTCCAAGAAGGATATTGAGAGGCTGGAGCAGGTCCAGAGATGGAAAACGAAGCTGGGGAAGGGTCTGGAGAACTTCTGAGGAGCATCTGAAGGACCTGGGGTTGTTCAGCCTGGAAGAAAGGAGGCTGAGAGGAGACCTTCTAGTGTTTTACAACACTCTGAAAGGAGGGTGGGCAGAGGTGGGGACCAAAGTCTTCTCCTAAACAATGGGAAAAAAGGAAACAACCTCAAGATGCTCCAGAGGAGGTTTAGGATGGACATGAGGAGAATGTCCTCACCTAAAGTATGTCCACACATGGCCTGGGCTGCCCAGGGCAGTGGTGGAATCCCATCCTTTTGGTGCTGAGGGACATGTTTTGGTGGTGACCTGGCAGTGGGGGCCAACAGTTGGTCTTGATGGTGAGTGCACCCTCAGTAAGTTTGCTGATGACACCACGCTGTGTGGTGCAGCAGACATGCTGGAGGGAAGAGAGGCCATCCAGAGGGACCTGGACAGGCTGGAGAGGTGGGCACAAGCCAACCTCATGGGGTTCAACAAGACCAAGGGCAGGGTCCTGCAGCTGGGTTGAGGCAATCCCAGGCACAAATACAGGCTGGGCAGGGACTGGCTGGAAAGCAGCCCTGAGGAGAGAGCCTTGGGGGTGCTGGGGGAGAAGAAGCTCAACAGGAGCTCTCAATGTGCACTTGCAGCCCAGAAAGCCAACCAGAGCCTGGGCTGCATCAAGAGAAGTGTGGCCAGCAGGGCAAGGGAGGCGATCCTCCCCCTCTACTCAGCTCTGGGGAGACCCCACCTGGAGTACTGCCTCTGGTTCTGGAGCCCCTATTACAAGAGGGATCTGGAGGTGCTGGAAGGTGTCCAGAGCAGGGCCAGGAGGATGAGCAGAGGGCTGGAGCACCTCTCCTATGAGGACAGACTGAAGGACTTGGGGCTGTTCAGTCTGCAGAAGAGAAGGTTCTGAGGTGACCTCATTGTGGCCTTCCAGGATCTGCAGGGGGCTCCAGGAAGGCTGGGGAGGGACTGCTCAGGATCTCAGGCAGTGATAGGACTAGGGGGAATGGAATGAAGCTGGAGGTGGGGAGATTGAGGCTGGAGGTGAGGAGGAAGTTCTTCCCCATGAGAGTGGTGAAGCCCTGGAATGGGTTGTCCAGGGAGGTGGTTGAGGCCCTGTCCCTGCAGGTGTTTAAGCCCAGGCTGGATGAGGCTCTGGCCAGGCTGATCTAGTGTGGGGTGTCCCTGCCCACGGCAGGGGGGTTGGAACTAGATGATCCTTGTGGTCCCTTCCAACCCTGACTGATGCTATGATACTATGATAATACGAGCTGAAAGGTCTCTTCCAACCAAAACCATTCCATGATTCTAAGACAGACATGGACCTGCTCGAGCATGTCCAGAGGAGTAACACAAAAATGATCAGAAGATTGAACTCCCTTTGCTCTGAGGCCAGGATGAGGCAGTTAGAGAAAAGAAGGCTCCAGGGAGACCTTCTGGTGACCTCTCAGTGCTTGAAGTGGCCAAGCAGAGGACTGAGAATGACCTTCAACCAAGTTGTGTAGGGACAGGACAAGGGACAATGGAAAGAGGGGGCACTGAGATCAGACACAAGGAGGAAACAGTTCATGGGGAGGTGGTGAGACCCTGGTCCAGGTTGTCCTGGATGCTGGGAGATGCCCCATCCTGGGACCATGGCAGGTCAGGTTGATTGGGGATGCTCTGGTTGTAGATGTCCCTGCTCACTGCAGGGGGGTTGGACTGGATGAGCTTTAAGATTGTCTCCAACCCAAACCATTCTATGATTCCTCATAGAGGTCAAAGGTCTTGGATGGGCCACTGGGCACCACAGCTGAGGAACAATATCCAAGGAAGCAAATCCCACTCCTTGGGAAGTGGACATAATCCAGGAGCAACACTTCTGCTCATGGAAGGTCAAAGCTGCAGGTCATGGATGAGCCTTCTGGAAATCATCCCATCCCATCCCATCCCTTCCCATCCCATCCCATCCCATCCCATCCCATCCCATGCCCAACAGCCGCCGTTCTCCCAGGGGATGTTGGTGCTGCACCATGCTCTACCTCCAGGAACCGGTTGGCCTCTGCTCTGCCCTCCTCGACCTTGGTAGCAATCAACATGAGCTTGTTCTGCAGCTCTGTGAGCTGAGACAATTTGTACATCCTCAGCCTGTGCTCAGCTGGAGACATGCAGTCCTCACTGCCACCCTGCAGCTGCAAGGAGACACAGTCCTCAAGCGCAGCCTGGAAAGGAGAGCAGACAACCACCATCAGCACATGGACCCTCTGGGTCGATTAGAGCTGGGACACCTCTGTGGCTTCCTTTGGGGGAAGGAGAAGCCCATTTGCAGCTGAAGATGGCCCAAGTACAACGGGAAGTTGGTGGCACCAGCTGCAAAGTCAACTGGAGATCTCCTGGCCACCTGCCAAGCTCATCAGGAGCTGATGTCAAGACAGATCTCTTCTCCTACTAGCATTGAAACCCCAAGTGGACAAGAAACAAGGTCTTGGAGAACATCTACCTTGAACTTTGGAGGTGCTGAGATGGTGAACACTCCCTTTCCATTGATGCTTCTGGCTTGAGAGATGGAGGAGTGTTCCACAGAGCCATGGACTTCATGGACTGCCTGGATCCACTCCCGGTTGTCACAGGAGTCTTTCTGCAGAAGGAGGACCCAAGAGAAACCCAGTGACCAGCTGGAAGGATGCTGAGCACCATTCACCCACCCCAAATCTGATTTGTCACCAAAAATCTCCATAAAGTTCATTCTTGGAGCAGGGCTTGGAGGATTTGACCCCAAAACCGCTCACGGTTGTCACAAGAACCTTCTGCAGAAGGATCTGAAGGAAACCCAGTGACCAGCTGGGAAGACACTGAGCACCACTCCCTCACCCAAGGGTGCTGCAGGTGGGGTTGCTATGGTCCTGAGGAGACCCAGCCCCACAGCTGGACCTAGCTAACACCCCAGAGCATTGTCTCCTGGTGAACCTCTTCACCTCTGCTCTGGTTTTGGTGGACATAAGGTCTCCAGTGACCTCCTGGAGCACAACCACAAGAGAGTCTGTTCTGTCCAGTTCTGAACCAGGTTCTGGAGTCTTCCATCCTTGGAGATGCTCAAAACCCAGGTGGACCATGAGCTTCCTGCCCCACTTGAATTCGTTTTAAGCAGGAGATGACCTCCAGATGTCCCTTCCAACCTTAACTGATCTGTAGACTCTAGAAGCCATTTCCTCCTATCCTGGACACCCCCTGCATCTCATCCAGTTGCCACAAAGTTGTGTAAGATCATTTGAGATGTTCTACCAAGCTTCCACTTCAAAGAGAACCTTTGCCCAAGTCCTGTGTCACATCTGCCATGACCACCTGGATGTCCTGAGGACACCTTCCTCAGTGGTGTCAGGCACCTAGACCTGAGCAGCTCCACCTCACAGCAGATGCTGTTGCTGTGTGCAGTGGAGGACATCTTTGGCAATGACCTGCAAGGAGGGACAGGAAGGACCCTTGGCCAGTTTGCTGAGGAAGAACAGCTTGAGGGGGGAGTGGGTGATGCACCACAAGGTTGTGCTGCCCTTCAGCAAGATCTGGCCATAGGCTGGAGGAATCTCATGAAGTTCCCCTGGGCCAAGTGGAGGGTCCTACACCTACTCCTGCACCTGGGGAGGAACAAACTCATGGACCAGTAGAGGTGACTTGCTAGAAAGCAGCTCCATGGAGAGGGACCTGGGAGTGCTGGTGCATAGCAAAGTGGCTGTGAAGACCAATCATATCCCGAGGGGCATGAAGAAGAGTGTGGGCAAGTCCAAGGGGGTTCCCCTGCCCCTGTGCCCTGCCCTGGTGAGGACACAGCTGGAGAACGGGGACCAGCTCTGGGATCCTCAGTTTGAGAGGGACAAGGATCTACTGGGGAGGGTCTCTGAAGGTGATGAGGGGAACTTGAGCATCTCTGGGGTGCTGGTGGAGCTGAGGCTGGAGAATAGCAGCCTGAGAGGGACCTCAATGCTCAACAGCTTCTGAAGGTTCATGAATGGGGTCAGACTCTTCCCGGATCAAAGGGCAACTGGCACCCAGGAGGTTCCATCTGGAGAAACTTCTGGACTTTGAGGAGTCCAGAGCCCAGAGAGGTTTTGGGGGGTCTCCTTCTCTGGAGAGCTTCCAAACCCACCTGGATGTCATCCTGAGGTCTGGGTCACCCTGCTGGAGCAGGTGGGTTGGGCTGGATGATGCCCAGAGGTTTCTTTCCACCTCCACCATGCCAGGAGTTCAGGTTTGTGTGACTTTTGGAAATGGGAGATGGAGACTCACCAGTTTCTTGGGAAGCTTGGGGTCTTTGGTGACAGCTTCTGTGATGAAGGCCACAGCTGCAATGAACTGCTGGAAGCCAGCAGTGGGACTCAGGTCGTAGACAATGGGGGCAGCAGCAGCCATGGCCTCACGGAAGATCTTCACGCGGTCAATGTCCAGGTCGCTCTCCCCAGCTGAGATGGAGGCCAGCTCCACAAAGGCTGGGATCTCCGACTTGTCTGGGGCAGAAACCGAGGAAAAAGGGACAAAGACAAGACAAAAGTAGAGGAATTTCTCTGCTTGATGGGACCTTGGGTTGAGCGTGGGGATGGAGAAGGATGAAGTGGTCATCCTTCTCTCTGATGGCTTCCTCCCATCCTTCCAGCCCACCTTTTATGATGGTTTTAATCCAGGAGATAAACTCTTTCCTCATGCATTCCAGAAGTTCCTCCAAGAAGTCCAGGACTCGCTGGGGGATGCCACTCAAGCTTTGTTGAACACTCATGAGGTCTTCAGTCATGTAGTCGAGTTGCTTCCTCTGGAATTCCTGCTCCTCCTGGACAACCAAACAGACAAAAGTCAATCTTGGGTCTGTTGGGAAGAAAACCATGGAACCATGGGATCATGGGGTGGATTGGAAGGGACCTTCAAAGGTCATCTAGTCCAACCCTCTGCAGTCAGAAGCAACATCTCCTAGTAGAGCAGGTTGCTCAGAGCTTCATCCAATGTGACCTGGATTGGTTCCAACCTGGCCTTGAATGTGTCCAACCTGACCTGGAGGTTGGAGCCAGGTGAGGATTGATCTCTTCAAGGAACCAAGTGACTGGACAGGAGGAAATGGCCTACAGTTGCTCCAGGGGAGGTTTAGGTTGGACATGAGGAGAAATATCCTCACCCAAAGGGTTGTCAAGGCCTGGCCCAGGCTGACCAGGGAGATGGTGGAGTCTCCATCCCTGGTGACATCTAAAAGCCATGGAGATGTGGTGCTGAGGTGGTGACCTAGCAGTGGTGGGTCAATGGTTGGACTGGATGACCTTGTAGGTCTTCTCCAACCTTAGTGATTCCATGATTCCAAGAGGGCCACTCCAGAGCCCAAGATGTCTCCTACGTACATATCTCGTCAGGTCACTGAGAACCTGGAAGTCTCCCTCCAGCTGAAGCTTCTGCCGCAGAGCATCGATCACCTTGGCTGTGGTCACCACCTTGGAGAGGGTCAAGTAATTCTCAATCCTCTTCACTGCCTCTGTGACCCAAGCAGCTTCTACACCCTTCTGCCCTTCACTCTCCTCCATGACCATAAACTCCTCCAAGAGCTGATCCTTCATGCCCAGCAGCTTCTCAAACTGGCTCTGCACCTCCCCAAGGGTGATGGAGAAGTCTCTGAGGGCCATGTAGGTCCTCTGGAAGTCGGTGATGGCTGGTTTATAGATCTTCTCCTGAACATCTTCTACAGAGAAGACTTGGTCTTCAGGGCTCGTGGCTTTGCCTTGCTCTGCTCTCATCTTCCACAGCCTGAGGAAGCATTGGCTCCTCTCCACCATGGGAAGCTTTTGCATCATCTGGCTGAACTTGGAGAGGACATGGGAGCCCATCTCACTCCTACCATCGATGGAGAACCTCTGCACCGCCATCTGCTCCCCGAAACTTTCGCTGTCCCTGATGCTTTTCTCCACAGCACTTCTGTCCACTAAACAAAGTGGGAACAAGAAGGAGGAACCCATGGCATGGAGCCATCAGCAAAGACAAACCTTGAGTCAAGAGGGTCCCACCCATGCTGAAAGCCTTTGCTTCAGGAGACATCTCCCCACTCCAGAAGCACAGAAGAAGCTCCATTAGCCCAACTGCTACCTTTGATGATGTCTTCAATGCCACGGCACAGGCGGAGGAATGAACATCTCTGCTGCTTCTGCTCCTCCAGCTGCTCAAACTCTCGTTGCCTGACCTCCAGCACTGTGGTCATTGATTTGTAGAAAGAGGAATCTGGAGAAGGAGAAAGACCAAGGAATGAAGAAGAAACCAAGAAAAAAATGAAGAAAGTTGATTCTTGGAACAGACTTTAGAGGACCTGTCCCCAAAAAGCCACCCAAAAGATCCATAAAGGTCATTCTTGGAGGACTTGTCCTAAACCCACCAAAAAGATCCATAAAGTTCATTTCTGGAGCAGGGTTTGGAGGAGCAACCTGATCTAGTGGAGGATATCCCTGCTTACTGCAGTGGCTTGGACTAGATGCCCTCTGGAGGTCCCTTCCAACCCAAACCATTCCAGGATTGTATGAGTTGCCCTAAAAACCACTAAAAAGATCCATGAGGTTTCTTTTTGGAGCAGAGTTTGAAGGACTTGCCCTCAAACCCACCCAAAAATATCCATAAAGTTCATGCTTGGAAGAGAATTTGGAGAAGATCCACCCAAACCCACTAAAAATATTGTTGAAGTTGCTTCTTGGAGGAGAACTTGGAGAACCTACCATCAAAACCACCCATTGTATCCTTCAAGTTCATCCTCACAGCAGAATTTGGAGCCCCTCCTGCCCTACAAAGCCACTCAGCTCTGAAAACCCACCAGAGATGGAAGGTCTGTCCTTACCACAGGTGCACACCAGGTCCCTAAAGGACTCCTTCTGCTTTAAGATCTCTCTGAGGATGCTGCAGGGAAGGTCCCCCAGGAGCAGAGAGTGTCCCACGAAGCTGGAGAGTGTGAACACCTGCGACAGGAGGAGCTTGGCGGCATCACCAATCTGAACTCTGCACATCACCTCCCACTCGTCTGGAAAACAGACCAAGGTTGGGGAAGAAGAGCCAGGAGTGTCAGATGAGTGGTGGCTTTCTAGCTCAACCATCCCAAGTAGCATCTTGGAGAGCATCCAAATTTCCTTTGGGAAACTCAGGTATCTCCTCCTGCCTGAAACAAACCATGGAGACCACCTGGGAAAGCAGGGAAATGACCTAGGACCAAGGAGACCATGTAAGAAACCATGGGGACCATCTAGGAAAGCACAGGAACCAGCCAGGAGATTTTGGAGACCACCTAGGAAAATATGGAGACCAACTAGGAAGCCATGAAGAGCAGCTGGAACACCATGGATACCACCTAAGAAGGCATCGAGACCACCAAAGAAAGCATGGAGACCATGAGGTGAAACCAAGATGGTCGCCACCCTTGCAATGAAACCAAGATGTTCTCCATCCAAACCAAGATGTTCTCCATCCCTGCAATGAAACTTCCTTTTCCTACCATTTTGGACCAAGAAGATAATTGTTTTCCCCCCTCAACTCATGTGCCCAAAAAACCAGAAGGTCCCTGTGCCCAGACCAAGAGCTTCTCCAAGAAGAGCACCCAGAGGACACTCACGGACAGCAGAGATGAGGTCACAGACCCTGATGCTGAGCAGATTTGCAAGGACAGGGCCGGTGGTGTCATCAAAGCTGTCCACACTCCTCAGCTTCTTCACCTCCCAGCACATCTTCTCCACCAGGACAGAAAGTACTGAGACTGCCTTTGGTTTCTGGGTCTTGGAGAAGGTGGAGATGAAGGTTTTGAGCAGGGCTTCCTGGAAAGAGGAGAAGTGAGGCCCCTCTGGGGGCTTTGTTGGCTCCTGGCTCCTTCAAGAAGACCTTTCCCACTTCTCCTAACTCATCCCCTATTGGGACAGGTTGGTTAAGTGAGATCTCGAAGCCTCCAGCAGCCCAAGGGTTGGTGGTGGGTCTCCTACCTCAGATTTGTCAAGGTCTCTGATCCACTGGATGATGTGGCTGGTGAAGCACTGCTCCAGCTCTGTGTCATGATGGTCCTCCTCCTTCAGGAAAGCTTGGTAGAACTCTATCAGGTGCTTCTCAGGGACCTACAGCAAACGGCAGCTGCTTTCTGGGTCCTCACCAACTTCCTTGAGTTCCACCACCACTACCAAAATGGTGACTGGGGCAAAAGCCAGCACGGCAAAGACCAGGAGCATCATCTCCCACCACCTGCAGGGTCTACAGGACTCACCTTCTGCAGCCAGCTCTCAAACATCTTCAGGATAAAGACCTTCCAACCCCTGGTCCACTCCGTGGAGAGAATCTTGAGCACAAGCAGCTGCTGCCATTGCTGTGGATGAATAGTCCAACCCTGAGCTGACCTTAAGGCACACCAAGGGTTGGTGGCTAGAGTTGGACTCTGGGTCTCCTCACTCACATCAATGTTGTTCAGGAAGGCTTTCTTCTCCGTGGGCATCTTCTGGAAGGACTTCTCAAGCCATGGCTTGGTGACGCAGGACAGCTGGGAGAAGCTTTCTCCTCTGTTCTGCTCCTGGAACTTCTGGAGAAACACCAGAAACACCCAGTCCCCAACTGGTGGGGTTGGAAGGGACCTCTGGAGATCATCCAGTCCAACCCACCTGCTCCAGCAGGGTCACCCAGAGCAGGTTGTCCAGGATCACAATGTCCTGGTGAGTTTGGAAGCTCTCCAGAGAAGGAGATCCCACAAACTTTGTGGGCCCCTCAAAGTCCAGTTTCTCCTGATGGAACTCTCTGCAGACAACCTGAACCCTCAGGAGAACCTCAAAGGCAGGAGAGGCCTGGTGGTGACCTCAACACTGTGACCAGGGCTGGTGGTGATCACCCACTGGTAGGGTTGGAAGGGACCTCTGGAGACCATCTGCTCCAGCTCTACCTGCTCCAGCAGGGTCACCCAGACCTCAGGGTCTCAGGTGGGTTTGGAAGCTGTCCACAGAAGGAGACCCCAGAACCTCTCTGGGCTCCTCAAACTCTAGAAGTGGAACCTCCTGGGTTCCATTTTCTGCCCATTGCTCCTTCTCCCGGCCCTGGCCATCACTGGCTACATCCTCTTGGACCTTCAGATGTTGCTGAGCATTGAGAAGGTCCTTCTCAGGCTGCTCTTCTCCAGCCTCAGCCCCACCAGGGATGCTCCAATCCCCTCATTGCCTTCAGGGACCCTCCCTAGCAGCTCCTTGTCCCTCTTGAACTGAGGAGCCCAGAACTGGTCCCAGGTCTCCAGCTGTGTTCTCACCAGGGCAGAGCAGAGGGGCAGGAGAACCTCCTTGGTCCTGACCTGTTGGCCACACTCTTCTTCATGCCCCCCAGGAGACCATTGGCCTTCTTGGCCATGAGGACACCTTGCTGGCTCATGGTCAGCTTGGTGTCCACCAGCTGCTTCTCCATGGAGCTGCTTCCCTGCAGGTCAACTCCAAACCTCTACCAGTCCATGGGGTGGTTCTTCTCCGTGTGCAGGACCCTCCACTTATCCTGCTTGAACCTCTTGAGGTTCCTCTCCACCCAACCCTCCAGCCAGCCCAAGGTCTCTGAGATGAGGTCATAGAGGAGGAAAGTCTCCAGGTCTTGCTGAAGAGCAGTAGGACCTTCTGGTGGACCAACCACTCCTCCCAGTTGTGGATCAGCAGCAAACTGGCCAAGGCTCCACCCTGTCCCTTCCTCTGGGTTGTTGCTGAAGATGTCGACCAGGTCTGGCCCCAGTCCTGACCCCTAAGGATCATCACAAGCTCCAGGCCTCCAGCTAGATCCTGTCCCACTGGTCACAACCCTCTCAGCTCTGTCCTTCAGCCACTTCTCAGGCTACCTCATGTCCACTCCTCTGACCACCCTTCCTAAGCTTTCCCAGCAGGACCTTATGGGACCAAGGCAGACAAGAGTGACCCAGAAGCTCTTGGCTCTCCTCAGCTACAAGCAGGAGATGACAGAAGCCACCAAGCTCATTCTCACCTTACTGGCTGGTAGGATGTCCTCTTGGCCATTAAATAGCTCAAGCATCTTCAGCATGGTCTTGATGGTGTTGAAGGACCTCTGGTCCTTCAAGAATCGTATCAGCAAGACATGGATTAAGTTCAGACAGTGCAAGATCTCATTCTCCATCGTGGGACTCAGTGGTGGCTTTGGAGACCTTGACGGGCACCTGTGGACACGAAGAAGGATTCATCAACTTCTTGTGGTTCCTTTTACAGTTGCCACCTGACCACAGCTGCTGTCTGCAGCTGGGAGATGTGGGCAAGTCTGCAGGACCTTGTGGCTCTCCATGCTCTCCAGCCATGGTGGGGTTAATGACATCCCAAGAGGCAAACCAGGGCAGCCACCTTTTTCCTGCTCCACCCACCCCTTCCCAGACCCTTCATGGAGCTGTCTCCTCTCAAGAAGCTCCAACTCACAAGCTCTTCAGCCAGGTGTCCATCCTGGAGACAATGTTCTCCAAAGCCAGGTTCAAATGCTCCTCCTGCAAAAGAGGAGAGAAAGATGGTGAGAACCTTCTGCTCCTACAGCAGAGGAGCTTCCATGCTTGTAATCTTCTGGCACATTCAAGAGATGTCCACTTGTTTGGTCCCAGCATTCAGCTCTGACCCCAGGTTTCTACCATGACATCCTTCAGCCCTGCTGAACATCTCTGAAGGAACCAAATCCTTGTCTTGATGCACAGTTAAATAGCCCCACCAAACCCCGCAGAGCAGAAGACCTTCCACCAACCAGCTGTTCTTACAGGCACTTGCAAGGAGCTTGCTTTGCTGTCTATGATGTGTGTGTGCAAGGTCTCCAGGAGGAGTTTGAGTGGAAGGAGAGTGCCTGGCAAAGCACCCTTGGAAAGATTCTTCATCTTGACCATCAGCAGCACCTTCTCAGCCAGTGGAGGGCATCTTTCAATCAAGGTCTTGTGAGCAACTATCATCTTCTGGATTTTTCTAGGAGAACAGGTCAAGAACATCAGGTAGACTTTGGAGGACAAAGAGGGATATGTTAGTGGTGTTTGAGATAGCAGCACAAGTGACAGACACAGTGGTGACCTACAGACAGGGTGGCTGAGGGCTGGAAGGAGGAGGTCAGGTTGGACAAGGCTTTGAGGAATATGATGTAGCAGAAGATCACAGAATGGGTTGGGTTGAGGAGAATTAGGTTGGGATAGGTTGAGTTAGGTTGAGTTTACTTGGGAGAAACCTTCAAAGATCATCTCGTCCAGACCCCTGCCATGGACAGGGACACCTTCCCCATTGTTTGTGGTGGGCAGGCTGGACAGGGCTTTGATATGACCTAGTGTAAGATCACAGAATGGATTGGATTGGGTTGGGCTGAGTTGGGTTGAGTTGGGTTGGGTTTGGGTTGAGTTGGCTTCAGTTGAGTTGAGTTGGGGTTGGGGTTAGGTTGTGCTGGGTTTGGCTTGGCTGGAGTTGAGTTGGGTTGAATTGAGTTGAGTTGGGTTGGGGTTGGCTGCATTGGATTGGGCTGGGTTGAGTTAGATTGCTTTGAAAGTGGCCTTCAAAGACCATCTTGTCCAACCCCTAGGGCAGGGGACATGCCAAGGAGAAGGGGCTTGGGAAGCCACCAAGAAGAAGAATGAAGAGTTGATGACCCTGATCCTACTCCAGGCTTTCAGACCCACCTTTGCTTCTCTTTGTCTTGCCTGAGGTAGATGAAGACTTGTTGTGGAAGGTCTCTTAGGGGAAGGGGGTCCTCTCTTGTCTCCTCCTTCATGGCATAGAGCAGTGGGACCAACCAGATCCACAAGGTGCCCTGAGTGGTGCTGTGACACATCTTCCTCAGAGCTGGAAAGTACTTGCTGAAAAAAGAAAGGTGCAGAGAAGTCCAACCAACCTCTGGGATGCTGGTGGGACACATGTCCCAAGATGGGATGGAGTCTTCTCCAAGAGTTCACAGCAGGGTTCATCCTGCCTGGAAAGAGCTTGGATAGACTCCTCCATGGGCCAGCCAGTATCAGAGGTGTTGGATGTTCTTGGAGGTGCCCAGAAAACTCAAGATGGAGTCACCAGGTTGGAAACCACCACCTTGGAGTTAGGAAGCTTGGAGGACCCTTGGGACAGCACATAGCACCCAAAGTGCTGTGTGGGGACAACCAAGCTGAGGCCTGGACCTCTAATGGTGCTGTTGCTCCAGGAGAGAAGGTGGAGGCCAGTGGGATGAGGGTCACCAAGATCAAGTGCTGGGTCTTGCACTTGGGTCACACCAGCTCCCCATGCATGGGGCAGACTGGCTGGAAAGTATCTGGCATGAAGGACCTGGTGGCCAAGGTGGCCATCAACATCTTGGCTTGCACCAGCCACAGTGTGGTCAGAGGGCCAGAACTGTCCACCTGTACTGGGCATTGGTGAGGCCACACCTTGAGTACTGGGTTCAGTTTTGGGCCTGGTTGGATGAGGCCTTCAGCAACCTGATCTGGTGGGAGGTGGCCATGGCCATGGCAGAGGCTTGGCACTGGATGGTCTTTAAGGTCCTTTCCAACCCAAACCATTCTGTGAATCTATGAAAGTTCTAGAGAACTTCTGAGGAGAAGCTGAGAGACCTGAGGTTGTTTGGGCTGGAGAAAAGGTGGCTGGGGGGAGACCTTCTGGCTTTCTACCTCTCCTAGAAAGGAGGCTGGAGCTGGGGAGTCAAAGTCTTCTCCCATATGATGGGACAACAGGAAATGGCCTCAAGTAGCCTCAGGAGAGGTTTAGGTTGGACATCAGGAGAAATGTCCTTACCCAAAGGGTTGGCAAGGCCAGACCCAGGCTCCCCAGGGCAGTGGTGGAGTCCCCATCCCCAGAGAGCTTTCAAACCCATGGCGATATGGTGCTGAGTGCCATAGTTTGACCAGAGAGTGCTGAGTCAGTGGTTGGACTGGATGGCTTTGGAGGACTTCTCCAGCACAATCCATTCCACACCAGCTCTAAGTTACCTTTTTTCTCTCAGTTCCTTATATATGTCCTCAGTAAAGCTGAGGGCCTGGAGGTCATCTTCAGCCTCAGTGATGGAGGCTGGTGAGAGGCTAATCTCAAAGCCAATGGAGATGTGGAAGGCAAAGAGGAGCTTGAGAAGTTCTTGCTCCTTCCACTTGGGACACCTGATGAACCCTTGTAGGAAGTTCCTGATACTGTTCTTCACCTAGAGGAGAAGGAGGAGGAGGAGAGGACATTTCACCAGGTTGACCAAGAAGGAGCTTGTTGGTTTGAGCTTGACCACCAAGATCAACCTCCAAACCAACAGCTGAGTTTGGACTCATCCAGCCAGCCTGGTAGGAGAAGCTGTTGAGTCCTGGCGCCTTGTGGCCATCCAGCAAGGTCCTACATGGCTTCATCTCTTCAATGTCCAAGTCATCTCCAAAACCATGGAATGCTTTTGGTGGGAGAAGGTCTTTGAGGTCATTGAGGCCAAGAGTTGACCCAGCACTGCCAGGTGACCACCAAGACCCCAGCAACTCTAGGCCAGTCACTTGAGAGCAGTCTGGAGGAGAACTTGGAGGGGTCATCTGATAACAACCTGGTCCTGCAGGTGGTGTCCCTGAGAGTTGGAACTGGATGATCTTCAAGGTCCCTTCCAACCCAGCCCATTCTGTGAATCTATGAAACCAGGTCCCTCAGCACCACATCTCCACAGCTTTGAAACCCCTCCAGGAGAGGTTTCCACTGCTGCCTTGGGCAGCCTGCACAACCTTTTGGGTGAGAACATTTCTCATCATGTGTAACCTAAACCTCTCCTGAGGCAACCTGAGGACATTTCCTCTTGTCCCATCACTTGGGAGAAGGCTTTGACCCCCACCTAGCTCCAGCCTCCTTTCTAGGAGAGGTGGAAAGCCAGAAGGTCTCCCCTCAGCCACCTTTTCTCCAGCCCAGACAAGCCCAGGTCCCTGAGCTGCTCCTCAGAAGTTCTCTAGAATCACCATTTCCTCCTCTGCCTCCTCCTCCTCCTCACCCTTCTTTGGACACCCTCCACCATCTCAATGTCCTTCCTGGAGTGCAGGACCTCCCCTAGGCACCTCTCCAAAGGTTTTGGTGGCTTCTCACCTCTTCCATGCTGTGGTTGAACTCAGTTTTTTCTCCTCTGTCCATGTCCCAGAGACAGATCCTGGTGCTGGCCCTGAAGCCCTCAAGTCTCCTCTCCATCTCCTCAAGGGAGCTCCAGGAGATGGGGCGAGCCAAGAACTCACGCTCCAGATGCTCCATCAGGGCCTTGTAACTTGAGACCTTAGAAGGCAACAAGGTCCCAAGCAAGGGGAAGCTGCTGCTGGTGAAGCTGCACTCAATGTGCTCAAAGAAGGTCCAGGTTCCTGGGGCCAAAAAAGGGAATTTAGGGACAAAGTGGAGACACCAACACTGGAGAACCTCAGAATAAACCAGGGTTGAACATGGATCAGCCTCCCACCAGCAGTGATGGTCCACTCTGGTCCAACATCTTCATCAGTGACCTAGAAGATGGGCTGAGTGGACTCTGGGCCAGTTTGTTGATGACATCAAACTGGGAGGAGTGGTTGGTCCACCAGAAGGTCCTACTGCTCTTCAGCAAGACCTGGAGACTTTCCTCCTCTATGACCTCATCTCAGAGACCTTGGGCTGGCTGGAGGGTTGGGTGGAGAGGAACCTCAAGAGGTTCAAGCAGGATAAGTGGAGGGTCCTGCACACGGAGAAGAACCACCCCATGGACTGGTAGAGGTTTGGAGTTGACCTGCAGGGAAGCAGCTCCATGGAGAAGCAGCTGGTGGACACCAAGCTGACCATGAGCCAGCAAGGTGTCCTCATGGCCAAGAAGGCCAATGGTCTCCTGGGGGGCATGAAGAAGAGTGTGGCCAACAGGTCAGGACCAAGGAGGTTCTCCTGCCCCTCTGCTCTGCCCTGGTGAGAACACAGCTGGAGACCTGGGACCAGTTCTGGGCTCCTCAGTTCAAGAGGGACAAGGAGCTGCTAGGGAGGGTCCCTGAAGGCAATGAGGGGATTGGAGCATCCCTGGTGGGGCTGAGGCTGGAGAAGAGCAGCCTGAGAAGGACCTTCTCAATGCTCAGCAACATCTGAAGGTCCAAGAGGATGTAGCCAGTGATGGCCAGGGCCGGGAGAAGGGGCAATGGGCAGAAAATGGAACCCAGGAGGTTCCACTTCTAGAGTTTGAGGAGCCCAGAGAGGTTCTGGGGTCTCCTTCTGTGGACAGCTTCCAAACCCACCTGAGACCCTGAGGTCTGGGTGACCCTGCTGGAGCAGGTAGAGCTGGAGCAGATGGTCTCCAGAGGTCCCTTCCAACCCTACCAGTGGGTGATCACCACCAGCCCTGGTCACAGTGTTGAGGTCACCACCAGGCCTTACCATCTGCTTTGATCTCCTCTGGGGGTACTGCCATGACACGATAGAAAGGACCTCTCCTGCCTTTGAGGCTCTCCTGAGGGTTCAGGTTGTCTCCAGAAAGTTCCTCCAGTTGGCAGCTTCTCTCCTGGCCGTGGAGGTCCCTGAGGTTGACGATGGCATATCTGTAGAGGATGGGAGGTCCTTGCAGCTCGGCCAAGCGGATCGTGGTGCTGCCCAGCATCACTTTGTCTCTGGAAGGAAAGAAGAAGCTTTGTTGAGGCTGACCCCCAAAGTCAACCTTCAGTCCAAGTCTCAAGGTGTGCTTCATCCAACAAGACATTGCTGGCCCTCAAAATCTCATGGAGATGATCTCCAGCTATGCCAAACAACCAGAGGGACTAACAAAACCACCACCCTTGGCTCATCACTTGGAAGAGCCACCACCATGCTCTCCAACTCCTCCAGGACATCTCCATTTGGAGGTTCACCTCTAGGAGGACCTCCAATAGAGTTTCCTCAGCCCAAAGCTGAAGATCCCCAAGGAGAGCCCCAACAGCAACATCCCACCAGGGTTGGAGTTACCTTTTCTCCTTCATCTTGGCAATCTCCTGGCAGGACCCAGGTCCCTTGTAGACAACAACACAGATCTCGCAGCCTGCCTCCAGGCTGGGAGCTTTTGAGAGGACAGCCACAAACTCCAGGGTCATGGTGGCTTGGGCTGGTTGACGTTCACCAAAGACGTAGGGGTTGGGCTGGCAGCTGTTGGAAGAAGAGGTGGTGAGTCCCCATTGTGTCCTTCTGCCACCAACCCCACCAGCAGCTGCCCCCCAACTCACAGCCATTCCAGGGGAGTCCTGGCCGCGGTTGCCACCAGTTGTGTGTCACTTGGCACCCTGTGGAAGACCTCTTGGTTGCTCTGAGGTGTTTGGAGAAGACCTCAGAGCCAGCAGCCACCAATCAGCGGTGGAGAGAAGATGGGGAAGGACCTCCTGGAGGTCTCAGCACCAGCCAAGGGTAGGAGGTGGGGGAAGAAGAGACCTAATGACGGCCAAGGTGATTCTCCTCCCACCACAGCCACTTCCCCCAGGGAGCTGCTGGAGCTCCAGCCCTCCAGGTCCAGCCCCAAAAGGCTCCAGAGATGACCTCCCACCATGCAACCAACCTGGTGGAAGGTCCTGGGCCTCCTCTGCCGTGGTCATCTGCAAGCAAGGAGAAAGTTTGGGTCAGTGCTCCAGAGAAGGTGGCAAACCAAGGTAGAAATGGAGGCCACCATGAGGAGGGAGGTTCCTCGCAGCTTGGCCACGGTCTTCTTGGGAGAAGAACCTCGACCCCCACCAAGACTGAGGCCTACAGTGTCCTCCCAAGCTCCAGCAGTGCTCTGGGGACAGGGATGGGGAGGCCAGGCCAGCTGGTGGCAGGGTCTGTTGTGTCTTCTTCTCCCTGGGCAGGTCCCAGGGGAAGCGCAGGAGGCTTCTGAGTATGGTCTCACCAAGAGCTTCCACCACCCAACCAGCCCCGGTCACTCAACAGGACTCATGGGCAGAGGAGACCAAGGAAAAGCCCTCACAGGTACCTGCATGGGTGAGGTTCTCCTGGCTGGTCATCTCCATCCTCCAGAAGTGACCTTGGACCTTCTCCTGGAGAAAGGGAAGGTGGCAAGAGATGAAGGTCAGAAGGTGAGAGGACCAGGGAGACAAAGGGGTGGGCAAAGTTCTTCTTCTGCCCCTTACCACCCATAGAACAGAGAGCTTCAGACTCCAGCCCACCAATATTTACCTGCCATGGAAACCTCAACCCTTGGCCTCCAAGAGCTTGGGCCATCAACTTCAAGCAGTGGTGTACTCACCAAAGTCCTCTGAGGCTTCTGCTCCCAGGTGGCCAAAGGTCCTGCTGGGTGGACACCAGTGTCCAGCTCACTGTCAGTCGCTGGGGTGCAGCCCAGAGGCTCTCATGGAGCTGGACCTGAGCTTGTGGGGGAACAGCAGGAGGCTGAGAAGGAGAACAGAAGGACCAGGAATCACCAGATCTTCTGGAGAACCTTTGGAGCTGTCTGAGAGCTTCTGGAGAACCTTTGGAGCCACCCCAGAGCTTCTAGAGAACATCTGGAGCCACCTCAGAGCTTCTGGAGACCCTTTGGAGCCACCTCCAAAGGGCTTTGATGTGGCCAGGGGGAGGAGGAGGAGCTCCCAGTATAGCCCCAGTGCTCCCAGTTCTACTCTCTGGGTCCTCCCAGTGCCAGTCCACTGCTGTTCCACTCCCTGGTTACTCCAGTATTCCCAGTATGGCCCCAGTGCTCCCAGTATGACTCTCATGGTCCTCCCAGTGCTCACACTACTGCCCAGTGTTCCAAATGCCACTCTCTTTGTCTGTCCAGCGCTCCCAGTGCCACTCCAGTGCCCCCAGTATCATCCTCAGTCTCCACCTCTTGCTCCCAGCATGGCCTCAGTGATTCCAGTATGACTGTCTAGGTCCCCCCAATACTCCTAGTGCCACCCCAGTGCCCCCAGTATGACTCTCTGGGTATTCCCAGTGCCACTCCAGTACTTCCAGTGCCACTCTTTGGCTCCTCCCAGTAATACTCCAGTGCTCCCAGTAGCTATTCTTCCACCCAGTACCACCAGTGCCATCCCAGTGCTCTCAGTAGCACTACAAGGACCTACCCAGTGCTCCCAGTATGACTCTGGGTTGTCCCAGTCCTCCCAGTATTGCCCCAGTGCTCCCAGTGCTGCTTTCTGCATCTTCCCAGTGCTCCCAGTCTAATGCTCCCAGTTCCACCCTCTTGCCACTCCCAGTACCCCCAGCATTGCTCCCAAGAGGACTCTCTAGGTCCACCCAGTGCTCCCAGTGCCAGCCCAGTGCTGGCCCAGTCGTTGCACTGGGGGAGGCTCACTGGCTCCTCCAGGAGCATTTTGGGGCTCAAAGCACCAATCTGGGGACATCCTGGGCTCAAACCATCCTGCTGGCCAAGTTGCAGAGCTGTGGATTTGCTGGGTGGATGTTCAGTGGATAGGGATGGGCTGGGTGGTTGCATCCAGAGAGTCCTGCTCAAGGGCTTGAAGTGCAGCTGGAGAGCAGTGCCAAGGCTGCCCCTCAGGGGTCCATGCTGGGACCTGTGCTGCTTGATAGCTTCATCAGTGCTATAGGCAGTGGGATCGAGGCACCAGCAGCAGTGTGCAGGTGGCACCAAGCTGAGTGGTGCTGTCCATGTGCCAGAGGGACAGGAGGGCATCCAGAGGGACCTGGGCAAGCTGGAGAGGTGGTGCCCAGGTGAACCTCCTGAGGTTCAACATGAACAAGTGCAGGTCCTGCACCGGGGCTGGAACAATCCTCACTGTCAGTACAGGCTGGGGGAGGAGGTGATGGAAAGCAGCCCTGAGGAGAAGGACTTGGGGGTGCTGGTGAGGGAGAAACTGGACAGGAGCAGGCAGTGTGAGACTGCAGTGCAGAAGGCAAAGGGCAGCCTGGGCTGCATCCAAAGCAGCATTGCCAGAGAGCCAGAGAGGTGATTCTGGCACTTGGTGTCTCTGAGGTCTCTGGTGAGACCTCACCTGGAGCACTGTGTCCAGCTCTGGAGACCTCAACACAGGAGGGACATGGACCTGGTGGAGAGGGTCCAGAGGAGGCCACAAAAATGCTCAGGGGGTTGGAGCAGCTCTGCTATGAGGACAGGCTGGGGGAGCTGGGGGTGTTCATCCTGGAGAGGAGAAGACTCCAGGGACACCTGGCAGTGACCTTCCAGCACCTGAAGTGGCTACAGGGAGGCTGCAGAGGGACTGCTCCCAAAGGCCTGCAGGGACAGGACCTGGGGCAATGGCTTCAAACCAGAGCAGATTGAGACTGGATGTGAGGAACAAGTTCTGCAGCAGGAGGCTGCTGGAACAATGCAACAGGCTGCCCAGGGAGGGGCTTGGGGCCACCCCTGGGGATATCCAAGGGGAGGCTGCACAGGGCCCTGGGCAGCCTGCTCCAGCTGAGGATGTCCCTGCTGCCTGCAGGGCTTGGACTGGGTGACCTTTGGAGCTCCCTCCTGGCACACAGCATTCTATGATTCTGTGATTCAGGAACATTTTGGGGCTCAAAAATACAAATTAAGGAGACTTTGGGATATTTTTGGCTAAAAAAACCCTTCTTGAGGTACATTTGGGGCTCAAAATAACAAAGTCAGAGACATTTGGGGCCAAAAAAAAAAGAAGCAGGAAAATCTTGGGCTCATACCCAGCAATCTGGGGACATTTTCTGCTCCATTTTGTGGGACCAGTTCAGCTGCACTCAGGGACCAGTTTGTCCCCTCCTGCCCGCCCTCTTACCCTGTTGAGCACTTCTGGGAAAAGTGATTGGAAAGCGAAAGTCAAAGGGATGGGGGGAAGGGGGAGGGGACGATGTCCAGGCATGGCCCAGATAACAGCCTGGCAGCACTGGGGGGGCACTGGGGTTAATGGGGAGTCTGGAGCTTAAAAGCACCAATTTAGGAACATTTTTGGGCTGAATAACAGCAGTTTAGGGACATTTTAGGCTCAAAACCACCAATTAAAGGAATTTCATGGCAAACTCCCCCCCCCCCCACATTTAGGAACCTTTGGGACTCTGAAATTCCTCTTTAGGGACTTTTGGGGACAGAAACCTCGGTGTAGGGACATTTTGTACACAAAACCAAAAATGTGTGGATGATTTGTGCTCAGAAATCCCAAGCAGACACTCAAAGCCAGTTCAGTCCTGTTTGAACTGGTTAAGGCACCCTCACACCTCCTTTAGCCCAGCTCAATCCCCCTCCATCCCAGTGCAGTCCCAGTTAGCCCAGCTCAATCCCCCTCCATCCCAGTTCAGTCCCAGTTAGCCCAGCTCAATCCCCCTCATCCCAGTTCAGTCCCAGTTAGCCCAGCTCAATCCCTTTTCATTCCAGTTCAGTCCCAGTTAGCCCAGCTCAATCCCCCTCCATCCCAGTGCAGTCCCAGTTAGCCCAGGTCAAGCACCCTCCATCCCAGTTCAGTCCCAGTTAGCCCAGCTAAATCTCCCCTGATCCCAGTTCAGTCCCAGTTAGCCCAGCTCAAGCACCCTCCATCCCAGTGCAGTCCCAGTTAGCCCAGCTCAATCCCTTCTCATTCCAGTTCAGTCCCAGTTAGCCCAGCTCAATCCCTTTTCATTCCAGTGCAGTCCCAGTTAGCCCAGCTCAATCCCTTTTCATTCCAGTTCAGCCCCAGTTAGCCCAGCTCAATCCCTTTTCATTCCAGTTCAGTCCCAGTTAGCCCAGCTCAATCCCCTCCATCCCAGTGCAGTCCCAGTTAGCCCAGCTCAATCTCCCCTCATCCCAGTTCAGTCCCAGTTAGCCCAGTTCAATCCCCCTCCATCCCAGTGCAGTCCCAGTTAGCCCAGGTCAAGCACCCTCCATCCCAGTTCAGTCCCAGTTTAGCCCAGCTAAATCTCCCCTGATCCCAGTTCAGTCCCAGTTAGCCCAGCTCAAGCACCCTCCATCCCAGTGCAGTCCCAGTTAGCCCAGCTCAATCTCCTCTCATCCCAGTTCAGTCCCAGTTAGCCCAGCTCAATCTCCTCTCATCCCAGTTCAGTCCCAGTTTAGCCCAGCTCAATCTCCTCTCATCCCAGTTCAGTCCCAGTTAGCCCAGCTCAAGCACCCTCCATCCCAGTGCAGTCCCATTTAGCCCAGCTAAATCTCCCCTCATCCCAGTTCAGTCCCAGTTAGCCCAGCTCAATCCCCCTCCATCCCAGTTCAGTCCCAGTTAGCCCAGCTCAATCCCCTTTCATCCCAGTTCAGTCCCAGTTAGCCCAGTTCAATCCCCCTCATCCCAGTTCAGTCCCAGTTAGCCCAGCTCAATCCCCTTTCATCCCAGTTCAGTCCCTGTTAGCCCAGTTCAGTCTCCCTCATCCCAGTTCAGTCCCAGTTAGCCCAGCTCAATCCCCTTTCATCCCAGTTCAGTCCCAGTTAGCCCAGCTCAATCCCCCTCCACCCCAGTTCAGTCCCAGTTAGCCCAGCTCAATCCCCTCCACCCCAGTTCAGTCCCAGTTAGCCCAGCTAAATCTCCCCTCATCCCAGTTCAGTCCCAGTTAGCCCAGCTCAATCCCCCTCCATCCCAGTTCAGTCCCAGTTAGCCCAGCTCAATCCCCTTTCATCCCAGTTCAGTCCCAGTTAGCCCAGTTCAATCCCCCTCATCCCAGTTCAGTCCCAGTTAGCCCAGCTCAATCCCCTTTCATCCCAGTTCAGTCCCTGTTAGCCCAGTTCAGTCTCCCTCATCCCAGTTCAGTCCCAGTTCAGCTCAATCCCCTTTCATCCCAGTTCAGTCCCAGTTAGCCCAGCTCAATCCCCTCCACCCCAGTTCATCCCAGTTAGCCCAGCTCAATCCCCCTCCACCCCAGTTCAGTCCCAGTTAGCCCAGCTCAATCCCCCTCCACCCCAGTTCAGTCCCAGTTAGCCCAGCTCAATCCCCCTCCACCCCAGTTCAGTCCCAGTTAGCCCAGCTCAATCTCCCCTCATCCCAGTTCAGTCTCATTTTGTCCCCTGGTGCCACTCACCTCAGGGCCTCCAGCTGGGGATGGACCTCGGGCTGTCCCCAATGCCTCTTCCTAGTCCAGCTCCAGTACACCTCAGTCAGGGACCAGTTCAGCTGCACTGAAGGACCAGTTTGCTCAGTCCCCTCCCTCCCTCCCCTCCCCTCCCCCGACCCTGTTGAGCACTTACAGGAAAATCGATTGGAAAGTGAAAGTCAAAAGTGATAGGGGAGGAGGGGGAGGGGGCAATGTCCAGGCATGGCCCAGATAACAGCCTGGGAGCACTGGGGGGGCCTGGGGTTAATGGGGAGGCTGGGGCTTAAAAGCACCAATTTAGGAACACTTCTGGGCTGAACACCAGCAGATTAGGGACATTTGGGGCTCAAACCCACCAATTCAGGGAATTTCTGGGCTACGCCCTCGCCCCCACCAACACCTCCACCTTCCCCCCCAACATTTAGGAACCTTTGGGACTCTCAAATTCCTGTTTAGGGACTTTTGGGGACAGAAACCTCGGTGTAGGGACATTTTGTACACAAAACCAAAAATGTGTGGATGATTTGTGCTCAGAAATCCCAAGCAGACACTCAAAGCCAGTTCAGTCCTGTTTGAACTGGTTAAGGCACCCTCACACCTCCTTTAGCCCAGCTCAATCCCCCTCCATCCCAGTGCAGCCCCAGTTAGCCCAGCTCAATCCCCCTCCATCCCAGTTCAGTCCCAGTTAGCCCAGCTCAATCCCTTTTCATTCCAGTTCAGTCCCAGTTAGCCCAGCTCGATCTCCCCTCATCCCAGTTCAGTCCCAGTTAGCCCAGCTCAATCTCCCCTCATCCCAGTTCAGTCCCAATTTGTCCAGCTCAATCTCCCCTCATCCCAGTTCAGTCCCAGTTAGCCCAGCTCAATCCGCCTCCATCCCAGTTCAGTCCCAGTTAGCCCAGCTCAATCTCACCTCATCCCAGTTCAGTCTCACTTTGTCTCCTGGTGCCACTCACCTCGGGGCCTCCAGCTGGGGATGGACCTCGGGCTGTCCCCAATGCCTCTTCCTAGTCCAGCTCCAGTACACCTCAGTCAGGGACCAGTTCAGCTGCACTGAAGGACCAGTTTGCTCAGTCCCCTCCCTTCCCCCCCCCCCGCCACTTCCTTCCCCTTTTTCGAGCATTTCTCAGAAGAACGATTGGAAAAGGAAAGTGAAAGTGATGGGGGATGGGGGCAAAGTCTGGGCATCACCCAAGAAAGGGACTGGGAGCACTGGGGTGGCACTGGGAGTGCTGAAGGGAGCCAAGAAGAGGTCTGGCAGCTCAGGGTGGGGGGGTGGGGGTGTAGGGGGGAGGGGGTAGTGGGGGCAGGGAGCTGGGAGTGCTGGAAAGAGCAGTGAGTCTTAACGGGAGCACTGGGATGGCACTGGGAGTAGTGGGGACATTTGGGCTCAAAAGCAGCAACTCAGGAACACTTGGGGCTCAAAACTATCAATTTGGGGGCATTTTGGACTCAAAGACCAGTTCAGGGAACTTTGGGGCTCTGAAATTCCCCTGAGGGAGTTTTCAGGACAGAAGGCTCAGCTTAGGGAAGTTGTGTGCAAAACGTAAAAAACATCAAACCACCAATTTGGGGAACCCTTGGGCTCAGAAATCCCAAGCAGAGACTCAAAGCCAGTTCAGTCCTATTTGAACTGCTAAGGCACCCTCACACCCAGCACAACCTCCTTTAGCCCAGTTCAAGCCCCCTCTATGCCAGTTCAGTCCCAGTTAGCCCAGTTCAGTCTCCCTCCATCCCAGTTCATCTCCTGGCCTGAAGGAACAGATTTCCTGCAAGTGCAGCTGTGCTGCTGAGGCAGCCTGGGGCAGTGGCACCTGGGGAACCATCACCTCTTAGCTCAACTGAAAAGCAGTAAGGTATTTGACCTTTGGCATAGCAAAATCAACTTTATTAGGTGCACTTTGGAATCTTGAAGAGAATTACAGAGACACAAATAGCTCCTTAGGGCTCATGACAGGAACCTCAGGCACTCAGAGGAGACTGAAGAAACTGCTCAAGAAGTTAAAGGAGAAGCAAACCCCAAAGTACCTTGAAGCATTGATGGGCCTCAACTGAGGGCTGTTACTGCCAAAGCCTCCTTAGAGCAGCTCATTGGAGGCCATGGCTGCAGTGAGACAAAGGCAATGTGCAGGGCAGCAAAACCTGGGTTTGGTTTATGGAGCACAAATGCCAAGCGCTGAGCAGAGGCCCTGGACAGGCAGATCCTGTTCCTCATGTGTGAGTCAAGGTTCTTCAGGTGCAGTGGGGTATGGGGTTTGTGATGCTGAGTGAAGGACAAGGGGATGACAGCCCCCAGCCTTCCTGGGGAAGTGCAAGGAGGCACTGAGGCCTTAGGACATTGTCTCCTCACAGGCCTGGGTGGCAGATGGTTGTCATAGCCAAGGGGCACAGCCTTGGGTTCTCTTGATCACTCCTAGCATTGTCAGTGCCCTTTGCCATCTCCACCACAAGACCGCCCTACACTGTCCCACAGCTGCTTCTGCTTCCCTGCAGGCTGGAGACTCTCATCTCACTTCCCCACCTTGGCATTTCCAGACCTTCCCTGACACCTGTCCACACTCACACTCTGCTCCTTGGAACACAAAGAGATGAGCTGAGCTCAGACTCCTTCCGGAGAACTTCTCCTACCACAGCACTCCCTTTTGAGAGAGGTTTCTTGCTCCTCATGTCCAGTCCCCACCTGCCAAGCTGCACCATGTGGCAGTGGTCCTCTCTCCTGCTGCTTCCTATCTCCCCAGAAAGCTCCATCTGAGAAACACCCTTCAAGGAGGCACCCACCCCATCAGCCTTCCTGTGGCCTTTCAGCTGAGCAGGCAGAAGTGGCCTCACCAGGAGCTCCCAAGGCTGCTGGCCTTGCAGCTTCTCAGACAGACACCACTGAGCCCTGTGCCTGCTGCTGTCCCATCAGGTACTCAGGCAGCAGAGACCTGGCAACCAATACCTGAGCCCCTTCCTGCAGTGAGCCCCGGCCCCTCGGCAGAGGGCATCTCACAGTCACCATGCCAGCCAGCTGCCTTCTGCTGGCCTGGCAGGGATGCTGTCAGATGGCAACTTAAAAGCTCATCTGCTAGCCATGAGCTGCCCTATCAGCTCCTACAGGCAGAACTGACCTCACAGTCTCTTTCCCAGCCCTGCTCCTGCTCCTGAGGCAGAAGTCACCTCACTGACCCTTCACAGTCATTGGCTTCCAAGGGAATTGTGAGTTCCTGAGACACAACTGACCACATGATCCCACACCCAGCCTTCACCCTCAAAGGCTCACAGGATGTTAGTGCTTGGAAGGGACCTCTGAAGATCATCGAGACCAACCCCCCTGCCACAGCAGGACCATAGAATCCAGCACAGGAACACATCCAGATGGGTCTTGAAAGCCTCCAGAGAAGAAGACCCCACAACCTCTCTGGGCAGCCTGTTCCAGTGCTCTGGGACCCTCACAGTGAAGAAGTTCCTCCTCATGTTGAGGTGGAATCTCCT
This sequence comes from Melanerpes aurifrons, assembly GCA_011125475.1. NCBI lineage: Eukaryota > Metazoa > Chordata > Aves > Piciformes > Picidae > Melanerpes > Melanerpes aurifrons. The sequence goes on along the minus strand of WWNC01000077.1, from coordinate 388,989 downwards.
GTGCTGTAGTTGCTAGCCATTGTCCCTTCTCCTATCCCAGGGTGCAGCTGAGCAGAGCCTGTCCCCTCCCTCCTGACCCCCAGCCCTCAGATATTTATAAACATTTATTAAATCCCCTCTCAGTCTCCTCCAGACTAAGCAGCCCCAGGGCTCTCAACCTCTCCTCATGGGGCACATGCTCCAGTCCTTTAATCATCCTTGTAGCTCTTCCTTGGACTCTCTCCAGCAGATCTCTGTCCCTCTGGAACTGGGGAGCCCAGATCTGGATGCAATATTCCAGCTGAGGTCTCAACAGGGCAGAGCAGAGGGGGAGAAGAACCTCCCTGGCTCTGCTGGACACACTCCTCCTAATGCACCCCAGGATCCCCTTGGCCTTCTTGGCCACCAGGGCGCATTGCTGTCCCATGCAGAACCTGCTGCCCACCAGCACTCCCAGGTCCTTCTCCACAGGGCTGCTCTCCAGCAGATCACCTCCCAGCCTGTATTACTGCAGTTTATTCTCCCTTCCCAGGTGCAGGACTCTGTACTTGTCCTTGTTGAGCCTCATCAGGTTCCCCTCTGCCCAGCTCTCAGTCTGTCCAGGTATCTGAATGGCCTCACAGCCTTCAGGTGTCTCAGCCAAGTCTCCCAGTTTGGTATCCTCAGCAACCTTGCTGAGCAGACTCTGTCTGTCTGTCTGCCCCCTCATCAGTGTCATTGGTGAAGATGCTGAACAGCACCAGACCTAGCATTGATCCCTGGGGCACTCCACTGGTCACAGCTCTCCAGCTAGGCTTGGCACCATTGACCAACACCCTTTGGCCTCTATTTTGTAACCAGTTCCTGATCCATCTCACTACCTGCTCTATCTCACTACCTGCTCTTCTGTTGCGCACCTCCTGAGCTTACTCACAAGGATGGTATGGGAGACAGTGTCAAAAGCCTTACTAAGATCAAGGTAGACTACCCTCCTTGTGGCCAGAGCCTGAGCAGACCAATGGGTTTCATCAAACCCATCTGGTAGATTTCCTGCCAAGGATTTGAGTGGAGAAACCTTCCTCAGAGGAGCTGCTGGATCTGTCCTGGTGATTTGTGGAAGGGGTCCCTGCACATCATCCTGTCCAATGACCCTGCTCAAGGCAGGGTGAAGTAGATGGAGTCCCTCAAAGACTCTGCCCAGTTTGGCCTCATCCCCAAAGGAGCTGCACAGACCCTGGGTCAGATGGTGCAGGGAGCTGATGAAGACATTGCACAGTGCTGGCCCAAGGGCTTGCCCTGAGGGGGATGTCACCAGGAAGCATCTGCCAGGAGGACTCTAAGCTGGTGACATTTGAGCTTGATCTAACAGCTGGCTTCCCATCCACCACCTCATCCATTTCTTCAGTATGGCTCTAAAGATACAATGGGAGATCATATCAAAGCCCTGGCTAAGGAGCAGGGACAAAACTTCCCCTTCTTTCCCCTAACCATATGGGTTCAGCAATCCCTCTCTTGAGCTGCAAGAGCCTGCAAATGGCTGCAGGGACTGGTGAGAGTGACCAGACTGGAACTTGCCCCATCCTCCTTCTTGGCCTTCCTGAGGATGCCTTTTCCAAGGACCCAGAACCTCTCTGATGGCTCCGTGCACATATCAGGGCACAATTCAGGAAGGATGATGTGAGCAGACAGTAACTGTTGCAAGGAGCTTGACAAAGACACTTGAGATCAGTCTGGCTGGGGCAGAGTTTAGTCTGCACTCACACACAGAAAGGTCAGGGCTCTGTCAGGTGTCCTCATCTGAACTGGCCTCATGGACTCCTGATTCACCTTGGGATGTTGTCTCAGTCTGGAGAGGGAAAGAGACTCAAGTTCTTTTAGAACATTCCTGTGATGTGAAATTAGAGGCACAAACGAGGCCAAAGTATCAACAGCTACACTATTTATTACATAAATAAAGTAGACATAAGAAGGGGAGAGGGAGAAAATAAAGAGGGAGAAAGAGAAGAGAGAGAGAAGAGGAAAGGAATTATATTACCACACCCCTCACCCCCCCAAGACAGTTTGAGTCTGTGGAGGAAAGGTGCTGCAGGAGATGTTGGGTCTGTAGAGAAAGGGTGCTGAGGCTTTTGCTGGAGAAGAGCTGTGGTCCTCTGGGGAGATGTTGGGTTGGAACAGGAACGGGGCTGAGGCTCTGGCTGGAGAAGAGCTGTGGTCCTCTGGGCAGCCTGGGTCTGTAGAGAAAGGGTGCTGAGGCTTTGGCTGGAGAAGAGCTGTGGTCCTCTGGGGAGATGTTGGGTTGGAACAGGAACGGGGCTGAGGCTCTGGCTGGAGAAGAGCTGTGGTCCTCTGGGCAGCCTGGGTCTGTAGAGAAAGGGTGCTGAGGCTTTGGCTGGAGAAGAGCTGTGGTCCTCTGGGCAGCCTGGGTCTGTAGAGAAAGGGTGCTGAGGCCTTGGCTGGAGAAGAGCTGTGGTCCTCTGGGCAGCCTCTTTTCTCCGGAGCAGCATTGTCCCGGGCTTTCCCTTCTCAGTGGCATGCTCCGTCTCCTGTGTTTCCATTTTTCTCCCTCTAAGCCAGTCCGGGGGATACAGTCCCCCACATTTTCCTTCCGCGTATTTCTCCTCCTTCCACTAGCCAGTAGTGGCTCCAGCCTTTTTATACAGTTTTTAGTATGTCTCCAAGTATTGTCCCTCAGGAATTCCAGGGGCAGGAAATAATCCTTAGGTAAATATCCAGGTATTGTTTCCCCAGAAATCTTTCTGTGCATTTCTGTGTGTTTGGGTAAGAGATCTGGATGGGGGGTGGAGGGGGGCCCTCCATCCAGACAACCCCCCCACACTCATTACACATCATTGTCTACCCTTTCCAGGGTACTTGATGGGTGGAGATTATCTTGTCCTGAAGGCATGAATGGCTGGGTCATTGTTGTAGGCCAGCTGTGGCCCAGTGAGCAATGTTATCTTTGCACCTTCCAAGAGTCGTTCCAGTGGCTCTGTCAGCTATTGTCTGCGCAAGCAGCAAGTGATTTTATCTTTGTTGACTCACACCAAGAGAGACAAACTTTTAGTCTGTCACAGATGTTTAGAGAATCTTTCCCCATCACTCACACAGGCCCTGCACTGCAGCAATCACAGGGTCTCCCTGGCCTCCTGCTGCCCCTGCCAGAGGCTGGGAGGCTCCTCCAACCTCCGGTGCCTTGGCTGTTGGTGTTTGTGCTCACTCAGGTTCCACTCACCCCACACACGATGCCCCTGCTGACCTCTCCCCTGCACAATGCACTGCTGGCCTCCCATGGAGGCACAATGAACCTATCCAAGCTGGGGCAAGAGGCCAGTGCTTGCCAGTGGTTGTGAGAGACTAGTCCAGGATGACTGCCCTGGGACAGCTTCCCCAGGGTGTGCAGTGAGCACAGGCAGAGGTCAGACCCTGCTCTGATGCTCTTCAGGTCTCTTGCAGGAGACACACTGCTGTGTGCCCCATCCCTGCACACTCCACACTTCAACCCTTCCCTGGTGTTTGCTTCTGTGGAACAATTTCTTGGCCATGCTCTTGAAAGAAACTTTAGATGAAGACCTAAGCCTCCAGACACTGCCCTGAGCAGATCACCTCTCTCTGTGGAACTGTTCTTGGGGGCCAGTTCAGTCACAGAAGTGCTCATGGCCTGTCCCTGCCTGCGGTCACAGGGCTGCATACAGCAGAGCCATGACCAGGTTGCCACAGCACTCAGGTCTTAGACCAACACAAGGGATCTGAAGAAGAGTGTAGAAGTGGGAAGAGAGCAGCCCTGGAAGAACAAGTGCTAGTGCTCTCTGGCAGAGCTATTGTGCTGGGACTCTTTTCACCTCTACCTCTGAAGAGATGAACTGTCCCTGGAACTGCAGAGAAGGCTTGGAGGAAGGATCTCAGGAAAAGACAAATGGTTACAGAAAAGCCTTTCTGTTGTTTAACCAAACAAGGAGCACAGTTCCTGGGACTCAAACAAAGCAGGGCAGGGATTAGAAAGGGGATGACAACATTATAAATAGTAAAAATCCCCCTCCCCAGGTCCACCACCACCACCAAAGTACAGAAGCCAGGCACTGCACAGTCTGCACTGAGTGGCATCAGAACTGCTCTGCAGAAGACAAAGACTTTATTGCTTCTGAAGGCATCCAGTTTGCTCAGGGCAGCCTTCAGCTCCTGGTTCTTCAGGCTGTAGATGAGAGAGTTCACTGCTGGAGGCACCACTGAGGACAGAACTGCCACCACCAGCTCCAGGGATAGGGAGGAGATGGAGAGGGGTTTCAGCTAGACAAAGATGCCAGTGCTGAGAAACAGGGAGACCACAGCCAGGTGAGGTAGGCAGGTGGCAAAGGCTTTGTGGCATCCCTGCTCAGAGGGGATCCTCAGCACTGCCCTCAGATCTGCACATAGGACACCTCCATGAACACAAAACATCCCACAAATGGAAAAGCACTGAAAGCAAGAAGCCAAACCTCCCTCAAGTAGGATGTGGAGCAGCAGAGCTTGAGGACTGGGGGAATTACACAGAAGAACTGCTCCACAGCATTGCCCTGCCAGAGGGGCAGGGAAAATCTATTGGGTGTGTGCAGCAGAGCAGTGAGAAAGCCACAGGCCCAGGCAGCTGCTGGTAGGAGGACACAGACTCTGCTGCCTAGGAGGGTCTCCTAGTGCAGGGGGGGTCTGCAGATGGCAGCGTAGCGATCGTAGGCTCTTAACTATACACAGAGAGATTACAGTGTGTCAGAGGCAATTCGAACAGAGGCCTAAGCTAAACATGTTGCGCTTTAAACTGAATGTTAGTGAGTGCAAAGCATGTGAAGGACACGCCATGTCTTTCTTTGGAGTGGGGTTAGTAGCCAGGCTGCGGCAGGCTGCTGTCACACGGGGCTGGCACCCCACGGCTGGCTCCTGCGACGAGTCCGTTCCGGGGGAGGGGGTTTCCTCTGGACGGTGGCTGCGGGGGCAGCTTCTTCTGCCACAGGGGTCGAGGAGAGGATGAACGTAGATCTTTGCCAGTCAGCAGGCTCTCTTAGCAGGTCTCGGGTGGCTCCCTTGGAGCGGCGGGGAGCGGTCCTGCAGGGCTGGTCCCTGGACTGGCTACGGGCTACGCCGTACTGGGCTCAGGTTCCGCGGACCACATTGAACATCCTGCGAACAGAGCCAGCCTCTGCCTGAGGCACCGCCAAACAAGGGAACCACGGCAGCCCCGTGTGCACAGCTCATCCAGCACAGCTCCAGCCCCTTGTGCACCGCTCATCTAGCACAGCTCCAGCCCCTTGTGCACCGCTCATCCAGCACAGCTCCAGCCCCGTGTGCACCGCTCATCCAGCACAGCTCCAGCCCCTTGTGCACCGCTCATCCAGCACAGCTCCAGCCCCGGGTGCACCGCTCATCCAGCACAGCTCCAACCGCGTTTGCACCGCTCATCCAGCACAGCTCCAGCCCCTTGTGCACCGCTCATCCAGCACAGCTCCAGCCTCGTGTGCACCGCTCATCCAGCACAGCTCCAGCCCCTTGTGCACCGCTCATCCAGCACAGCTCCAGCCCCGTGTGCACCGCTCATCCAGCACAGCTCCAGCCCCGTGTGCACCGCTCATCCAGCACAGCTCCAGCCCCACAGTGAGGACATCGCTCTGTCCAGCCGGCAGCTGTCCTGGCCGAACTCCACAAGCTGCGGAGGCAGTTGCCCCTCCCCCTCACTGCGGAGCCATTTTGCCATGCCCTGCAAACCCCTGGCAGCAAGGCTTTGCCCCGAGCAGGAAGATCTTTCTTAGGCAACGCACTCCACGGACTAATACAAATGCCTCCAAACGTTTCCTCTGGAAGGCACCAGGGACTTTCACTCTGGCAAAAGCAGCAGCCAGGCAGCTCGGCGCTCCACACGGTTGGTGGTGTTTTGGTTTCCTTATTCCGGCACATCCGTGGTATAATTTCTGGATTACAAAGACCAAAACTCTTAGTTTGTCAGTAAGCCAAATATTTTCTCATGAAGTTTCCGTTAAGGTTTGTGCCAAGCTGCTCAGGAGCTCACTGCTGAATTTTAAATACAAACAGCTAATTATAAAACAAAGGCAAACAGCGCTGGCACAGAGCAGATTCACCAAGAGCCTCCTAACAACCTGAGTTGAGCTTATGGAGACGTCAGACTTACACATATTCATAGATCTCCACAGGTCTTTTTACATTTCCCAAGCACTCTCCCACCCTCCCAGTCCCAGTCTCGCCTGTTCCTGGCTGCAGTCGTGTAATGGGTTGGGGCAGACCCCCCTCCCCACCACGCGCAGAAATAACAACTCAGACAAACGGATTGCAAAAAGTGATGAAAAGTTTAAATAGGACAGTGAGTGCGTGCAGAGAACTAGAAACACAGTGACAAAAAAGAACCCCAAAAGAGACCCAGAAAGATCTCATCCCCACCTGAGGGTGCACCCAAAACCCCCAGGGCTCCTCTTCCCCCCCACCACTGCTAGGCTAGTCTCAGCTGGCCAGATCTGAGACTGTCCATCCCACCGTGGCCTTGGGCCTAACCAGGCCCATGCCCAGGAGATCTCTACCCCAGTTACCAGGTGGCGGAGAGGAAGGAAAGAGGAAGTGCCAGACCCCGCCGTGAAACTTATAGTGGTGCAAGGGATCATGGTAGGAAATACATAATTCCCTGTGTCCATCCACTGGGCTGGACTTCTGGACACAGGAAACACCCCTGTAGCAGAGGACACCCAGCCCAAACTATGACAGGAGCCACCCCTTATTTCATACCATAATCCTTGCACCCAAACACATCATCAAAACAGAAAACTATTGATGACATATCCAGCGAAGTCCGTGTCTTCATCTGGGCATCCACCCAAACAGTCTCTCATTCAGGCTCAAGTGTCTGTCCATTCCAGTTCTTCTTCCTTCATCCAATGGAACCTCCCAGTGATGCAGAGCTCATTCTCCTGCGGTGCAAGTTCTCCATGGATTGGTTGGGCATCCTGGTCACCTGGAAAAGCCTCACAACTTCTCAGCCAAGCCTTTATTCTCACCTATATTTACTCGGCAGTATATTCTCCACCCCTGGGGCAGGCCAGTCGAAACAATCCAACCCATGGCTGCCTTTTTGAATCCATCCAGGGTGCTGCAACCAACCAATTCCATCTGCGGTCCAAAACTACATGGATGCATGTCTGCCCCCCAACTAGGCGTACCCGTACCGAGGCATGACAGTATCCGGCTGCACAACCCTCCCCTGGAAAGGGAGGGGCTGCACCACAGCCCACTGAGAAGAAGGGAGGTGGAACCAGGCACTCAGCGCCACTTTCGGAACTCATCCGAAAATATCGGGGAAAGAGATTTGAGCCGGTCCTACAGCAGCCCGAGTGCATGGCTGGGGCCGCCGCCGTCACTCCTTTGAGCGCACGGCCGGGCCCGCCGCCGCTGCTCGGCACACAGCAGGGCTTCGCCCACCTTTACCGCCGTGGCACAGAATCAAAATCACCTCCACCCCTCAGACACTCAAATGGCTTCTCCAGCGAAAGCCATACGCGCGTTCTCAGAGCCCTTGAAAACGGCTTTCCAGCTGGAGTCCCCTTCGGCCCCCCAGGGTTTTGGGAGCTGGCTCGCCCGCTCACCGCGGTCGGCTCTATCCCCGCAGCGAGAATGGACCTGACTCTGATCTGCTCACCACTGCCCCTGCCCCACTTTGCTCCCCGCCATGGAGGAAGGGCAGGTTCCATGTTCTCAAGCGGTACCCCGATGCCGATGGTCGAGAACCACCCCTGCTTGAAATAGGAGAGGCTCTGTGCCACCGGTCGTGCACCAGTTATCCCCCCACAATCCACAAGAACTTACACAGTCGCCCCGGCAACATTACTTGAGCCCCCAGCTGCCAAACCCAAACCGACGCCCAGAACTAAATTTAAACTCTCCTTTGCAATCGATCTGCAGAGTGGGCACAACAGCCAGCCCCACGTTGGTGCGCCAAAATGTAATGGGTTGAGGCAAACCCCCTCCCCACCACGCGCAGTAATAATGACTCAGACAAATGGATTGCAAAAGTGATGAAAAGTTTAAATAGAACAGTGAGTGTGTGCAAAGAACTAGAAACACAGTGACAAGAAGAACCCCAAAAGAGACCCAGAAAGATCCCATCCCCACCTGAGGGTGCACCCAAAACCCCCAGGGCTCCTTCTTCCCCCCCCCCCCACTGCTAGGCTAGTCTCAGCTGGCCAGATCTGAGACTGTCCATCCCACTGTGGCCTTGGGCCTAACCAGGCCCATGCCCGGGAGATCTCTACCCCAGTTACTGGGTGGCGGAGAGGAAGGAAAGAGGAAGTGCCAGATCCCGTCGTATAATTTATAGTGGTACAAGTGATCATGGTAGGAAATAATCTAATTTCCTGTGTCCACACACTGGGCTGGACTTCTGGACACAGGAAACACCCCTGTAGCAGAGGACACCCAGCCCAAACTATGAGAGAAAGGATCACAGTGCCAGAGTGTCAGAATGCAGAGTGCCGAAATGCCAGAGCGTCACAATGTCAGAGTGTCACAATATCAGAATGTGACAACGCAGCGTGCCACACGGCCACAATGTCACAATGCCAGAGCATCACATTTCAGAGTGCCACAATGCAGAGTGCCACAATGCCAGAGTGTCACAAGTCAAAGTGTCACAGCGCCAGACTGTCAAAATGCCAGAGTGTAACAATGCTGAGTATCACAATGCCAGAGTGTCACCATGCTGAGTGTCACAATGGCAGTGTGTCACAATGCAGAGTGTCACAATGCAGAGTGTCACAATGCTGAGTGCCACAATGGCATAGTGTCACAATACAGAGTGTCACAATGGCAGAGTGACACAATGGCAGAGTGTCACAATACAGAGGGTCACAATGCCAGAGTATCAAAATGCCAGAGTGTCACAAAGCCAGAGTGGTCACAATTCAGAGTGTTACAGTGCCAGTGTGTCACAGTGCCGTAGTGTCACAATGCCTGAGTGTCAGAATGCAGAGTGTCACAATGCCAGAGTGTCATAATGCTGAGTGTAATAATGGCAGCGTGTCACAGTGCCAGAGTGTCACAATGCCAGAGAGTCACAGTGCCAGAGTGTCACAATGCAGAGTGTCACAGTGCCAGTGTCACAAAGCCAGAGTGTCACAATTCAGAATGTTACAGTGCCAGTGTGTCACAGTGCCATAGTGTCACAATGCCTGAGTGTCATAATGCTGAGTGTCACAATGCAGAGTGTCACAGTGCCAGAGTGCCTCAATGCAGAGTCACAATTCTAGAGTGTCACAGAGCCAGTGTCACAATGCAGAGTGTCACAATGCAGAGTGTCACAGTGCCAGAGTGTCTCAATGTAAAGTCACAATTCTGGAGTGTCACAGTGTCAGAGTATCACTATGCAGAGTGTCACAATGCAGAGTGTCACAGTGCCAGAATGTCAGAATGCAGTGTCACAGTACTAGAGTGACGCAATGCAAAGTTTCACAGTGCCAATGTGTACAATGCCAGAGTGTCACACTGCCAGTGTGTCACAATGCCAGAGTGTCACAATGCAGACTGTCACAATGCAGACTGTCACAATTCAACAGTGTCACCATTCCACAGTGTCACAATGCAGAGTGCCACAATACCAGTGTCAAAGTGCCTGAGTGTGCAATGCCAGAGTGTCACAATGCAGAGTGTCACAATGCCAGAGTGTCACAGTGCCACAGTGCCAGAGTGTCACAGTGCCAGAGTGTCACAATGTCTGTGTGTCACAGTGCCAGAGTGTGACAGTGTTGAGTGTCACAATGCCAGAGTGTCACAATTGCAGGCAGTCACAGTGCCAGAGTGTCACAATGCCAGGGTGTCACAGTGCTAGAGTGTCACAGTGCCAGAGTATCGCTATGCAGAGTGCCACAATGCCAGCGTGCCACAGTGCCAGAGTGTCACAATGCCAGAGTGCCAAAGTGCCAGAGTGTGCTATGCCAGTGTGTCACAATGCAGAGTGGGATAATGCCAGTGGCACAATGCCAGAGGTTCATAATGCAGAATGTGAGAGTGCCAGTGTGTCACAATGAAGAGTGTTACACTGAAGAGTGTCACAGTGCATAGTGTCACAGTTCCAGAGTGTCACAATGCCAGAGGGTCACAATTCAACAGTGTCACCATTCCACAGTGTGACAATACAGATTGCCACAATGCCAGAGTGCCACAATACCAGAGTGTCGCAGTGCCATAGTGTCACAATGCCAGAGTGTCACAATGCCAGTGTGTCACAATGCCAGTGTCACAGTACCAGATTGCCACAATACAGAGTGTCACAATGCAGAGTGTCACAGTGCCAGAGTGTCACAATGCAGTGTCACTGTGCCCGAGTGTCACAGTGCCAGAGTGCCAGAATGCAGAGTGTCACATTGCCTGAGTACCACAATGCCAGAGTGTCACAGAACCAGAGTGTCACAATGAAAGAGTGTCACTGTGGCAGAATGTCACAATGCCAGAATGCCAGAATGCAGAGTGACAAAGTGCCAGAGTACTACAATTCCAGAGTGTCACAATGCAAGAGTGTCACAGTGCCAGAGTATCACTATGCAGAGTGTCACAATGCCTGTGTGTCACAGTGCCAGAGTGTGACAATGTTGAGTGTCTCAATGCCAGAGTGTCACAATGCCAGAGTGTCAGAATGCAGAGGGCCACAATGCCAGAGCGTCACATTGCCAGAGTGTCACAGTGCCAGAGTGTCACAATGGCAGAGTGTCACTATGCAGAGTGTCACAGTGCCTGAGCATCAGAATGCAGAGTGTCACAATGCAGAGGGCCACAATGCCAGAGTGCCACAATGCCAGAGTGTCACAATTCAACAGTGTCACCATTCCACAGTGTCACAATGCAGAGTGCCACAATACCAGAGTGTCAAAGTGCCTGAATGTGAAATGCCAGAGTGTCACAATGCAGAGAGGGACTACTAAGAACCCCTCTGTACTCCCTCAAACACTTTCTAGCCTGCCTGCACCTCCCAGTCAGGCCCCAGAGCCCTCCGTACCCATGCTCCGCCCCTCCCAAATCCCAGTTCCCAGTTCGTCCCTTTTGGCACACTACAATTTGATTCTATGACCCCCCCCAAAACCCTGACACCCCCAGACGAATCACTATGGATTACTAAGGACAATTCTGCACACCCTCAAACTCTTTTTAACCTGCCTGCACCTCCCAGTCATCCCCCAGAGACAACCAAATACATGCCCCCCACCCACCAAACCCAGTTCCCACCTCGTCCCTTTTGGCACACTACAATTCGATTCTATGACCCTTCACGACCCCCCCAAAATCCTGACACCCCCAGACAAAGCCCTATGGAATACTAACGACACTTCTGCACACCCTCAAAACCTCTTTAACCTGCCTGGACTTCCCAGTCAGCCCCTAGAGCACCTCGTACTCATGGCCCGCCCCCCCAACAAACCCAGTTTCCACCTCGTCCCTTTTGGCACACTACAATTCGATTCTATGACCCTTCACGACCCCCCCAAAACCCTGACAGCCCAAGACGAAGCCCTACGGATTACTAAGCACACGTCTGCACACCCTCAAACCGTCTTTAACCTGCCTGCACCTCCCAGTCAGCCCCCACAGCCCCCGTAACCATGTCACCCCCAAAACCCAGTTACCAGCTCGTCCATTTTGGCACCGTACAATTTGATTCTATGACCCTTCACGAATCCCCCAAAACCCTGACAGCCCCAGACGAAACCCTACGGAATACTAAGGACACTTCTGCACACCCTCAAACTCTTTTTAACCTGCCTGCACCTCCCAGTCAGACCCCAGAGCCAACCAAATACATGCCCCCCCCCCCCAAACCCAGTTCCCACCTCGTCCCTTTTGGCACAGTACAATTCGATTCTACGACCCTTCACGACCCCCCAAAACCCTGAGAGCCCCAGATGATGCCCTACGGAGTACTAAGAACACCTCTGCACTCCCTCAAACACTTTCTAGCCTGCCTGGGCCTCCCAGTCAGCCCCTAGAGCCCCCCGTACCCATGCCCCCACCCCACAAAACCCAATACCCACCTCGTCCCTTTTGGCACACTACAATTCGATTCTACAATCCTTCACGACCCCCCCAAAACCCTGACACCCCCAGACGAAGCCCTACGGAGTACTAAGAAGCCCTCTGCACGCCTTCAAACAATTTCTAACCTGCCTGGACTTCCCAGTCAGTCCCCAGAGCCCCCTGTACCCATGCTCCCCCTGCCACAAATCCAACTCCACCTCGTCCCTTTAGGCACACTACAATTTGATTCTACGACCCTTCATGCCCCCCCCAAAACCTGACTCCCATAGACGAAGCCCTACGGAATACTAAGGACACTTCTGCACACCCTCAAACTCTTTTTAACCCACCTGAACCTCTCAGTCATCCCCCAGAGCACCCCAAATCATTGCCAACCCCACCCATTACCCAGTTCGTCATGGGTGTGGGGCAGGGGACACGGATGCGGGGGGGGGCTCTGGGAGCTGATTGTGGAGTCCAGACAGGGTCAAAAGGGTTTGAGGATGTCCAGAAGGGTCCTTACAAATTCTTCGGTGTTCGTCTGGGGGTGTCAGGGCTTTGGGGGGGTCTCTGGGGAGGCCTGAACGGGATCGTTGCAGGGTCAAAAGGATGAGCTGGGGAATGGGTTGGATTGGTGGCAATGATTTGATGGGCTCTGGGGGATTTTTTGGGGGTCCAGGCAGAGTCCAAATGCTTTGAGGATGTCCAGAAGGGTCCTTACAATTGCCTAAGGGCTCGTCTGGGGGGTGTCAGGGTTTTGGGAGGGGCATGGGGGGTAGCGAATGGAATTGTCATGTGGAAAAACGGAGGAGCAGGGAAGAGAGCGGTGGGGGGGTCATGGATTTGGGGGTCTCTGGGGGGTGATTGGGGGGTCCAGGAAGGCTAAAAAGGGTTTCAGATGGTCCAGAAGGGGCTCTACCATTTTGGAGGGGTTCGTCTGAGGTTGTCAGGGTTTTGGGGGAGTCTCTAGGGAGGCCTGAACTGGATGATTGCTGGCATGAAAGGATGTCCTGGGAATTGGACTGGAAGGGGGGGGGGGGGCATGGATTTGGAGGTCTCTGAGGGGGGGAGTGTGGGGTCCAGGCAGGGTCCAAAGCATTTGAGGGTGTCCGAAACGGTCCTTATGATTTCGGAGAGCTTCGTCTGGGGGTGTCAGGGTTCTGGTGGGGCATGAAGGGTTGTAGAAGTGAATCACAGTGTGCCAAAAGGGACCAGCTGGGAACCGGGTGCGGGGTGGGGGGTGTCGATTTGGGGGGCTCTGAGGGCAGACTGGGAGGTGCAGGCAGACTATAAAGGATTTGAGGTTGTGTAGAAGGGTCCTTAGTATTCCGTAGGGGTCCATATGGGGGCGTCAGTGTTTTGGGGGGGGGGCATGGGGGGTTGCAAATGGAATTGTAGTGTGCCAAAAGGGATGAGCAGGGAAGAGGGTGGGAGGGGCAGGCATGGATTTGGGGGTCTCTGGGGGGTGATTGGGGGGTCCAGTGAGGATCAAAAGGGTTTGAGGGTGTGCAGAAGGGGCTCTGTCATTTGGGAGGGGTTCGTCTGGGGGTGTCAGGTGTTGGGAATTGTGCCCCCCGGACTGAAGATGAGAAACTACCAGGAGAGATGAAATGGGAAGCAGCTGCAGTGGCTTAATAATCAACTCCTGTAGCTGAGATCAGAGTCACCTGCGCTGCCTTCATAAGAAATGGTAAGCAAAGCTGGGGGAAAAAGGCAGCAGAGTTGCCAAGAGGAGTCTGAACTTCAAGAAGCTAAACTGAGGCAACCTGATGGCAACTTTCAGGCAACAACAGTGCTGATGGCCAAAGAAAGGGAAGAAGCCACCCTTGGTCGGCAGGAGGAATGTGCCCTGAGAGCTGGAAAGGGAAACCTGTTGCTGAGCTGGGGCTCCACAGTCAGGAGCTGCAGGAGAAGCAGAAGCAGCGAGTTTCACCTCTTCCCGCTGAGCTTCGGACAAAGCCCCAGGCTGAGAGGTGAGAGACTGCAATCTGCACTAGAAAGGGAACAGCGCCTTTGGCTGGAAGCTTGTGCTGGTGAGTTACAGACCCCAGAGACCCTCCCCAAACCCTGACACCCCCATATGATCCCTCCCAAATCGTAGGGACCCTTCCTGACACTTTCAAGCCAGGACTTCCCCCCCAGCCTCCCAGAGCCCCCCAAATCCATGCTCCCCCCTCCTGCCCACTTCCCAGCTCCTCCTTTTTCCCCTGTAATGATCCCATTCAGCCCCCCAAGAGATCCCCCCCAAAACCCTGACACCCCCAGACGAACCCCTAAAGAATTGGAGGGACCCTTCTGCATGCCCTGAAAACCTTTGGATCTGGCATGGACCCTCAAATCACCCCCAAGTGCCCCCCCAAATTCATGCCACCCTCTACTGCCCTGTTCCCTGCTCCTTCCCTTTGGCACACTGCCATTCCCAGCACGACCCCACATAACACCCCCAAAACCCTGACACCTCCACACCATCCCCTACGGAATTGGAAGGGCTCTGCTGCACGCCCTCAAGCCCTTTGCACCCTGCCTGCATTCCCCCATCGCAAACCAGAGCCCCCCCAAATCCATCACCCACCCCCCCCCCAGCCCAGTTCCAAGGCTATTCTTCTAGCCCCACTTTGCTCCCATTCAGATCCCCCAGAGCCTCCCAAAACCCTGTCACCCCCAGACGAATCCCTACGGAATACTAACAACACTTCTGCACACCCTCAAACCCTCTTTAACCTGCCTGCACCTCCCAGTCATCCCCCAGAGCCCTCCGTACCCATGCCCGCCCCCCCCCAAACCCAGTTCCCAGCTCGTCCCTTTTGGCTCAGTACAATTCACTACTACGACTCTTCACAACACCCCCAAAATCCTGACACCCCAGACGAAGCCCTACGGAATACTAACAACACTTCTGCACACCATCAAACCCTCTATAACCTGCCTGCACCTCCCAGTCAGCCCCCAGAGCCCCTCGTACCCATGCTCCCCTCCACCACCAAACCCAGTTCCCACGTTGTCCCTTTTGGCACAATACAATTCGATTCTTCGACCCTTCACGACCCCCCCAAAACCCTGACAGCCCCAGACGAAGTCCTACGGAATACTAACGACACTTCTGCACACCCTCAAACCCTCTTTAACCTGCCTGGACTTCCCAGTCAGCCCCCAGAGCCCCCTGTACCCATGCCCCCCCTCTACCAAAACGGCTTCTGATCTCGTTCCTTTTGGCACACTGCAATTCACTTCTACGACCCTTCACGACTCCCCCAAAACCCTGACAGCCCCAGAAGAAGCTCTATGGAATACTAACAACACTTCTGCACACCCTCAAAACACTCTATAAACTGCCTGGACCACCCAGTCAGCCCCCAGAGTCCTCCTTACCCATGCCCCCCAACCCCAAAACCCAGTTCCCACCTCGTCCCTTTTGGCACACTACAGTTCGATTCTGTGACCCTTCACGACTCCCCCCCAAAACCGTGACAGCCCCTGACGAAGCCCTATGGAATACTAACGACACTTCTGCACACCCTCAAACCCTCTTTAACCTGCCTGGACATCTCAGTCAGCCCCTAGAGCCACCCATACCCATGTCCCCACCCCCGCTAAACCCACTTCCCAGCTCGTCCCTTTTGGTACACCACAATTCACTTCTACGACCCTTCACGACCCCCCCAAAACCCTGACATCCCCAGATGAAGCTCTACGGAGTACTAAGAACCCCTCTGCACTCCCTCAAACAACTTATAGCCTGCCTGGACTTCCCAGTCAGCCCCCAGAGCCCCCCGGACCCATGCTCCGCCCCTCCCAAATCCCAGTTCCCGCCTCGTCCCTTTTGGCACACTACAATTTGATTCGACGACCCTTCACGACTTCCCCAAAACCCTGACAGCCCCAAGCGAAGGCCTACGGAATACTAACGACACTTCTGCACACCCTCAAACCCTCTTTAACCTGCCTGGACCTCCCAATCGGCCCCTAGAGCCGCCCGTACCCATGCCTCCCACCCACCAAACCCAGTTCCCACCCCGTCTCTTTTGGCACACTACAATTCGATTCTGCGACCCTTCACGACCCCCCTAAAACCCTGACACCCCCAAACGAAGCCCTATTGATTACTAAGAACACTGCTGCACACCCTCAAACCGTCTATAACCTGCCTGCACCTCCCAGTCTGCCCCCAGAGCCCCCCGTACCCATGCCCCCCCTCCCCCAAATCCAATTCCCAGCTCATCCCATTTGGCACACTACAATTCGATTATATCACCCTTCACAACCCCCTCACACAACCCTGATAGCCGCAGACGAAGCCCTATGGACTACTAAGAACCTCTCTGCACACCCTCATACAATTTCTAGCCTGCCTGGACCTCCCAGTCAGCCCACAGAGCACACCGTACCCATGCCCCCCCCACCCCACCAAACGCAATTCCCACCTCGTCCCTTTTGGCACACTACAATTTGATTCTACGACACTTCACAACCCCCCCAAAACCCTGACAGCCCCAAATGAAGCCCTACGGAATACTAACGACACTTCTGCACACCCTCAAACCCTCTTTAACCAGCCTGGACCTCCCAGTCAGACCCCAGAGCCCCCTGTACCCATGCTCCGTCTCCTACCAAAGCCAGCTCCCACCTCGTCCCTTTTGGCACATTACAATTTGATTCTATTACCCTTAACGACCCCACCAAAACACTGACACCCCCAGACGAACCCTGTGGATTACTAAGGACACTTCCGCACACCCTCAAACCCCTTTTAACCTGCCTGCACCTCCCAGTCAGCCACCAGAGACAACCGAATACATGGCACCCCCCTCCAAAACCCAGTTCCCAGCTCATCCCTTTTGGCACATGTAATGGGTTGGGGCAGACCCCCTCCCCACCACGGGCAGAAACAACGACTCAGACAAAGGGATTGCAAAAGTGATGGAAAGTTTAAATAGGAAAACAATTTTTAAAAAAACAAACACCAATGAAAGCTTTACAGAGAACCACAAGCACCGTGACAAAGAGAGAGATCCCAGAAACATACTGAAGAACATCCCATCCCCACCTGGGGGTACACCCAAACCCCCCCAGGGCTCTTTCCTCCCCCCCCCCCAACCCATCCTTGGGCCTGGGCAGGCCCAAGGGAGGTGGCTCACACCATTTTACCTAGGCTGCAGCTGGAGACAAAAGAGAAAGTGGAGACCCTGCATAGGCATTTTATAGGGGAGCAGGGCATTATGGGATTGAATACCTGCCTGTGACCACCCCCTGGGCTGGGCCCACCCGTAGGGACCTCCCAGGTGTGTTCTGTGCAGTGGCAGCCGGGCCAGCACCCAGCCTAAACCACCACACGCCACCCCTTATTCAAGACCATAATCCCTGCACCCAGAACATATCATCAAACTAGAACTCTTCTGATGACATGTCTAGCAACAGTCCAGGTCTTCATCTGGGCATCCTTCCACACAGTCTCTCATTCAGGCTCAAGTACCAGTCCATTCCAGTTCTTCTTCCTCATATGATGGAACCTCCCAGCAACACAGTCATTCTCCTGCAGTGTGAATTCCTTGTGGACTCGTTGGGACATCCTGGTCACCTGGCAATACCTCACAACTTCTCAGCCGAGCCTTTGTTTGCTTTTACAGTTAATCAGCGGCTTTTTCCACCCCTGGGGCAAGCCGGTCAGAGCAACGACCGCTTTTCTCCATCCCTCCAGGGAGCCTCAGCCGACCGCTTCCAGCTGCGGTCCGAAACTACACAAAGGCACATCGCCGGCACATCGCCAGCACATCGCCTCCCCCCGGGGGGTTCGCGTACCGAGGCATCACCGCATCCGATTCACAGCCTTCCCCCGGCAGAGGGGCGGCTGCAGCACAACTCGCTGAGAAGAGAAGAGGCGGAGCCAGGTGCTTGGCGCCATTCTCGGAGCATGTCCGAAAACACCAGGGAAAGTTTTACAGCTGCCGCCGCCGCTTGAACGCAGCCCGGCTCGGCAGTGCCGTCGCCGCTTGAATGCAGCTGTCCCAGCCCCCGCCGTCTCTGTCGCCGCGATGCAGAGTCCAAGTCACCTCCATCCCCTCGGGTTTCGGAAGCCGTCGCTTGCCCGCTCGCCGCGAGAGGCCATCCCCCGCAGCGGCCACAGGCCGACCCTGCTCTGCTTGCCGCTGCCCCCTCCTCCGCTCCGCTCCCTGCCGCTCGTCGCTCCGCAGAGAACAAGGAGGAGAAGGCAGGTCTCGCCTTCTTAGGCTAGTTGAGCATTTTTAAGCCACCCCGGGCAGAAAGTCACAGAAAGAGCCACCCCTTGCTGTTCACAAGCAACACGAGGGACTTCCATGCTATCAGCACGCACCAGGAGTCCTTCTGCAGTCCACAGGAGAGATCACACAGTCGCCCCAGCAACAAAACTTGAGCCCCCAACTTGCAAACCCAAACCGACGCCCAGAACTAAATTTAAACTCTCCATCTTTTGCAATCGATCTGCAGAGTGGGCACCACAGCCAGCCCCACGTTGGTGTGCCAAAATGTAATGGGTTGGGGCAGACCCCCTCCCCACCACGGGCAGAAACAACGACTCAGACAAAGGGATTGCAAAAGTGATGGAAAGTTTAAATAGGAAAACAATTTAAAAAAAAACAAACACCAATGAAAGCTTTACAGAGAACCACAAGCACCGTGACAAAGAGAGAGATCCCAGAAACATACTCAAGAACATCCCATCCCCACCCTGGGGGTACACCCAAACCCCCAGGGCTCTTTCCCCCAACCCAGCCTTGGGCCTGGGCAGGCCCAAGGGAGGTAGCTCACACCATTTTACCTAGGCTGCAGCTGGGGACAAAAGAGAAAGTGGAGACCCTGCATGGGCATTTTATAGGGGAGCAGGGCATTATGGGATTGAATACCTGCCTGTGACCACCCCCTGGGCTGGGCCCACCCGTAGGGACCTCCCATGTGTGTTCTGTGCAGTGGCAGCCAGGCCATCACCCAGCCTAAACCACCACAGCACAGTACAATTCGATACTAAGAGCCTTTATGACACCCCCAAAACCCTGACAGCCCCAGACAAAGCCCTACGGATTACTAAGAAGACTTCTGCACTCCCTCAAACCATTTTTAACCTGCCTGCACCTCCCAGTCAGCTCCCAGCTCGTCCCATTTGGTACACTACAATTCGATTCTACCATTCTTCACGATACCCCCAATACCCTGACACCCCCAGACGAAGCCCTGTGGAATACCAAGGACATTTCTACACACCCTCAAACCCTTTTTACCCTGCCTGCACCTCCCAGTCAGCCCCCAGAGCCCCCCTTACACCTGCTCCTCCACCCCCAAAACCCACATCCCACCTTGTCCTTTTTGGCACATTACAATTTGATTCTACGACCCTTCACGACTCCCGCAAAACCCTGACAGCCCCAGACGAAGCCCTACGGAATACTAAGGACACTTCTGCACATCCTCAAACACTTTTAAACCTTCCTGAGCCTCCCAGCCAGACCCCAGAGCCAACCAAATACATGCCCCCCCCCCCCACCAAACGCACTTCCCAGCTCATCCATTTTGGCACACTACAATTCACTTCTATGACCCTTCGCGACACCCCCAAAACCCTGCCACCCCCAGATGAACCTCTACGGACTACTAAGAACCACTCTGTACTCCCTCTAACACTTTCTAGCCTGCCTGGACCTCCCAGTCAGGCCCCAGAGACCCCATACCCATGCTCCACCCCCACCAAACCCAGTTACCAGCTCGTCCCTTTTGGCACACTATAATTTGATTCTATGACCCTTCACGACTCCCCCCAAACCCTGACAGCCCCAGATGAAGCCCTACGGATTACTAAGGACACTTCTGCACACCCTCAAACCCTCTGTACCCTTCCTGGACGTCCCAGTCAGCCCCTAGAGCCCCCCGTACCCATGCCTCCCACCCAACAATTGCAATTCCCACCTTGTCACTTTCGCACACTACAATTTGATTCTACGACCCTTCATGCCCCCCCCTAAACCCTGACTCCCACAGACGAAGCCCTACAGAATACTAAGGACACTTCTGCACACCCTCAAACCCTCTTTAACATGCCTGGACCTCCCAGTCTGCCCCCTGAGCCCCCCATACCCATGCCCCCCAACCCCAAAACCCAGTTCCCACCTCGTCCCTTTTGGCACACTACAGTTCGATTCTGTGACCCTTCACGACTCCCCCAAAACCGTGACAGCCCCTGATGAAGCCCTATGGAATACTAACGACACTTCTGCACACCCTCAAACCCTCTTTAACCTGCCTGGAACTCCCAGTCAGCCCCTACAGCCCCCCGTACCCATGCCTCCCCCCCCAAAGCCAGCTCCCACCTCGTCCCTTTTGGCACACTACAATTCGATTCTATGACCCTTCACAACACCCCCAAATCCCTGACACTCCCAGATGAAGCTCTACGGAGTACTAAGAACCCCTCAAACACTTTCTAGCCTGCCTGCACCTCCCAGTCAGCCTCCAGAGCCAAATGAATACATGGTCCCCCCACCAAAACCAATTCCCAACTCGTCCCTTTTGGCACACTACAATTCGATTCTACGACCCTTCATGCCTCACCCTAAAACCTGACTCCCACAGACAAAGCCCTACGGAATAGTAAGGACACTTCTGCACACCCTCAAACACTTTTTAACCTGCCTACTCCTCCCAGTCAGACCCGAGAGACAACCGAATACATGCCCCCCCCCCCCCCCCCAAACCCAATTCCCAGCTCATCCCTTTTGGCACACTACAATTCGATTCTACGACCCTTCACGACCCCCCCAAAACCCTGACAGCCCCAGGTGAAGCTCTATGGAGTACTAAGAACCCCTCTGCACTCCCCCAAACAATTTCTAGCCTGCCTGGACCTCCCAGTCAGCCCCCAGAGCCCCCGTACCCATGCTCCTCCCCCCCCACAAAACCAGCTTCCACCTCGTCCCTTTTGGCACTCTACAGTTTGATTCTATGACTATTCACAACCCCCCCAAAACCCTGACACCCCTAGACGATGCCCTGCGGAATACTAAGGACACTTCTGCACACCCTCAAACCCTTTTTAACCTGTCTGCACCTCCCAGTCAGACCCCAGAGACCCCAGTACCCATGCCCGCCCCCCCCAGCAAACCCAATTCCCTCCTCGTCCCTTTTGGCACTCTACAATTTGATTCTATGACCATTCTCAGCCCCCCCCAAAACATTGACACCGCCACACGAACCCCTACGGAATACTAACGACACTTCTGCACACCCTCAAACCCTTTTAACCTGCCTGCACATCCCAGTCAGCCCAAGAGCCCCCCGTACCCATGCCCCCCCCCCACCAACCCCAGCTCCCACCTCATCCCTTTTGGCACTCTACAATTTGATTCTACGACCCTTCACGACATCCCCAAAACCCTGACAGCACCAGACGAAGCCCTACGGATTGCTAAGAACACTTCTGCACGCCCTCAAAAAATTTTAACCTGCCTGCACCTCCCAGTCATCCCCCAGAGACAACCGAAAACATGTCCCCCACCCACCATACCCATCTCCAACCTCGTCCCTTTTGGCATACCACAATTCGATTATATGACCCTTCACAAACCCCCAAAAACCTGACACCCCCAGACGAAGCCCTACGGAATAATAGCGACACTTCTGCACAACCTCAAACACTCTTTAACCTGCCTGCACCTCCCAGTAAACCCTAGAGCCCTCCGTACCCATACCCCCCCCCATTAAACCCAGTTCCCACCTTGTCCGTTTTGGCACAGTACAATTCGATTCTACGACCCTTCACGACCTCCCAAAACCCTGACAGCACCAGACGAAGCCCTAAGGAGTACTAAGAACACCTCTACACTCCCTCAAACACTTTTTAACCTGCCTGCACCTCCCAGTCGCCCCCAGAACCGACCGAATACATGGCCCCCCCACCAAAACCACTTCCCAGCTCGTCCCTTTTGGCACATTACAATTCACTTCTATGACTCTTCACGACCCCCCCAAAACCCTGCCACCCCCAGATGAATCTCTAAGGAGTACTAAGAATCCCTCTGCACTCCCTCAAACAATTTCTAGTCTGCCTGGACCTCCCAGTCAGCCCCCAGAGCCCTGCGTATCCATGCCCCCACCCCCAAAACCCAGTTCCCACCTCGTCCCTTTTGGCACACTACAATTTGATTGTACGACCATACATGACCCCCCCGAAACACTGAGAGCCCCAGAGGAAGCCCTATGGAATACTAAGGACATTTCTGCACTCACTCAAAACCTTTTTAACCTGCCTGCACCTCCCAGTCAGATACCAGAGCCAACCGAATACATGCCCCCCCCCCCCCCCCAACCCAGTTCCCAGCTCATCCCTTTTGGCACACTACGATTCACTTCTACGACCCTTCATGACCCTCCCCAAACCCTGACACCCCCAGAAGAAGCTCTAGGGAGTACTAGGAATCCCTGTGCACTCCCTGAAACACTTTTTAACCTGCCTGCACCTCCCAGTCAGCGCCCAGAGCCCCCCGTACCCATGCTCGCCCCCCCAGCAAACCCAGATTGACCTCGTTCCTTTTGGCACATTACAATTTGATTCTACGACCCTTCACGAATCCCCAAAAACCATGACAGCCCCAGATGAAGCCCCACGGAAAAATGACGACACTTCTGCACACCATTAAACCCTCTATAACCTGCCTGCACCTCCCAGTCAGCCCCTAAAGCCCCCTGTACCTATGCCCCTACCCCCCAAACCCAGTTCCCACCTTGTCCCTTTTGGCACACTACAATTCGATTCTACGACCCTTCACGCCGCCCCCTTAAACCCTGGCTCCCACAGGCGAAGCCCTACAGAATACTAAGGACACTTCTGCACAGCCTCATACCCTATTTAACCTGCCTTGACTTCCCAGTCAGCCCAAGAGCCCCCCATACATATTCCCCCCCCCAAAACCCAGTTCCCAGATCTTCCCTTTTGGCACACTAGAATTCATTTCTACGACCATCTCAACCCCCCCAAAAACCTGACACCACCACAGGAATCCCTTCGGAATACTAACGACACTTCTGCACACCCTCAAACCCTCTATAACCTTCCTGTACTTCCCAGTCAGGCCCCATAGCCCCCCATTCCCATGCTATCCCCCTTACCAAACCCAGCTCCCACCTGGTCCCTTTTGGTACACTACAGTTTGATTCTATGACCCTTCACGACCCCCCCGAAACCCTGACACCCCCAGATGAAGCCCTACGGAATACTAACGACACTTCTGCACACCCACAAACCCTCTTTAACCTGCCTGCACCTCCCAGTCGGACCCCAGGCCCAACCGAATACATGCCCCTTCCCACCAAACCCACTTCCCAGCTCATCCCTTTTGGCACGCTACAATTCAATTCTACGACCCTTCACGACCCCCCCAAAACCCTGCCACCCCCAGATGAAGCTCTACGGAGTACTAAGAACCCCTCTGCACTCCCTCAAACACTTTCTGGACCTCCCAGTTCAGCCCTGCCCCCAGCCTAGCCCCAGCCCCAGCACAGCCCCAGCCTTGTCCCAACCCTGATCCCAGCCTTAGCCCAGACCCAGCTCGGCCCCAGCCCAGCCCTGGCCCCGGCCCCAGCCCTGCCCCGGCCCCAGCCCTGCCCTAATCCCGGCCCAACCCCTGCCCTAATCCCGGCCCAACCCCTGCCCCAGCCCTGCCTCCAGCCCCAGCCCAGCCTACCCCAGCCCCGGCTCCAGCCCTCCCCCAGCCCCAGCCCCAGCCTAGCCCTGCCCCCAGCCCCAGACCCCAGAACAGTCCTGGCCCAGCCCCTGACCAGCCCCAGCCCTGCCTCAGCCCCAGACCAGTCCCAGACCAGTCCTGCCCCAGCCCCAGCTCAGTCGCAAACCAGTCCTACTCCAGCACCATCCCTGCCCCAGCCCCGGCCCCAGCCCTGCCCTAGCCCAGCCCCCAGACCAGGCACAGACCAGCCCCAGCCCTGCCCCAGCCCTGCCCCAGCCCCAGCCCAGCCTCCAGCCCTGGCCCCAGCCCTGCCCTAGCCCAGCCCCCAGACCAGGCACAGACCAGCCCCAGCCCTGCCCCAGCCCTGCCCCTGCCCCAGCCCAGCCTCCAGCCCCAGCCCAGCCCCAGCTCAGCCCCACCCAGCCCCTGCCCCAGCCCCGGCTCCAGCCCCGCCCTGCCCCAGCCCCAGCCCCTGCCCCAGTCCAGCCTCCAGCCCAACCCTGCCCCAGTCCCAGCCCTGGCTCCAGCACCCTGCCCAGCCCCAGCCCAGCCCCCAGCCCTCCCCCAGCCATGGCCCCAGCCCTGGCCATAGCCCCCAACCCAGCCCCATCCCTGCCCCAGCAACGGCCCCAGCCCCAGCCCTGCCCCCATCCCTGCCCCAGCCCAGCCCCCAGCCCTGGTCCCAGACCTACCTCCAGCCCAGCCCCACCCCCAGCCCAGCCCCCAGCTCTGCCCCAGCCACAGCCCCAGCCCCGGCCGCAGCCCAGCCCCAGATCAATCCCAGACCAGCTCCAGCCCCAGCACTCAATCCAGCTCACAGCCCAGACCCAGCCCTGCCCCAGCCCTCCCCAGCCCCAGCCCCGGCCGCAGCCCAGCCCCCAACCCCAGCACCAGTCTGGCCCCAGCCCTGCCTCTGCCCTGCACCGGCCCCAGATCGCAGCCCAGCCCCACCCCAGGCCCCAACCCTGGGCCCAGCCCCCAGCCCCCAGCCCCAGCCCTGCCCCAGCCCCAGCCCAGCACCCAGCCCCAGCTCAGCCCCACCCAGCCCCAGCCCTGGCTCCAGCCCCAGCCCTGCCCCAGCCCCAGCCCAGCCTCCAGCCCCGGCTCTAGCCCCCACCCCAGCCCCAGCCCTGTCCCCAGCCCCAGCCCAGCCTCCAGCCCCAGCCCAGCCCCAGCTCAGCCCCACTCAGCCCCTGCCCCAGCCCCAGCCCCTGCCCCAGCCCAGCCTCCAGCCCAACCCTGCCCCAGTCCCAGCCCTGGATCCAGCACCCTGCCCAGCCACAGCCCAGCTCCCGGCCCTCCCCCAGCCACGGCCCCAGCCCTGGCCATAGCCCCCAACCCAGCCCCATCCCTGCCCCAGCAACGGCCCCAGCCCCAGCCCTGCCCCCATCCCTGCCCCAGCCCAGGCCCCAGCCCTGGTCCCAGACCTACCTCCAGCCCAGCCCCACCCCCAGCCCCAGCCCCCAGCTCTGCCCCAGCCCTGCGCCAGCCCCGGCCGCAGCCCAGCCCCAGATCAATCCCAGACCAGCTCCAGCCCCAGCACTCGCTCCAGCTCACAGCCCAGACCCAGCCCTGCCCCAGCCCTGCCCCTGCCTCCAGCCCTGGCCCCAACCCTGGCCCCAGCCCAGCCCCCAACCCCAGCACCAGCCTTGCCCCCAGTCCTGCCCCAGCCCCAGCCCCGGCTCCAGCCCCCAGCCCAGCCCAAGCCCTGCCCCAGCCCTGCGCCAGCCCCGGCCAGCCTCCAGCCCAACCCTGCCCCAGCCCCAGCACTGCCCCAGCCCTGCCCTAGCCCTGCCCCAGCCCCAGACCAGCCTCCAGCTCAAACCTGCCCCAGCCAAAGCCCCTGCCCCAGCCAAAGCCCCTGCCCCAGCCCCCAGCCCAGGTCCAGCTCTGCCCCAGCCCTGCCTCAGCCCAGCCCCAGCTCAGCCCCAGCCCAGCCCCTGCCCCAGCCCTGCCTCCAGCCCCAGCCCAGCCTCCAGCCCCCAGCCCAACCCCAGCTCAGCCCCACCCAGCCTCATCCCCAGCCCTGCCCCAGCCCCATCCCTGGCTCCAGCCCCCAGCCCAGCCCTGCCCCTGCCTCCAGCCCCAGCCCAGCCACAGCCCAACCCCCAGCCCTGCCCCAGCCCAGTCCCAGATGCGCCCCAGGCCCAGCCCCATCCCCAGCACCAGCCCCAGCCCCGGCCCCAGCCGACCCCTAGCTCAGCCCCAGCCCACCCCCAGCTCAGCCCCAGCCCAGCCGCAGCCCTGCCCCAGCCCTGGACCCAGCTCCGGTCCCAGTCTCCAGCACAGCCCCAGCCCAGGCCCCAGCCCAGGCCCCAGCCCCAGGCCCTGCTCAGTCCCAGCCCAGCCTCCAGCCTCAGTCGCATCCCAGTCCCCAGCCCCGGTTCCAGCTCAGCCTCAGCCCCAGCCCAGCCTCCAGCCCAACCCTGCCCCAGTCCCAGCCCTGGCTCCAGCACCCTGCCCAGCCACAGCCCAGCCCCCAGCCCTCCCCCAGCCAAGGCCCCAGCCCTGGCCACAGCCCCCAACCCAGCCCCATCCCTGCCCCAGCAACGGCCCCAGCCCCAGCCCTGCCCCCATCCCTGCCCCAGCCCAGGCCCCAGCCCTGGTCCCAGACCTACCCCCAGCCCAGCCCCAGTCCCAGCCCAGCCAAAGCCCTGGCCTCAGCCCCCAGCCCCACCCAAGCTCTGCCCCAGCCCTGCGCCAGCCCCGGCCACAAGCCTGCCCCAGCTCAATCCCAGACCAGCCCCAGCCCCAGCACTTGCTCCAGCCCACAGCCCAGACCCAGCCCTGCCCCAGCCCAGCCCCCAACCCCAGCACCACTCTGCCCCAGCCCTGCCCCAGCCCTGCACCGGCCCCAGACCGCAGCCCAGCCCCACCCCAGGCCCCAGCCCTGGCTCCAGCCCCAGACCCAGTTCTGGCCCCAGACTCCACCCCAACCCCAGACCTGCCCAACCCCGGGCCGAGCTCCCAGCCCCAGCCCTGCCCCTAGCCCAGCACCAACCCTGCCCAGCCCCAGCCCCAGCATCAGCCCAGCTCCTAGCCCAGTCCTGCCCCAACCCTGGCCCCATCCCTGCCCCGGCCCCAGCCCCAGCCCGGTCCCCAGCCCAGCCTTAGCCCCGGCCCCAGCCCCCACCCAATCCCTGCCCCAGCCCTGCTCCTAGCCCTGGCCCCAGCCCCAGCCCGGCCCCCAGCCCCAGCCCGGCCCCCAGCCCAGCCTTAGCCCCGGCCCTAGACCAGCCCCAGCACCGGCCCCAGCCCTGCCCCCAGCCCTGCACCAGCCCACAACCCAGCCCTATCCCTGCCCCAGCAACGGCCCCAGCCCCAGCCCAGCCCCCAGCCCTGGTCCCAGCCCTAACCCCAGCCCTGTCCCAGCCCTGCCCCAACCCCAGCCCAGCCCCCAGCCCTGGCTCCAGCCACAGACCCAGTTCTGGCCCCAGTCTCCACCCCAACCCCAGACCTGCCCAACCCCAACCCCGGGCCCAGCCCCCAGCCCCAGCCCCAGCCCTGCCCCTAGCCCAGCACCAGCCCTGCCCCAGCCCCGGCCCCAGCCCTGCCCCTAGCCCAGCACCAGCCCTGCCCCAGCCCCGGCCCCAGCTCAACCACATCCCTGCCCCAGCCCCGGCCCCAGCCCAGGCCCCAGCCCCAGGCCCTGCTCAGCCCCAGCCCAGCCTTCAGCCTCAGTCGCATCCCAGCCCACAGCCCCGGCTCCAGCCCAGCCTCAGCCCCAGCCCTGCCCCAGCCCAGCCCCAGCCCCAGCCCTGCCCCTAGCCCAGCACTAGCCCTGCCCCAGCCCCAGCCCAGCCCCAGCCCAGCCCCCAGCCCAGTCCTGCTCCAACCCCGGCCCCAGCTCAACCATATCCCTGCCCCAGCCCCGGCCCCAGCCCACCTCCAGCCCTGCCCCAGCCCCAGCCCAGCCCCCAGCCCTGTGCCCCGCCCCATCCCCAGCTCAGCCCCACCCCAGCACCGGCCCCAGCCCTGCCCCAGCCCTTCCCCAGCCCTGCCCCAGCCCCAGCCCAACCCCGGCTCAGCCCGTCATGCCCCAGCCCTGACCCAACCCTGCTCCAGCCCCGGCCCCAGCTGAGCCCCAGACCTGCCCCCAGCCTCGGTCCCACATCTGGCCTCAGCCTCCAGCCCAGCCCAGCCCCAGCCCTGCCCTGCCCCAGCCCAGCCCATCCCCAGCCCAGCCCTGGCCCCAATCCTACCCCATCCCTGCCCCAGCCCTGCCCCCAGCCCAGGACCCGCCCGAGCCCTACCTCAGCCCAGCCCCATACCTATCCTGGCCCCAGCCCAGACCCAACTCCAGCCCAGGCCCCAGCCGTGGCCCAGCCCTGCGCCCAGCACAGCCCCAGCCCCAGCCCCAGCCCTGCCCCTAGCCCAGCACTAGCCCTACCCCAGCCCCAGCCCCAGCCCAGCCCCCAGCCCAGTCCTGCCCCTACCCTGGCCCCAGCTCAACCACATCCCTGCCCCGGCCCCAGCCCCAGCCCAGCCCCGGCCCCAGCCCACCTCCAGCCCTGCCCCAGCCCCAGCCCAGCCCCCAGCCCTGTGCCCCGCCCCAATCCCAGCTCAGCCCCACCCCAGCACCGCCTCCACCCTTCCCCCGGCCCCAGTCCTGGCTCCATCCATGCCCCCAGCCCAGGCGCAGACCCGACCCGGCTCCAGCCCCCAACCCAGCCCAGCCCCAGACCTGCCCCCAGCCCCAGCCCAGCGCAGTCCCCAGCCCTGCACCCAGCCCTGCCCCAGCCCTGGCCCCAACCCAGCCCCAACCCTGCCAACCCTGCCCCAGCCCAGCCCCAGCCCAGCACAGCCCCCCCCCACCCCAGCAGCAGCCCCCCAGCCCTGACCTAACCCTGCTGCCCCGCCCCAGCCCCAGACTTGCCAGCCCCAGCCCCAGCCCTGCCCCCCCAGCCCCAGCTCAGCCCCCGCCCCCAGCCCCCTACTGGCCCTGCCCCAGCCTGCCCCCAGCCCAGCCCAAACCCTGGCCCTGCCCCCAGCCCAGCCCCGGTCCCAACCCTACTCCATCCCTGCCCCAGCCCTGAGCCCAGCCCTGCCCCAGCCCCAGCCCCAGCCCTGCCTCTAGCCCAGCACCAGTCCTGCTCCGACCCCAGCCCCCAGCCCAGCCTCAGCCCTACCCCAGCCCCAGCCCAGCCTCCAGCCTAGCCCTGCCACATTCCTAGCTCAGCCTCAGCCCAGCCCCAGCCCAAGCCTTGCCCCCAGCCCAGCCCCGGCCCCAGCCCCCAGCTGCGGACCCTGCCCTGTCCCAGCCCTTCCCCAGCTCCAGCCCAGCCCCAGCACAGCCCCAGCCCTGCCCCCAGCCCAGCCCCAGCCCTGCCCCAGCCCCAGCCCCAGCCCAGCCTCCAGCCTAGCCCTGCCTCATTCCTAGCTCAGCTTCAGCCCAGCCCCCAGCCCCGGCTCCAGCCCCGGCCCCTGCTCCGACCCCAGCCCCAAGCCCAGCCCCAGCCCATCACCAGCCTCAGCCCTAGCCCCCAGCCCCAGCCCCCTGCCCCAGCCCTGCCCCCAGCCCCGACCTCATCGCTGGCCCCAGTTCTCCCCCAGCACCCCCAGCCCCAGCACTCAGCCCAGGCCCAGCCCTGCCCCAGCCCCGGTCCCAACCCTACTCCATCCCTGCCCCAGCCCTGAGCCCAGCCCTGCCCCAGCCCCAGCCCCAGCCCTGCCCCTAGCCCAGCACCAGCCCTGCTCCGACCCCAGCCCCCAGCCCAGCCCCAGCCCTACCCCAGCCCCAGCCCAGCCTCCAGCCCAGCCCTGCCTTCCTAGCTCAGCCTCAGCCCAGCCCCAGCCCAAGCCTTGCCCCCGGCCCAAGCCCCCAGCTGCGGACCCTGCCTTGTCCCAGCCCTTCCCCAGCTCCAGCCCAGCCCCAGCACAGCCCCAGCCCTGCCCCCAGCCCAGCCCCAGCCCTGCCCCAGCCCCAGCCCAGCCTCCAGCCTAGCCCTGCCTCATTCCTAGCTCAGCTTCAGCCCAGCCCCAGCCCCGGCTCCAGCCCCCCGCCCCTGCTCCGACCCCAGCCCCAAGCCCAGCCCCAGCCCATCACCAGCCTCAGCCCTAGCCCCCAGCCCCAGCCCCAGCCCCCTGCCCCAGCCCTGCCCCCAGCCCCGACCTCATCGCTGGCCCCAGTTCTCCCCCAGCACCCCCAGCCCCAGCACTCAGCCCAGGCCCAGCCCTGCCCCAGCCCCGGCCCCAACCCTACCCCATCCCTGCCCCAGCCCTGAGCCCAGCCCTGCCCCAGTCCTACCCCAGCGCAGACCAAGCCCCTACCCAGCCCCAGCCCCAGCCCTGCCACTAGCCCAGCCCCCAGCCCTGCTCCGACCCCAGCCCCCAGCCCAGCCCCAGCCCTACCCCGGCCCCAGCCCACCTCCAGCCTAGCCCTGCCACATTCCTAGCTCAGCCTCAGCCCAGCCCCAGCCCAAGCCTTGCCCCCAGCCCAGCCCCAGCCCCGGCCCCAGCCCCCAGCTGCGGACCCAGCCCTGTCCCAGCCCTTCCCCAGCTCCAGCCCAGCCCCAGCACAGCCCCAGCCCTGCCCCTAGCCCCGGCCCAGCCCTGCCCCTTGCCCTGCCCCCAGCCCAGCCCCAGCCCTGCCCCAGCCCAGCCTCCAGCCTAGCCCTGCCTCATTCCTAGCTCAGCTTCAGCCCAGCCCCCAGCCCCGGCTCCAGCCCCGGCCCCTGCTCCGACCCCAGCCCCAAGCCCAGCCCCAGCCCATCACCAGCCTCAGCCCTAGCCCCCAGCCCCAGCCCCCTACCCCAGCCCTGCCCCCAGCCCCGACCTCATCGCTGGCCCCAGTTCTCCCCCAGCACTACCCCAGCCCCAGCACTCAGCCCAGGCCCAGCCCTGCCCCAGCTCCGGCCCCAACCCTACCCCATCCCTGCCCCAGCCCTGAGCCCAGCCCTGCCCCAGCCCCAGCCCCAGCCCTGCCCCTAGCCCAGCACCAGCCCTGCTCCGACCCCAGCCCCCAGCCCAGCCCCAGCCCTACCCCAGCCTCAGCCCAGCCCCAGCCCAAGCCTTGCCCCCAGCCCGGCCACAGCCCCCAGCTGCGGACCCAGCCCTGTCCCAGCCCTTCCCCAGCTCCAGCCCAGCCCCAGCACAGCCCCAGCCCTGCCCCTAGCCCTGGCCCAGCCCTGCCCCCAGCCCTGCCCCCAGCCCAGCCCCAGCCCTGCCCCAGCCCCAGCCCAGCCTCCAGCCTAGCCCTGCCTCATTCCTAGCTCAGCTTCAGCCCTGCCCCCAGCCCCGGCTCCAGCCCCGGCCCCTGCTCCGACCCCAGCCCCAAGCCCAGCCCCAGCCCATCACCAGCCTCAGCCCTAGCCCCCAGCCCCCTGCCCCAGCCCTGCCCCCAGCCCCGACCTCATCGCTGGCCCCAGTTCTCCCCCAGCACTACCCCAGCCCCAGCACTCAGCCCAGGCCCAGCCCTGCCCCAGCTCTGGCCCCAACCCTACCCCATCCCTGCCCCAGCCCTGAGCCCAGCCCTGCCCCAGCCCCAGCCCCAGTCCTACCCCAGCGCAGACCAAGCCCCCACCCAGCCCCAGCCCCAGCCCAGGCCCAAACCTGCTCCGACCCCAGCACCCAGCCAAGCCCCAGCCCTACTTCCAGCCCTGCCCTGCCCCAGCCCTGGCCCCGGCCCCATCCCAGCCCTAGCCCTGCCCCAGACCCAGCCCAGCGTCAAGAACTGGCCATAGCCCAGGCCCCAGCGCAGACCAAGCCCCTGCCCCAGCCCCAGCCCCAGCCCTGCTACAGACCCAGCCCAGCCCTGCCCCAGCCCTGCCCCAGTCCCGGCCCAGCCCCTAGCCCTGGCCCCAGCCCTGCCCCAGCCCCAGCCCTTGGCCGAGCCCTGCCCCAGCCCCAGCCCAGCCCTTAGCTACAGCCCCAGCCCTGACCCCAGCCCCGGCCCTAGCCCAGACCCAGCCCTGCCCCAGCTGTGCCCCAGCCCCACCTTAGCCTCAAGCCCAGCCCTGCCCCAGCCCTTGGCCCAGCCCTGCCCCCAGCCCTTCCCCAGCCCAAGCCCAGTCCCAGCCCTGCTCTGACCCCAGCACCCAGCCAAGCCCCAGCCCTACTTCCAGCCCAGCCCTGCCCCAGCCCCAGCCTCTGCCCCCAGCCCAGCTTCAGCCCTGCCCCAGACCTGCCCCAACCCCAGCCCAAGCCAGCCCCAGCTCAGCCCCAGACCAGCTCCAGCCCACAGCCCCGGCCCAAGCCCCATTCCAGTCATATCCCTGCCCCAGTCCCACACCAGCCTCCAGACCCGGCCATAGCCCTGGCCCCAGCCCTGCCCCAGCCCCAGCCCTTGGCCGAGCCCTGCCCCAGCCCCAGCCCAGCTTTTAGCTACAGCCCCAGCCCCAGCCCTGACCCCAGCCCCGGCCCTAGCCCAGACCCAGCCCTGCCCCAGCTGTGCCCCAGCCCTACCTTAGCCTCAAGCCCAGCCCTGCCCCAGCCCTTGGCCCAGCCCTGCCCCCAGCCCTTCCCCAGCCCCAGCCCAGTCCCAGCCCTGCTCCGACCCCAGCACCCAGCCAAGCCCCACTCCTACTTCCAGCCCAGCCCTGCCCCAGCCCCGGCCTCTGCCCCCAGCCCAGCTTCAGCCCTGCCCCAGACCTGCCCCAACCCCGGCCCAAGCCAGCCCCAGCTCAGCCCCAGACCAGCTCCAGCCCACAGCCCCGGCCCCGGCCCAAGCCCCATTCCAGTCATATCCCTGCCCCAGTCCCACACCAGCCTCCAGACCCGGCCATAGCCCTGGCCCCAGCCCTACCTCAGCCCTTGGCCGAGCCCTACCCCAGCCCCAGCCCCAGCCCTATCTCAGCCCTGCCCCAGCCCTGCCCTAGCCCCAGCCCAGCCTCGGCCCCAACCCTGCCTCAAACCTAGCCCCAGCCCTCCCCCAGCCCTGACCCAGCCCCGGACCCAGCACAGCCCCAGCACAGCCCCTGCCCTGCCCCAGACCTGCCCCAGCCCTGCCCCGGCCCCAGCCCCAGCCCCAGCCCTGCCCCCAGCCCCGGCCCAGCCCTGCCCCCAGCCCAGCCCCAGCCCTGCCCCAGCCCCAGCCCAGCCTCCAGCCTAGCCCTGCCCCATTCCTAGCTCAGCCTCAGCCCAGCCCCCAGCCCCGGCTCCAGCCCCGGCCCCTGCTCTGACCCCAGCCCCCAGCCCAGCCCCAGCCCCCCCAGCCCCAGCCCCAGCCCCAGCCCCAGCCCTGCCCCAGCCCTGCCCAAGACCCGGCCCCAACCCCGGCCCCGGCCCCGGCCCCATCCCAGCCCTAGCCCTGCCCCAGACAAAGCCCAGCCTCCAGAACCGGCCATAGCCCTGGCCCCAGCCCTGCCCCAGACCCAGCCCCCAGCCCTGCCACAGCCGTGCCCCAGTCCCAGCCCCAGCCCCCGGCCCTGCCCCGGCCCCGCCCCAGCCCTGCCCGCAGCCCAGCCCTGCCCCAGCTGTCCACCAGCCCCACCTCAGCCTCAAGCCCAGCCATGCCCCAGCGCTGGGCCGAGCCCTGCCCCCAGGCCTTCCCCAGCCCCAGCCCAGTCCCAGCCCTGCTCCGACCCCAGCCCCCAGCCCAGGCCCAGCCCTACCCCAGCCGCAGCCCAGCCTCTAGCCTAGCCCTGCCCCATTCCTAGCTCAGCCTCAGCCCAGCCCCCAGCCCCGGCTCCAGCCCCGGCCCCTGCTCTGACTCCAGCCCCCAGCCCAGCCCCAGCCCAGGCCCAGCCCCAGCCCCCAGCCCCAGCCCTGCCCCCAGCTCCAGCCCAAGCCTTGCCCCCAGCCCAGCCCCAGCCCCGGCCCCAGCGCCCAGCTGCGGACCCAGCCCTGCCCCAGCCCTTCCCCAGCCCCAGCCCAGCCCCAGCACAGCCCCACCCCTGTCCCCAGCCCCGGCCCAGCTTTGCCCCCAGCCCAGCCCCAGCCCTGCCCCAGCCCCAGCCCAGCCCCAGCACAGCCCCACCCCTGTCCCCAGCCCCGCCCAGCTTTGCCCCCAGCCCAGCCCCAGCCCTGCCCCAGCCCCAGCCCAGCCTCCAGCCTAGCCCTGCCCCATTCCTAGCTCATCCCCAGCCCAGCCCCTTGCCCCGGCTCCAGCCCTGGCCTCTGCTCCGACCCCAGCCCCCACCCCATCCCTGCCCAACCCTGCTCCTAGCCCTGGCCCCAGCCCTAGCCCGGCCCCCAGACCACCCTTAGCCCCAGCCCTGCCCCAGCCCCGGCCCTAGCCCAGCCCCAGCCCTGCCCCTGTCCTGGCCCAGCCCCCAGCCCTGGCCCCAGCCCTGCCCCAGCCCTGCCCCAGCCCCAGCCCTACCTCCAGCCCAGCCCCAGCCCTGCCCCAGCCCCGCCCTAGCCCAGCCCCAGCCCTGCCTCTGTCCTGGCCCAGCCCCCAGCCCTGGCCCCCAGCCCTGCCCCAGCCCTTGTTCAGCCCCAACCCCAGCCCCAGCCCAGCCCTAGCCCCAGCCCCAGCCCCAGCCCCTAGCACAGCCCCAGCCCCGGCTCCAGCCCTGGACCCAACCCTGCCCCGAGCCCAGCGCCAGCCCCGCTCCAGCCCTGCCTCCAGCCCATCACTGCTCCTGACCAGCCCCAGCCCTGCCTTAGGCCCAGTCCCAGCCCTGAGCCCTGCCCCAGGCCCCAGCCCTGCCCCAGCCCATAGCCCCAGCCCACAGCCCAGCCTCAGCCCTGCCCCAGACCTGCCCCAGCCCTGCCCCAGCTCAGCCCCAGCCCTGCCCCCATCCCAGCCCCAGCCCTGTCCCAGTCCCGGCCCAGCCCCTAGCACAGCCCCAGCCCTGGACCCAACCCTGCCCCGAGCCCAGCGCCAGCCCCGGCTCCAACCCTGCCTCCAGCCCATCACTGCTCCTGACCAGCCCCAGCCCCTGCTCCAGCCCTGCCCCAGCCCTGCCTTAGGCCCAGTCCCAGCCCCGAGCCCTGCCCCAGGCCCCAGCCCTGCCCCAGCCCTGCCCCAGCCCATAGCCCCAGCCCTGGCCCCAGCCCTGCCCCAGCCCCAGCCCTACCTCCAGCCCAGCCCTGCCCCAGCCCCAGCCCAGCCCTTAGCTCCGGCCCCAACCCTGCCCCAGCCCTGCCCCAGCCCCCAGCCCCCAGCACACAGCCCAGCCCCAGCCCTGCCCCAGCCCCAGCCCAGCTTCCAGCCCCAGCCCTGCCCCAGCCCTTCCCAGCCCCAACCCCAGCCCCAGCACCCAGCCCTGCCCCAGCCCTAGCCCGAGCCCACAACCCAGCCCTGCCCCTGTCCTGGCCCAGCCCTGCCCCAACCCCAGCCCTACCTCCAGCCCAGCCCTGCCCCAGCCCCAGCCCAGCCCTTAGCTCTGTCCCCAGCCCTGCCCCAGCCCTGCCCCAGCCCCAGCCCCCAGCACACAGCCCAGCCCCAGCCCTGCCCCCAGTCCCGGCCCAGCCCCTAGCCCTGGCCCCAGCCCTTCCCAGCCCTGCCCCCAGCCATGCCCCAGCCCTGCCCCAGCCCTAGCCCAGCCCCAGCCCTGCCCCTGTCCTGGCCCAGCCCCCAGCCCTGGCCCCAGCCCTGCCCCAGCCCTTACCCAGCCCCAACCCCCATCTCCAGCCCAGCCCCAGCCCTAGCCCCAGCCCCAGCCCCAGCCCCTAGCTCAGCCCCAGCCCCGGCTCCAGCCCTGGACCCAACCCTGCCCCGAGCCCAGCGCCAGCCCCGGCTCCAACCCTGCCTCCAGCCCATCACTGCTCCTGACCAGCCCCAGCCCCTGCTCCAGCCCTGCCCCAACCCCAGCCCTACCTCCAGCCCAGCCCTGCCCCAGCCCCGGCCTCTGCCCCCAGCCCAGCTTCAGCCCTGCCCCAGACCTGCCCCAGCCCCGGCCCAAGCCAGCCCCAGCTCAGCCCCAGACCAGCCCCAGCCCACAGCACCAGCCCTACCTCCAGCCTTACCTCCAGCCCAGCCCTGCCCCAGCCCCAGCCCAGCCCTTAGCTCTGGCCCCAACCCTGCCCCAGCCCTGCCCCAGCCCCAGCCCCCAGCACGCAGCCCAGCCCCTGCCCTGCCCCAGCCCAGCTTCCAGACCCAGCCCTGCCCCAGTCCCGGCCCAGCCCCTAGCCCTGGCCCCAGCCCTGCCCCTAGCCCAGCCCCAGCCCTGCCCCAGCCCCAGCCCTCCCCCAGCCCTGTCTCAGCCCCAGCCCCAGCCCAGCCCCAGCACAGCCCCAGCCCAGACCCCACCCCGGCTCCAGCCCTGGCCCCTGCTCCGACCCCAGGCCCCAGCCCTGCCCCTGCCCCAGCCCCGCCCCAGCCCTGCCTCCAGCCCAGCCCCAGCCCTGCCCCCCACCCAGCCATCAGCTCCGCCCAGCCCCAGCCCCAACCCTGCCCCCAGCCCAGCGCCAGCCCCAGCTCCAACCCTGCCTCCAGTCCATCACTACCCCAGCCCTGCCCCAGCCCCCCGCCCCATTCCAACCCTGCCTCAGCCCTGGCCCACACCCAGCCCAGCCTCCAGCCCAGCCCTGCCCCAGCCCCAGCCCAGCCCTTAGCTCTGGCCCCAACCCTGTCCCAGCCCTGCCCCAGCCCCAGCCCCCAGCAGCACAGCCCAGCCCCCAGCCCTGCCCCAGCCCCAGCCCAGCTTCCAGCTTCTGCCCCAGCCCTGCCTCAGCCCCAGGCCCTAGCCCAGCCCTGCCCAAGACTTGGTTCCAGCCCGCCAGCCCTGCCCCCAGCCTGCCCCCAGCCCGGCCCCAGCCCAAGGCCCAGCCTCAGCCCCTGCCCCAGCTCTGCCCAGCCCCAGCCCCCGCCCCATCCCTGCCCCCAGCCCTGTCCCAGTCCAGCCCCAGCCCAGCCCCAGCCTCAGCCCCGGCCCCAGCCTTGCCCCAACTCCAGCCCTAGTCCTGTCCCCAGCCCCCGCCCCAGCCTTGCCCCAACTCCAGCCCTAGTCCTGTCCCCAGCCCCGGCCCCTGCCCCAGTCCCAGTCCTGCCCCATCCCAGACCCCAGCCCCAGCCCTGCACCAGCCCAAGCCCCAGCCCAGTCCCAGCCCCAGCCCTACCCCAGCCCAGCCCCAGCCTCGGGCCCAGCCCTGCCCGAGGCCCACCCTAGACCCCAGCCCAGCCCCACCCTCGGTCCCAGCCCAGCCCCAGCCCAGCCCTGCCCCAGCCCAGCCCCAGCCCCAGCCCCAGTCCAGCCCCAGCCCCAGCCCTGCCGCCGCCCAGCCCCAGCCCTGCCCCTGTCCCCGCCCCAGCCCAGTCCTGGTCCCAGCACTGCCCCAGCCACAGCCCTAGCCCAGCCCTGCCCTCAGCCCAGCCCTAGCCAGGTCCTAGCCCTGTCCGCAGCCCCAGCCCCAGCCCCGGCCCCAGTCCGGCCCTAACCTAGCCCTGCCCCAGCCCCAGGCCTAGCCCAGCCCTGCCCAAGACTTGGTTCCAGCCCCGGCGCCAGCCCTGCCCCCAGCCCAGCCCCAGCCCCTGCCCCCTGTCCTGCCCCCAGCCCGGCCCTAGCCCAAGGCCCAGCCTCCAGCCTAGTTCTGCCCCAGCCCCGGTCCCAACCCAGCCCCATCCCCGGCCCCAACCTCAGTCCTAGCTCTGCTTCCAGCCCCAGCCCCAGCCCGGCCCCAGCCTTGGGCCCAGCCCTGCCCCAGGCCCAGCCCAGATCCCAGCCCAGCCCCACCCTCAGCCCCAGCCCAGCCCCAGCCCCAGCCCTGCCCCAGCTCCAGCCCTAGCCCTGTCCCCAGCCCCGCCCCTGCCCCTAGTCCCAGCCCCTAGCCCTGGCCCCAGCCCTGCCCCCAGCCCTGCCCCAGCCCTGCCCCAGCCCCAGCCCCCAGCCCAGCCCCAGCCCTGCCCCTGTCCTGGCCCAGCCTCCAGCCCTGGCCCCAGCCCTGCCCCTAGCCCAGCCCCAGCCCTGCCCCAGCCCCAGCCCAGCTTCCAGCCCCAGCCCTGCCCCAGCCCCACCTCAGCCTCCAGTCCAGCCCGCCCCAGCCCAGCCCCTGCCCTGCCCCAGCCCCAACCCCAGCCCCAGCCCTGCCCCAGCCCTGCCCCAGCCCCAGCCCATCACCAGCCCCAGCCCCTACCCCAGCCCCAGCCCTACCCCAGCCCAGCCCCCTGCCCTGCCCCAGCCTTGCCCTAGCCCCAGCCCAGCCCTGGCCCCAAACCTGCCTCAAACCCAGCCCCAGCCCTCCCCCAGCCCTGTCTCAGCCCCAGCCCCAGCCCAGCCCCAGCACAGCCCCAGCCCAGACCCCACCCCGGCTCCAGCCCTGGCCCCTGCTCCGACCCCAGGCCCCAGCCCTGCCCCCCGCCCCTAGCCCCAGCCCTGCCTCCAGCCCAGCCCCAGCCCTGCCCCCACCCAGCCATCAGCTCCGCCCAGCCCTGGCCCCAACCCTGCCCCCAGCCCAGCGCCAGCCCCAGCTCCATCCCTGCCTCCAGTCCATCACTACCCCAGCCCTGCCCCAGCCCCGGCCCCATTCCAACCCTGCCTCAGCCCTGGCCCACACCCAGCCCAGCCTCCAGCCCAGCCCTGCCCCAGCCCCAGCCCAGCCCTTAGCTCTGGCCCCAACCCTGTCCCAGCCCTGCCCCAGCCCCAGCCCCCAGCACATAGCCCAGCCCCAGCCCTGCCCCAGCCCCAGCCCAGCTTCCAGCTTCTGCCCCAGCCCTGCCTCAGCCCCAGGCCTAGCCCAGCCCTGCCCAAGACTTGGTTCCAGCCCCGGCGCCAGCCCTGCCCCCAGTCCTGCCCCCAGCCCGGCCCCAGCCCAAGGCCCAGCCTCAGCCCCGGCCCCAGCTCTGCCGCAGCCCCAGCCCCCGCCCCATCCCTGCCCCCAGCCCTGTCCCAGTCCAGCCCCAGCCCAGCCCCAGCCTCAGCCCCGGCCCCAGCCTTGCCCCAACTCCAGCCCTAGTCCTGTCCCCAGCCCCGGCCCCAGCCTTGCCCCAACTCCAGCCCTAGTCCTGTCCCCAGCCCCGGCCCCTGCCCCAGTCCCAGTCCTGCCCCATCCCAGACCCCAGCCCCAGCCCTGCACCAGCCCAAGCCCCAGCCCAGTCCCAGCCCCAGCCCTACCCCAGCCCAGCCCCAGCCTCAGCCCCGGCCCCAGCCTTGCCCCAACTCCAGCCCTAGTCCTGTCCCCAGCCCCGGCCCCAGCCTTGCCCCAACTCCAGCCCTAGTCCTGTCCCCAGCCCCGCCCCTGCCCCAGTCCCAGTCCTGCCCCATCCCAGACCCCAGCCCCAGCCCTGCACCAGCCCAAGCCCCAGCCCAGTCCCAGCCCCAGCCCTGCCCCCAGCCCAGCCCCAGCCCCTGCCCCCTGTCCTGCCCCCAGCCCGGCCCT
Source organism: Melanerpes aurifrons (assembly GCA_011125475.1). NCBI lineage: Eukaryota > Metazoa > Chordata > Aves > Piciformes > Picidae > Melanerpes > Melanerpes aurifrons. The sequence continues at coordinate 350,104 of WWNC01000077.1, read as the reverse complement.
AGCCCAAGGCCCAGCCTCCAGCCTAGTTCTGCCCCAGCCCCGGTCCCAACCCAGCCCCATCCCCGGCCCCAACCTCAGTCCTAGCTCTGCTTCCAGCCCCAGCCCCAGCCCGGCCCCAGCCTTGGGCCCAGCCCTGCCCCAGGCCCAGCCCAGATCCCAGCCCAGCCCCACCCTCAGCCCCAGCCCAGCCCCAGCCCCAGCCCTGCCCCAGCTCCAGCCCTAGCCCTGTCCCCAGCCCCGGCCCCTGCCCCAGTCCCGGCCCAGCCCCTAGCCCTGGCCCCAGCCCTGCCCCCAGCCCTGCCCCAGCCCTGCCCCAGCCCCAGCCCTAGCCCAGCCCCAGCCCTGCCCCTGTCCTGGCCCAGCCCCCAGCCCTGGCCCCAGCCCTGGCCCCAGCCCTGCCCCAGCCCTGCCCCAGCCCCGCCCCAGCCCCAGCCCAGCCCAGCCCAGCCCAGAGCTCTGGCCCCAACCCTGCCCCAGCCCTGCCCCAGCCCCAGCCCCCAGCCCAGCCCCAGCCCTGCCCCAGTCCCGGCCCAGCCCCTAGCCCTGGCCCCAGCCCTTCCCCAGCCCTGCCCCCAGCCCTGCCCCAGCCCGGCCCCAGCCCCGGCCCCAGCCCTACCCCAGCCCTGGCCCAGCCCTTCCCCAGCCCCAAACCCCAGCCCAGCCCCAGCCCTAGCCTGAGCCACAGCCCTGCCCTGCCCCAGCCTTGCTGTAACCCCACCTCAGCCTCAAGCCCAGCCCAGCCCCAGCACTGGGCCGAGCCCAGCCCACAGCGCTCAGCCGCCAGCCTTGGCCCCAATCCTACCCCCAGCCCTCCCCGAGCCCTGCCCCAGCCCCGGCCCCTCCCCTGGCCCCAGCCCAGCCCTGCCCCAGCCCTGGTCTCTGCCCACAGCCCAGCTTCAGCCCTGCCCCAGACCTGCCCTAGCCCCAGCCCCAGCCCAGCCTCAAGCTCAGCCCCAGACCAGCCCCAGCCCACAGCCCCAGCCCCAGCCCTGCCCCAGCCCCAGCCCCCAGCACACAGCCCTGCCCCTGCCCTGCCCCAGCCCAGCTTCCAGACCCAGCCCTGCCCCAGTCCCGGCCCAGCCCCTAGCCCTGGCCCCAGCCCTGCCCCTAGCCCAGCCCCAGCCCTGCCCCAGCCCCAGCCCAGCTTCCAGCCCCAGCCCTGCCCCAGCCCCACCTCAGCCTCCAGTCCAGCCCGGCCCCAGCCCAGCCCCTGCCCTGCCCCAGCCCCAGCCCTGCCCCAGCCCTGCCCCAGCCCCAGCCCATCACCAGCCCCAGCCCCTACCCCAGCCCCAGCCCTACCCCAGCCCAGCCCCTGCCCTGCCCCAGCCTTGCCCTAGCCCCAGCCCAGCCCCGGCCCCAAACCTGCCTCAAACCCAGCCCCAGCCCTCCCCCAGCCCTGTCTCAGCCCCAGCCCCAGCCCAGCCCCAGCACAGCCCCAGCCCAGACACCACACCGGCTCCAGCCCCGGCCCCTGCTCCGACCCCAAGCCCCAGCCCTGCCCCAGCCCTGCCCCAGCCCTGGCCCCAGCCCCAGCCCAGCCCTAGCCCTGCCCCAGACCCAGCCCAGCCTCCAGAACCGGCCATAGCCCTGGCCCCAGCCCTACCCCAGACCTGCCCCGGCCCCGGCCCCAGCCCTGCCTCCAGCCCAGCCCCAGCCCTGCCCCCACCCAGCCATCAGCTCTGGCCCAGCCCCGGCCACAACCCTGCCCCCAGCCCAGCGCCAGCCCCAGCTCCAACCCTGCCTCCAGTCCATCACTACCCCAGCCCTGCCCCAGCCCCGGCCCCATTCCAACCCTGCCTCAGCCCTGGCCCACACCCAGCCCTACCTCCAGCCCAGCCCTGCCCCAGCCCTGCCCCAGCCCCAGCCCAGCCCAGCCCTTAGCTCTGGCCCCAACCCTGCCCCAGCCCTGCCCCAGCCCCAGCCCCCAGCACACAGCCCAGCCCTGCCCCAGTCCCGGCCCAGCCCCTAGCCCTGGCCCCAGCCCTTCCCCAGCCCTGCCCCCAGCCCTGCCCCAGCCCGGCCCCTGCCCCGGCCCCAGCCTGGCCCCAGCCCTGGCCCAGCCCTTCCCCAGCCCCAAACCCCAGCCCAGCCCCAGCCCTAGCCTGAGCCCACAGCCCAGCCCTGCCCTGCCCCAGCCTTGCTGTAACCCCACCTCAGCCTCAAGCCCAGCCCAGCCCCAGCACCGGGCCGAGCCCAGCCCGCAGCGCTCAGCCGCCAGCCTTGGCCCCAATCCTACCCCCAGCCCTCCCCGAGCCCTGCCCCAGCCCCGGCCCCTCCCCTGGCCCCAGCCCAGCCCTGCCCCAGCCCTGGTCTCTGCCCACAGCCCAGCTTCAGCCCTGCCCCAGACCTGCCCTAGCCCCAGCCCCAGCCCAGCCTCAAGCTCAGCCCCAGACCAGCCCCAGCCCCAGCCCTGCCCCCAGACCAGCTCTGCCCCCAACCCAGCCCCAGCCCTGCCCCAGCCCCAGCCCTACCTCCAGCCCAGCCCTGCCCCAGCCCCAGCCCAGCCCTTAGCTCCGGCCCCAACCCTGCCCCAGCCCTGCCCCAGCCCCCAGCCCCAGCATACAGCCCAGCCCCAGCCCTGCCCCAGCCCCAGCCCAGCTTCCTGCCCCAGCCCTGCCCCAACCCCACCTCAGCCTCCAGCCCAGCCCGGCCCCAGCACAGCCCCAGCCCTGCCCCCAGCCCCGGCCCTAGCCCAGCCCCAGCCCTGCCCCTGTCCTGGACCAGCCCCCAGCCCTGGCCCCAGCCCTGCCCCAGCCCTGCCCCAGCCCCAGCCCTATCTCCAGCCCAGCCCTGCCCCAGCCCCAGCCCCAGCCCCCAGCACACAGCCCAGCCCCTGCCCTGCCCCACCCCCAACCCAGCCCCAGCCCTGCCCCAGTCCCGGCCCAGCCCCTAGCCCTGGCCCCAGCCCTGCCCCAGCCCTGCCCCAGCCCTGCCCCAGCCCCAGCCCTACCTCCAGCCCAGCCCTGCCCCAGCCCCAGCCCAGCCCTTAGCTCCGGCCCCAACCCTGCCCCAGCCCCCAGGCCCAGCACACAGCCCAGCCCAGCCCTGCCCCAGCCCTGCCCCAGCCCTGCCCCCAGCCCCGGTCCTAGCCCAGACCCAGCCCTGCCCCTGTCCTGGACATGCCCCCAGCCCTGGCCCCAGCTCTGGACCCAGCCCCAGCCCCAGCTCCAGCCCCGGCCCCTGCTCCAACCCCAGCCCCAGCCCAGCCCCAGCCCTACACCAGCCAAGCCCCCAGCCCCAGTCCCAGCCCTGCCCCAACCCCGGCCTAAGGCCCGGCCCCGGCCCCGACCCCAGACCTGCCTCCAGCCCAGCCCCAGCCCTGCCCCAGCCCAGCCCTCAGCTCCGGCCCAGCCCCGGCCCCAAACCTGCCCCCAGCCCAGCCCCAGCCCCGGCTCCAACCCTGCCTCCAGCCCATCACTACCCCAGCCCTGCCCCAGCCCCAGCCCCATCCCAGCCCTGCCCCAGCCCTGGCCCAGACCCAGCCCAGCCTCCAGCCCTGGCCCCAGCCCTGCCCCAGCCCTTCCCCAGCCCAAGCCCCCTGGCCCAGCCCTGCCCCAGCCCAGGCCCCATCCCTAGCCCCGGCCCCAGCTCAGCCCCAGCCCTGTCCCAGTCCCGGCCCAGCCCCCAGTCCTGGCCCCAGCCCTTCCCCAGCCCTGCCCCCAGCCCTGCCCCAGCCCCAGCCCCATCCCAGCCCTGCCCCAGCCCTGGCCCAGACCCAGCCCAGCCTCCAACCCTGGCCCCAGCCCTGCCCCAGCCCTTCCCCAGCCCAAGCCCCCTGCCCCAGCCCTGCCCCATCCCAGGCCCCGGCCCCAGCTCAGCCCCAGCCCTGTCCCAGTCCCGGCCCAGCCTCCAGTCCTGGCCCCAGCCCTTCCCCAGCCCTGCCCCCAGCCCTGCCCCAGCCCTGCCCCCAGCCCTGCCCCAGCTGTGTGAAGCCCCAGAATAGAGAGCTTTCGAAAGCATGAAGCAGATAAAGCAGTAAATTAGCTGAGGCATGGGTCACTGTGACAGGAAAAGAAGATAAGGAATAGAGACTGACAAGAACTGTTAGGATAGGCATGATTCAGAGCCAACAAGGCCAAACTGACATTCAGAGCCAACAAGGCCAAACTAACACTCAGAACATTATCAGCAGAACCAAGCCAGGCACACCGGGAATTGACCAAATTAGGAAAGGAGTTCAAAAGTTTAAGGAGGAAGACTCATCAGGAAACCCCTGCCCATGATGAAGGCCACTGGAATGACCACCAAGAAGATCGTCAAAAGAGATGCCCCCGCCCACGCTCAGCCTACACCATGCCCCACATGAATATGTATGCAAAGAAATGATTATGTATAAGATCTGATGCAATACTACATCCAAAGCTGTATAAAAGGCATGCTTTTGTTACGGGACAGGCAGAAATCCATTTAGTGATTTCTCCAACGTTGCCAATAAAATACCTCCTGTCTATCTGACTTAAACTGAGTCTCTTAGGCAGTTATTCTTGCCTTTTGGGGCAAAATTCGGCATCATTTTCTGGTGAGCCAGGCAGGAGACATACAGGATGGGTCCTCCCCGAGCCGGGTCCGGGGCCGGGACCCTCTGGGCGCCCCTGACGACTTTTTGTCAGAAGAGGCCCCCGGACCAGCGCTCGAAGGATTACCAGCATCTCCTGCTCCAAACAAGAGGTATTTTAATTGTTTACTGGTTTTGGGATAAAGCGCTTTGACTGGGAAACAGGGACCAGACGTGGTCACCTGGTGGGAAAGCCCGGGGACGCATTGGCAAAGTCCCAATTGAGGGGTTCGAGTCCCCAGCTGGAAAATAAGGGGGTTCGAGTCCCCCAACTGGAAAATAAGAGTGTTTGTTAATCGGGTGTATGATTCTCTTAATGTCGTTGCTTTGTTTCTGAAGAGATACATTTGTGTCACACTTTGTCTAACATTGTTATGTGTCTGCAAGAATCTCGCAATTTAGTAAGACTCGAGTTTGAATTTCGGGATGAGGACTTGGTATTTTGTGTTAACTGTAATCTTTTTTAGTGTGTAAGAATTCACTGTGATTATCTTTTGCAAACATACCTTGGTTCACATCTGTGTACCAGCGACATCTTGTGGTAAAAGCAGTGTACTCTGATAGATCAGACAGCTGTGTGCCAGCGACATCTTGTGGTAAAGCAGTATACTCTGATAGACCGGAAAGGTAGGACAGTTTGAATGAATGTGTGGGGGTGATTGAATGAGACGCGGCATCGCTGCGAAGTGAGAGGGAGTCCCAATCCGCATTTCCTGTTCTTCGCGAGAAGCCAGGTCGGAAACGGACAAAGCGATTGGAAATTGTGTGCATGAAGTATTAAAATATAGAGCTTGCATAGTGTATATAGTCCTTGCGGGAAAAAGAGACTGTTCCGTTAAACAGAGAACGCAGATACAGGGAACAGCCATGGGAGGTCGACAGAGTAAGGACATAAATATGAAAACCCCTTTAGGATGTATTCTAAAGCATTGGAAGGACTTGGGAGGGATTCCAGGGGGGAGCATAAGTCAAAAGACACTCCTTAAATATTGCACACAGTGGTGGCCATTGTATAAGTTAGATGACAATGAGAAATGGCCACCGGAGGGAACAACTAAATATAACACTATTTTACAATTGATGATCTTCCTCCGCCGGCTCAATAAATGGGATGAGGTGATGTATGCAGACATGTTCTTACTCTAAGGAATAAACCTGAGTGGCAGAGAGAGTGCGGAATTAATGTAGCCCCTCAGGATCCTCTGGTACTAGCTCTGGAAAGGGATAAGAAGGGTCCAAAGCCGGAGGAACATTGCTGTGATGCATGTAGTATTGGACAGCAGTGTCTCAAGCTAACAAGAAGAGATAGTGAAGAAGAGAGCAAAATAAGCCTGGGGGAATACCATCCATTTGCTCCAGGGTGGGAAGGGTCTCTTCCCAGGCCAAAAGAGGAGCAAGGGGATCCTAGCCCATTAAAGGAACTGGAGTGATGGTGGAAATCTAAGTTTGGGCGCAGCCCTCCAAGGGTAGACAACAGTTGGGAGGAGGGTAGTCCATTAAAATCGGGAATTGACGAGAGGAAAAGCAGCCCTCAGGGACTAAATACTCCACAGGGGTCAGGGAGCTACATGGATGCTGACAGCCCACCCAGATTAGAAGTCGAAAGGGAGGAAGGCAGCCCGTCAGGAGCAGAGAGCCGAAGGGAGACACTTAGCCTGCCCGAGCTCAGTCAATATGGAGGTAACAACACATCCAGAAGTGGAAACGCTAGTAAAATAAAAACCAGCACACCAAGGACTGGGGACAAAAGTAATTCACTGGGAAGCGGCGTCTCTGAATTTAAATATAGTGAGAAGGATGATAATGAGACATGCAGAAAGGGGGGGCAGGGAACCACTTAATATAGTAATTCAGATAAAGGATGAGAGAAGTGGGAGGGAAGCAGAGGATGAGAAGGACAGCAGCCCGGGACAGGATAGGAGCCGGCAGACACAAAAAGGGCAACAGATGCAGGACGAAAACCGTATGGATTGTGTAATGGAGATAAAAGGGAATGAGGAAGAACAGGCAGTGGGGAAGAGGAAAGAGAAGAGAAAGAATAGGGGAGACGTTGGGGCGCAGGAAGGAGATCCAGGGAAAGAGATCGGTCACTCGTATTATACCAGATCTGTGGCACGGGGGGAAGCAAAGCAAAGAGAGGAAGGGAACCATACGATAGCTCCTCTCCGAGAAGTTGTACCAATGGTAGGGGAAAAGACTAGAGTAAAAGTACCGTTCTCGACAAGTGATTTGAACAGTTGGAGGGATGAGGCAAGGAATTTCAGGAGAAACCCTGAGGGAGTAGCAAAGAGGTTTGAATTAATGGCAAAGAATTTAGATATTGATTGGGAGGATATAGAAGTGATGCTGTCAGAGTTGACAGATACAGAAAGGGAACTCGTATTGGAAACAGGAAAACGACATGCTCAGGTATTATCAGGAAGACTAGAAGATAATTTTCCCAGCAGTAAACCAGAATGGGACCCGGGCAATCCAGAGCACTATCAACAGCTAGTGCAGTATAGAAAACTGATAGCGATGGGCTTGCGTAATGCGATCCCTAAGGCTATAAATTGGTCAATGCTATATGACGTCAGGCAGGGAAAGGATGAGACCCCATCAGAGTTTTGGATAGACTTAGGGTAGCAATGAGACAATACACACCCTGGACCCAGCAACAGAAGAAGGGAAACAGCACTTGTTAGGGTTGATGATGGGACAGAGTAACCCAGACATTAGAAAGAAATTACAAAAACTTGAGCATCCAGCAAATAAAAACCTAGAGACACTGCTAAATGAGGCATGGAAAGTATACAATAATAGAGAGAGTGAGGAGAAGAAAAAAGGAGGACAAGAGAATAGCTCGAGTAGTTGCTGTAGCAGTGGCAGCTCAGAAGACAGGTTACTCGGAACCTGGAACCAGGGGAAGAGGTAGAGGCAACCCAGCAGGAAGGGGAGGAAGGCTTCAACCCCACCCAGCTAGAGTAGGGCCAAATCAATGTGCATACTGCCTACAGATGGGACACTGGAAGCGGGAATGCCCCAACGAAGGGAAAGGCTAATGGCCACTACTACTACCACACATCAGAATAGTGAATGAGGAAGACCGGTGGGCCGTACCTAGCAGACCCACTGGTTAAAATAGAGCTAGGGGAAGGTAAAAAGGAATTGAACTTTTTGATTGATACGGAGCAACTTTTTCGGTTTTAAATCAGGAATTGGTACCTAAAAGTGAAGAATTTGTACAAGTTGTGGGAGCAACAGGCCAACCAGAAAAGGCTTACTTTTTGAAACCCATTAAATACAAAATTGGGAAACAAATGGGAATTCATCAGTTCCTGTATTTACCAAATTCGCCTAAGCCCTTATTGGGAAGAGACTTATTGGAGAACTTGGGAGCCATAATAAAGTTCAACAAAGACAAATTGGAATTACAAGTGAATGAGGAACAACTGATTACAGCTCTAAGCCTGACGATCAGTTGTGTGGAACCTAAACCTGAGAATCACAATTTCGAGCGAATTCTGAATAAGACATACCCATTAGTGTGGGCTACTGATATACCTGGAAAGTCAAAACAAACAGTACCGATTGTTGTTGAACTTAAGGGTGGGGCAAGACCAGTGAGAAGAAAGCAATACCCTCTGAGGATAGAGGACAGGAAGGGAATTGAGCCCATAATCAAAAGGTTTTTGGAACTGGGATTATTGGTAGAATGCGAATCAGATTTTAATACACTAATCCTGCCAGTAAAGAAACCTAATGGAGCCTATAGACTAGTTCAGGATCTGAGAGCAGTAAACAAAATAACCAAGACATTACATCCGGTAGTTGCTAATCCATACACACTTTTAACTAGATTGAAGGATAATTTGGCCTGGTTCACCGTATTAGATTTAAAAGATGCATTCTTCTGCCTTCCCTTAGCTCCCGAGAGTCAAAAGATTTTTGCCTTTGAGTGGGAATCTGTAGCTATAGGAAGAAAGACTCAACTTACCTGGACAGTATTGCCCCAAGGATGGTGCAATTCCCCCAAGATTTTTGGGAATCAGTTAGCCAAAGAATTAGAACAGTGGGAAAGGCCGCTGGGAGATGGTACCCTTCTGCAATACGTAGACGACCTCCTAATAGCAACAGCGACAGAGGAAGAATGCATTGAATGGACTATTTCCTTGTTAAATTTCCTGGGTTTAAGTGGATATCGAGTTTCTCAACAGAAAGCACAGCTGGTGCAAAAAGAAGTGGTGTACCTGGGATACGAAGTCTCCAGAGGACAGCGATCCCTGGGAGCAGCTAGGAAAGAGGCCATCTGCCAGATACCCAAACCACAGACGGTGAGAGATCTGCGCACCTTTCTGGGGATGACAGGTTGGTGTCGGCTATGGATCTACCAGTACGGGATACTTGCTAAACCACTCTATGATTTGTTGAAGGAAACGAAGAACGTCCTAGTTTGGACTCCTGAGGCAGAAGGGGCCTTTAAGAAGTTGAAGCTGGAGCTAATGAGAGCACCGGCCTTGGGTCTCCCAGATGTATCGAAACCATTCTGGCTGTTCTCCCATGAGCGACAAGGGATGGCCCTAGGAGTCCTAGCACAACAATTGGGACCACACAAGAGAGCTGTGGCATACTTCTCCAAGCGATTGGATGAAGTAAGTAAAGGATGGCCAGGCTGTCTGAGAGCAGTGGCCGCAGTAATAATTAACATAGAAGAGGCCAGGAAGCTCACGTTGGGTCAAAAGATCACTGTGCTAGTATCTCACACTGTGTCAGCTGTACTGGAACAGAAAGGCAACCATTGGCTGTCGCCTTCCAGATTCCTAAAATACCAGGCCATCCTGGCTGAATCAGATGACATAACCATTCAGGTAACTAACATTGTGAACCCAGCTTCATTTCTAGAAGGAAGAAACCCAGCAGAACCCATCGAACATGACTGCCTGGAAACAATTGAAGCAGTATACTCCAGTCGCCCGGACCTAAAGAAGAGCCGTTCGAGAATGCGGATAACTGGTTCTCAGACGGCAGCAGCTTTGTGAAGCGAGGAGTAAGAATGGCTGGCTATGCAGTCACTACTACAGAAAGGGTAATTGAGTCGAACCCCTTGCCTGCAGGGACCTCAGCTCAAAGGCAGAGCTGATAGCTCTGACTCGAGCCCTGGAATTGGCGGAGAACATGCAAATTAATATATGGACAGACTCTAAATATGCTTTTCAGTTGTACATGCTCATGGAGCCATTTGGAAAGAAAGAGGACTGTTAACTACCCAAGGAAAAACGGTCAAACATGCAGAGGAGGTTCTGCGATGGCTAGAGGCGGTCCAACTCCCAGCACAGGTGGCCATAATGCATTGTAAGGACATTTGAAAGGTAACACTATTCCAGAAATAGGAAACAGGAAGGCAGATGCAGAAGCTAAATTGGCTGCCACGAGGACTAGGGCAGTGGAAATAATGGCCCTAATACCAGGAGAGCTGGATATCAACATCCAGCCAGATTACCAGGAATCAGATCATAGATGGATTCAAAGAAATAAGGGTAAAATATTAGAAAATGGTTGGGGTCAATTGGAAACAGGACAGTTAGTAATACCAGGAAACGTGATGTGGCAGTTTGTAAAAGCAGAACATGAGAAGGCCCATTGGGGTCTAGATTCGCTTTACCAATATTTACAAACCAGGATAGCAGGACCAAAATTATTTACTACTATAAAACACGTTACATCCCAGTGCGAGCGGTGTCTGAAAAACAACCGAATACGGGAACCAAGGTACACCAAGGAGCCATAAATTGGTAAATTCCCAGGTGAATCATGGCAAATTGATTTTCAGAACTCCCAAGAAAAGGGGGGTTTCGGTATTTGTTGGTATTAACTGATACATTTTCTGGGTGGCCTGAAGCATTCCCTTGCAGGACAAATAAGGAAAAAGAAGTAACTAAAGTAATGTTGAATGAAATTATTCCACGATTTGGGGTACCGAGGAGCATTTCCTCGGATAGGGGTACATTTCTGTGCAAAAACAGTGAGAGCAATAAGCAAAGCATTACAAATCAAATGGCAATTACACACGCCTTACCGTCCACAGGCCAGTGGGCAAGTGGAAAAGATGAATCATCTTATCAAACAGCAAATTGCCAAAATATGTCAGGAGACTAATTTGCAGTGGTATCAAGCTTTGCCTATTGCTCTACTGAGGCTGAGAGTCAAACCAAGATCAAAAGAAAAGTTAAGCCCATTTGAAATTTTGTACGGTAGACCTTATGCTATGCAAGTCGTAAATGGGGATGCTATGGGCCAAATCGGTGATCAGTACATTTATGATTATGTAATTACAGTGGGGAAACAATTGGACAGGAATGCTACTGTGGTGATAGAGCACCAACCTAAACAACCTGATTGCAAGTTACATCTGTTTAATCCCGGTGATTGGGTGTATGTTAAGAATCTTTTAGCAAAACCCCTACAAAAGAAGTGGGAAGGACCCTTCCAAGTGCTGCTGACTATCTTCACCGCGGTTCGGATCAAGGAGCGACCTACGTGGATCCATTATTCACGAGTCAAGAAGGCCCCAGAGAACAAACAAGAGGAACAGACGTCATGATCCTGACTCCACCTCAGGCCATTACAACTCTGATCATTGGACTCTCGATAAGTATAGCTCTTCCCCAAGGCTCTGCCCCAATAGACCTATAGTCCAGTGAAAATGGGCAAGCCCACCGGCTGGACCCAGCAAAAGGGCCCAATTTCGTGCCAGTGGAGTGACTTTAGGGGAGATCCACCCGAATTACAACCCCAAAACATAACCCTTGACCTTCACCCTCTTCTCTTTCCCGCGAGAAAGATTGTAGCATCTAATGGTCCTGAGGAAGGGAAAGCACAGTGTGAGATGGCATTTAGATTGGATCAGTCAATGTCATTCATATGCGAAAGACAGTTGAAAAAGCCGGAAGGGGGTTCAGGCCTCCTTAGCCACGCTGTCGAATATAAGGTGTGGTCACCGGAAGACATGATCCCATTGTATCCAAATATAGCCTTGCCCCCAGAAACCACTCTACCGGTAGAATGTAGATTAATACATAACCTAACCTTTATAGGGCCACAGGTGATAAGAAGATCTAACGAATTAAAATTATTGCTAGACCCCACTTATTCCCTGAAGAAGGTGCAGATGAACATTCACGCCGACGTTACTCATTTGCAGAAAGATTGCCGACCATTTATACAGCAAAGCCTTCAGGGATGGGATGCATGGCTGGCAACTAGGTCTTATCACAGGCGGGTGCAAAGAGATATAAGTGGATGGGTCGGCACTGGATTTGGAATAGTGAATGCAATTGATCAAGAGGTATTGGTGAACAAATTGAGCACTGTCACCACTAACTTAGGAAAACTCAAAGTGCCCCTGAGTTCATCTGTGCTTACATTAACAGAAACACAATCGCTAGTGGTAAAATTACTAACCATGGTAGCAAACCATACTGCAGAAGATTTTGTGAAGCTCGCTGATTATACAGGGGAACTTAGTAGAGACATTGCACTCGCTATACAATGCTCTCAGACACAACAATGGGTACAATCGGTAGCGGCAGGAATAATGAGAGAGGGAATGTCAGGTACATTACCTCAAGAAATAAGAGAAACAATATTAAAGGATAATTATACTACACAATTTGAGAAGGACCACCAAGCCTGGTGGCAATTAGTAAATTTCACTTATGACCCTCAACAAGATCACATTGAAGCCTATGTCCTCACCATCAGTGCGGCAGAGGAAAAAGCTATCTTTCCTATCCTCACTCTAGGGACAATACATCAAGATGTCATTGTCAGACCAATAGATCACAATGTCTGGGCCAGTTATGATTACACCAAAAATAAGTGGCAATCAGTTAGCCAGGATACTCCCCAACAGCTACCCAGGTCTTTAACTATCTGGTGCACCCAATGATAATAGTAATTTTAGCTCTGCTACTATTAACTCTCACAAATATTTGTATGTGGTGGAAACTAAGAATCATAATAAAAAGGACCCAAATAATTTGGGCGATGGTACGGGCATATCAGCGCCCTATAGGATTAGAATTTGACGAAAGAATTCGTCAGTTATAAGAAAAAGGGGGGAATGAAGCCCCAGAACAGAGAGCTTTCGAAAGCATGAAGCAGATAAAGCAGTAAATTAGCTGAGGCATGGGTCACTGTGACAGGAAAAGAAGATAAGGAATAGAGACTGACAAGAACTGTTAGGATAAGCATGATTCAGAGCCAACAAGGCCAAACTGACATTCAGAGCCAACAAGGCCAAACTAACACTCAGAACATTATCAGCAGAACCAAGCCAGGCACACCGGGAATTGACCAAATTAGGAAAGGAGTTCAAAAGTTTAAGGAGGAAGACTCATCAGGAAACCCCTGCCCATGATGAAGGCCACCGGAATGACCACCATGAAGATCGTCAAAAGAGATGCCCCCGCCCACGCTCAGCCTACACCATGCCCCACATAAATATGCATGCAAAGAAATGATTATGTATAAGATCTGATGCAATACTACATCCAAAGCTGTATAAAAGGCATGCTTTTGTTACGGGACAGGCAGAAATCCATTTAGTGATTTCTCCAACGCGTTGCCAATAAAATACCTCCTGTCTATCTGACTTAAACTGAGTCTCTTAGGCAGTTATTCTTGCCTTTTGGGGCAAAATTCGGCATCACGTGCCCCAGCCCCAGCCCTACCTCCAGCCCAGACCTGCCCCAGCCCCAGCCCAGCCCTTAGCTCTGGCCCCAACCCTGCCCCAGCCCGGCCCCAGCCCCCAGCACACAGCACACAGCCCAGCCCCAGCCCTGCCCCAGCTCCAGCCCTAGCCCTGTCCCCAGCCCCAGCCCCTGCCCCAGTCCCAGTCCTGCCCCATCCTAGCCCCATCCCCAGCCCCTGCCAAAGCCCAGCCCCAGCCCTGGCCCAGTCCCGGCCCAGCCCCCAGTCCTGGCCCCAGCCCTTCCCCAACCCTGCCCCCAGCCCTGCCCCAGCCCTGCCCCAGCCCCAGCCCAGCCCTTAGCTCTGGCCCCAACCCTGCCCCAGCTCTGCCCCAGCCCCAGCCCAGCCCTTAGCTCTAGCCCCAACCCTGCCCCAGCCCTGCCCCAGCCCCAGCCCCCAGCACACAGCCCAGCCCCAGCCCTGCCCCAGTCCCGGCCCAGCCCCTAGCCCTGGCCCCAGCCCTGCCCCTAGCCCAGCCCCAGCCCTGCCCCTGTCCTGGCCCAGCCCCCAGCCCTGGCCCCAGCCCTGCCCCAGCCCTGCCCCAGCCCCAGCCCAGCCCTTAGCTCTGGCCCCAACCCTGCCCCAGCCCTGCCCCAGCCCCAGCCCCCAGCACACAGCCCAGCCCCAGCCCTGCCCCAGTCCCGGCCCAGCCCCTAGCCCTGGCCCCAGCCCTTCCCCAGCCCTGCCCCCAGCCCTGCCCCAGCCCGGCCCCAGCCCCGGCCCCAGCCCGGCCCCAGCCCTGGCCCAGCCCTTCCCCAGCCCCAAACCCCAGCCCAGCCCCAGCCCTGCCCCAGCCCTGCCTTAGGCCCAGCCCCAGCCCTAGCCCGAGCCCACAGCCCAGCCCTGCCCCAGCCTTGCTGTAACTCCACCTCAGCCTCAAGCCCAGCCCAGCCCCAGCACCGGGCCGAGCCCAGCCCCCAGCGCTCAGCCACCAGCCTTGGCCCCAATCCTATCCCCAGCCCTCCCGAGCCCTGCCCCAGCCCCGGCCCCTCCCCCGGCCCCAGCCCAGCCCTGCCCCAGCCCTGGCCTCTGCCCACAGCCCAGCTTCAGCCCTGCCCCAGCCCTGCCCCAGCCCCCAGCCCCAGCACACAGCCCAGCCCCAGCCCTGGCCCAGCCCTGCCCCCAACCCAGCTCCAGCCCTGCCCCAGCCCTGGCCTCTGCCCACAGCCCAGCCTCCAGCCCTGGCCCCAGCCCTGCCCCCAGCCCCGGCAATAGCCCTGGCCCCAGTTTCTAGCCCAGCCCCAGCCCTGCCCCAGCCCAGCATCCAGCCCCAGCCCTGCCCCAGCACCGGCCATAGCCCCAGCCCCAGCCCTGCCCCCAGCCCAGTCCCCAGCCCCAGCCCCAGCCCCAGCCCAGCCCTAGCCCTGCCCCAGCCCCAGCCCAGCCTCCAGCCCCGGCCCCAGCCCCAGCCCCAGCCCTAACCCAGCCCTGCCCCCAGCTGCGGCCCTAGTCTCAGCCCCAGCCCCTAGCCCATCCCCAGCCCTGCCCCAGTCCAGCCCCAGCCCTGGCCCCAGCCCAGACCCGGCCCTGCACCAGTCCTGCCCCAGCCCCACCTTAGCCTCAAGCCCAGCCCTGCCTCCAGCCCAGCCCCAGCCCCAGCCCCTAGCCCAGCCCCCAGCCCCGTCCCCAGCCCTGGCCCTAGCTCAGCCCCAGCCCTGCCCCCAGCCCCAGCTCTGCCCCTGCCCAGCCCCGGCCTGGGCCACTGCTCCTGCCCCAGTCCTGCCCCAGCGCCGGCCCCAGCCACGGCCCCAGCCCAGCCCAGACCTGCCCCTGCCCCAGCCGTGCCCCAGCCCCCAACTACGGCCCCAGTCCAACCCCAGCCCTGCCCCAGCCCTGCCCCAACCCTGGCCCCAGCACAGCCCCAGCCCTGGCCCAGCCCCAGCTCAGCCCCCAGCCCCAGCCTTAGCCCAGCCCCCACCTGCGGCTCCAGTGCTGGACTGTGACCGGTTGAGGATGTCCCCTTAAGAAAGGGAATATGGTGGACGGAAGTTGGTAAACGAAAAGAAGGATCTAAACTAATTTCCTTGGTAGAGTGGGAGGAAGCACCTTCTGAACTGGGAGTGCAGGAGGGTATCCTGGGCATTCTGGCACTTTATCTTCAGTCTTGCTTCCGCTCCTCCACAGGGCAGCAGCTCTCTGTGCTGGGCTTTCGGCCAAGGCTTTGGCCTTGAAACTGATAAGGCCTGTATTAACTGCTTTCCAATTAACACAACTGCTTCTAACCTTTTTTCCTCTTTCTCTCTCTTTTTAACCCGCTCTGGGGAAAAGCGGGAGAGAGGGGGAGAGTGGAGGTGGGGAACCCCCTCAGCAGAGGGGGAAACTCTCATTTCTGTACTACTCTTTTGTATATCTTTGTATATATTGTAAATATTGTAAATTTGTATATATTCCCCTGCATATCCTACATTGCTTTGTAAATATACAGCTCCACTGCTTTGCTAATTCAGCTGTGAGGTTTTTTTTCCCCTTTCCCTTCAATTTTCCTTCCCTTTACTTTACAGGGGGGAGGGAGGAGGCTTTTTGGCCTTACCCTTGCAACCCCATCACAATAAAGGGCAACACAAGGCAGGGCAAGGCAGGGCAGGGTAGTGCTGGGCAAGGCAGGGCAAGGAAAGGCAGGGCAGGGCAAGGCAGGGCAAGGCAGGGAAAGGTAGATGAGGGCAAGGCAGGGCACGAGAAGGCATGGTAGGTCTGGGCAGGGTAGGGGATGGCAGGGCAGTGTAGGTCAGGAAAGGACAAGGCAGGGCAGGGCAGTGCTGGGCAGGGCAGGGAAAGGCAGGGTAGGGCAGGGCAGGGCTTCGCAAGGCAGGGCCAAGCAGAGCAGGGCAGGGCAATGCAGGCAGGGCAGGGCAGGGCTGGGAAAGGCAATGTAAGGGAAGGCAGGGAAGGGCAGGATAGCTCTGGGCAAAGCAGGGCAGGGGAGGGCTGGGCAGGGGAAGGCAGGGCAGGGTTGGGCAGGGCAAGGCAGGGCAAGGCAGGGCAAGGCAGGGTTGGGCAAGGCAGGAAAGGGCAGGGCAAGGCAAGGTTGGGCAAGGCAGGGGAGGGCTGTGCAAGGTAGGGAAGAGCAAGGCAGGGCAAGGCAGGGCTGGGCAGAAAGGGCAGGGCAGGGCAGGTGTGACCGTTTGAGGCTGTGCCTTTAAGAAAGAGAGGGTGCTGGGACACTCTGGCTGAATGTTTTGGAATATTAAGGAAAACAATCAGATATTCTAAAGGAATTTCAGTGGTAGATTGGTAGAATGCAACTTTAAGTTTTGAGTTCAGTTGGAACTTTCCTCAGTTCGCTCCTTTCCTTCTCCCTTTCCAGCTCGTCTGCTTTTGGGCTCCCTGCCAGAGTGACCTTGAACAGAGAAGCGTGTGGCCTCCTAACACTCTGCTTTAATGAATAACTGCCCTTTTCCTCCGGAGGAGGGAATTTCGGTCCTGTATTATTGTTTTTTTCCTTTGCTGTCTATTCCTGTGTATATGTTGTCAATACTGTAAATTATCTCCATACCCTGCATTCTCCAAACTGCTCTCCAAACCACCACAGCAGGGCAAGGAAGGTCAAGGCAGGGTAAGGCAGGGTAGGGCAGGGCAGGGCAGGGGAAGTCAGGGCAAGGCAGGGCAGGAGAAGGCAGGACAGGACAGGGCAAGGCAAGCAAGGGCAAGGCAGGGCCAGGCAGGGCAGGGCTGTGAAGGCAGAGTAGGACAGGGCAGTGCAAGGCAGGACAGAGAAAGGCAGGGCAGGTCAAGCGAGGGCAGGGCAAAGCAGGGCAGGGCAGGGCAAGGCAGGGCAGGGCAGGGCCAGGCAGGGCAGGGCTGTGAAGGCAGAGTAGGACAGGGCAGTGCAAGGCAGGACAGAGAAAGGCAGGGCAGGTCAAGCGAGGGCAGGGCAAAGCAGGGCAGGGCAGGGCAAGGCAGGGCAGGGCAGGGCAAAGCAGGGCAGGGAAGTGCACAGTAAGGCAAGTCTGGGCAAGCCAGGGAAGGGAAGGGCAGGGTAAGACAGGCAGAGCAAGATGGGAAGCGTTGGGCAGGGCAAGATGGGAAGCGTTGGGCAGGGCAAGATGGGAAGCGTTGGGCAGGGTTGGGGAGGTTATGGCAGGTCAGGGTAAGGTAAGGCAAGGCAAGGCAAGGCAGGGTAGGGTAGGGCAGGGCAGGGCAGGGCTGGGCAGGGTAGAAGCAGGCAAGGCAAGGCAGGTCAAGGCAGGGTAAGGCAGGGTAAGGCAGGGTAGGGCAGGGCAGGGCAGGGCAGAGCAATGCAGGGGAAGGTCGGGCAGGGCAGGGCACAGCAGGGCTGGGGAAGGCAGATCAAGGCAGGGCAGGACAGGACAGGGCAAGGCAAGCAAGGGCAAGGCAGGGCCGGGCAGGGCAGGGCTGTGAAGGCAGAGTAGGGCAGGACAGTGCAGGTCAGGACAGAGCAAGGCAGGGTAGGGCAAGGAAGGGCAGGGCAAGAGAGGGGAGGGCAAAGCAGGGCAGGGCAGGGTTGGGCACGGTTGGGCAGGAAAGGGCAGGCCAGGGCAGGGGAAGGCAGGGCAGGCCAGGGAAGGGGAAGGTAGAGCTGGGGAAGGAAGGGCAAGGCAGGGCAGGGCTGTGAAGATAGGGCAGGGCAAAGCAGGGCAGGGCATGGCAGGGCAGAGCAGGGGAAGGCAGGGCAAGACAGGGCAAGGCAAGGCAGTGCAAGGAAGGGCAAGGCTGGGCATGGAGCCCAGAAGTAACCAGTCAGTAGAGTTCTGATTCCGGATCAGACACTAGCTGGGACGAGTGGCTCGCAACCGATCCAAATTCAGAGGAGGAGGAAATGGGGGTAGACAGAGTTAAAAGCCAAAATATCCCCATCTGCAATAAAGAGGGACCATGAGGGGGAAAAATTCCTCTCACGGATTGGAGGAAAATAAAGATTGCGTGCACCAACTGGGCCCCATCAGCCACGCTAGCGTTCCTGGTGACGGACGGGGGACAAAGGGTCCACTCGCCAATAAACCCTAAGGATGTACAAGCAATTGTTAAAGCAGTTGTGGACAAAGGGCTTAATTCTACCATGGTCTCCACCTTCATAGATGGGGTTTTCAGGGGAGATGACATGCTCCTGTTCGATATAAAGCAAACTATTAGATTGATTTTTGATGGGGCAGGGATGATTGTGTTTAAACAAGAATGGGGGGACAACTATCCGAGGCAACTAGCCCAAGTAACTGGGGCAGATCACCCGCTACACGGCTCCAGCCTGCAGCGGCTAATGGGTACAGACCCAACAATGATTAACCCCCAGGCACAGGCCCGAGGCCTACGGGCCCATGAAGTTATGACAACTACTTGTGCAGCTAGAGAGGCCATTCGCACAGCCTCTAGAGTTATCGCCCAGCCATTGCCATGGTCCACAATAAAGCAAAATGAAAGTGAGAGCTTTATGCAATTTGTGGATCACCTCCAAGCAGCGGTCAACTCCTCAACCCTGCCCGCGGAAGCCTAAGGCCCGGTCATCGCAGACTGCTTATGTCAGCAGTGTAATTCAAAAACCAAAGACATCCTATGATCACTGCCAGTGGGGTCAAGCCTTGCGGACATGGTTAAGCATGTCATGAATGAAGAGCATCTGGCCCCGATTCAGGTGGCTGTTTGCACTGCAATAGCTAATGTGATGGCATGTTTTAAATGTGGCCAGGTGGGCCACGTGGTGGCAAACCACCCCTGACTGGGCAACCTGTCAACAGCGCTCCCCCCACGCCAAAATCGATCCAGAGGACCGTGTTGGGCCTGTGGAAAGAAAGGACATTTCGCTAAGGAATGCAGATCTAAAACCCAGGGAAACAGGGTGGAGGCACCTGGGCTACGCACAGCCCTCTCCCACTTGGGACTTGAGGTGGCCCAACTATGACAACCCTGGATGGGGCGAAGTGCTCCCAAACTCGCTGCCACCTCGAGAAGTGACCAACTTTATGGTCCAACTGACGGTCCAGCCGAATCTACCCCTATCTCAGGGAAAGCAAGGACAACCCCTTGGGGGCGAGACCCCAGGGTGGCCCTAGCAGTAAAGCGTGACAACCTGCCAGTGGTGTGGGGGATCTGTTCCGTCTATGATATCTCAAATGGCACCACCATTAGTGTCCCCTTTTTGACTGACACTGGAGCAGATGTTAGTTATTCCTGAGAAAAATTGGCCCCCATGCTGGAAACTGGAAGATACCCCCATGGTGGGTGGAGTCGGGGGATTGATCTGAGCTCGGAAGAGTGCTCAATTGGTAGCAATCACGCTTCACACTGAAAAGGGACCAGAGAAAACCATCACCCTTTTTCCATATGTCATGTCAGGAGTCCCACCCCTGTTGGGAAGGGACGCTCTAGCCCTATTAAAAGCCAAGGTGACAAATTCACCTTAAGGGCCACTGCCGCACACCCACTTCCACCAATTAGACTAACGTGGAAATTGTCCGACCCAGTGTGGGTCGAGCAGTGGCCCCTATCGGAGCCTTGAATAGATGCTCTTCTTGAGCTAGTTGACTGTCAACTACAGCGAGGTCACACAGAGCCTTCCACTAGCTCGTGGAACACCTCAGTTTTCACAATACCCAAATGAACTGGCGAGGGGTTTCGTCTCCTCCATGACCTGCGTGAAGTAAACAAAAGAATCCAACCAATGGGTCCTGTCCAAACTCTGTTGCCTATGAACTCCATGATATCGGAAGGACAACCTTGTGCAGTCCTTGATATTAAGGACTGTTTCTTTTCGATACCCCTGCATAAGGAGGAGAAGGAGCAGTTTGCTTTTTCTGTCATGTTTCCAAACAGTCAACGCCCCAACCTACGCTTCCAGTGGAAAGTGCTGCCCCAAGGAATGATCAACTCACCAACTATCTGCCAGATTACGGTGGATCGGGTGTTGGCACCGGTCCGGCGCAGTGACCCGACTGCGACTATCATTCAATATATGGATGATATTTTGATTGCTGCACCATCAGGAAGTCAGGTGGACCAGCTGGTGTCAGTGGTTTCAGAAACTCTAAAAACAAACGGATTCGAAATCGCAACCACAAAAATTAAAAGAGGACCATGTGTAAGTCTTTTGGGAATGGGGATCATAAGGTCTTATGTAACCCCCCCCAAATAAAAATGCATCGGAACATTAAGACACTCCATGATATGCAACAGTTAGTGGGGTCCTTGCAATGGTTCCACAATATTGTCCTGATCCCTCCCGAAATCATGGTCCCCTGTACAATCTTTTGAAAGGAAAGAACCCATGGGAACAATAAACTCTGACAACGGAAGCAATGAACTCTCTTGACTTTATCAAGCAACAGGTGCCATCAAGCACGCTCGCCAGATGGAACCCGAATATACCACTTGATCTGTATGTGCACTTCACGGAAGGGGGGGAGTAGGAGCACTAGCCCAGGGTCCCCCTGAAAAAGCCCAACCAGTACTATAGATCGTCCTAGGAAAACCATCACGTGCATTCTCTCCGGGGGTCGAGTGCCTTGGTAACCTCATCATGAAAGGCAGAAAACTCTCCCTAAGACACCTAGGCATCGAACCCGCCAGGATACACCTACCCTTCCGCAAACAGCTCCCAACGCAATCAATGGCGATGTCAAAGTATCTGGTCAAAGTATCTGGCCATAGCCCTCATCGGATTTGGTGGAGAAGTCCAGTATGCCACAAAGGCCCCCTGGACTCAAATGCTGGCAATTGTCAACATCAACCTTCCATGGAAGATCATGGACCAGCCCCAACTGGGACCAACGGTCTTCAGACACATCCTCAGTGACCTCAACCGCGGCAGCAGTATGGCAATCGGGAGGAGAATGGCACTGCATTAAAATGACCGACTGTGCTCTTTCAGTCCAGCAGCTAAAGCAACAGCCATAGTACTAGCGTGCAGACTGTTCCCAACAGAACATCTCAACATAGTAACTGATTCGATGTTTGTAGCCAAACTCTGCTTGGCCATGTCAGGGCCTGGCGTGTCAACATCCACAGCAGCCCTAATGCTGGAAGAAGCACTTTTTTCTCGAAAGGGCACTATGTTGGTCATCCAGGTCAACAGCCACAGCCCAATCAAAGGGTTTTTCCAAACCGGTAACGACAAAGCAGACACCGCCACAAAAGGATTGTGGACACTAAGAGACGCCCGTCAGCTACACGAGTCTCTCCACATCGGAGCTAAAGCACTAGCAAAGAGATGCGGGATTTCAGTCACTGATGCGAAACACATAGTAGCTACATGCTCCCACTGTCAGAAAGCACCACTGTGGTCCAGTGGGGTAAACCCCAGAGGTCTTAAAGCCTCCGAGGTGTGGCAGATGGATTTTACACTCTGCCAATTGCTGACACCTTGAGCGTGGCTAGTGATAACTGTAGACACATATAGCGGGGTGATCGTAGCCACTCAACACCTTAGGACTGACTCCAAAGCAACCATCCAACACTGGCTGACAGCCATGGTGTGGCTCGGTGTCCCTAATCAGATCAAAACAGACAACGGTCCAAATTTTGTCTCTAAATCAGTCCAGGTATTTGCTCTGAAATGGGGTACCACCCTAACATACAGCATCCTGTAAAATAGCACAGGACAGGCCATAGTAGAATGAGCGAATCAAACTCTGAAATCTAAATTGGAGGTATTAGCAAAAACAGAAGATTTTGTCAACGCCATTCCCCTGGGAGACCAGGCACGCCTCTTAGCGACTGCTCTGCTAGCACTGAATCAATTCCCCAAGGGGGAGGAGTTGAATAGCTCCACCCAAAAACATTGGGCCACTAGAGCACTAGAGGAAGGCCTGTTGGTCATAATTAGAAATGAGCTGGGAGAATGGGAACAAGGGTGGAAACTAGTTCTGACAGGGTGAGGGTATGTATGCCCCTGTCAGAAAAGATGGCAGAGTTAAATGGTGTCTGCTTAAGTCTATTAAACCAGACCTTCAGAATAAAACTAATGAAAACTGTGAGTTTTTGTTCACAGGACCGGATCATCAGACACCCCTGTAACCTGTACACCCCGGTGACAA
The DNA here is from genome assembly GCA_011125475.1 of Melanerpes aurifrons. Taxonomy (NCBI): domain Eukaryota; kingdom Metazoa; phylum Chordata; class Aves; order Piciformes; family Picidae; genus Melanerpes; species Melanerpes aurifrons. The sequence goes on along the minus strand of WWNC01000077.1, from coordinate 327,835 downwards.
GAGAAGATGACAAGTTGGCAAGCGTCCTGTCCAAGCCTGGGAGTTCCGCACTGGCAGAACCCAGACAACGGCAAAACAGCCTCCGCATGGGGGGGCTGCGATGCCTTTATGTGATCTTGATTTGGAGCTTGTCACTATAGGACAGGCAGAATTAGATTACCATCACCATCAGCCATACAGGTGGATCCTACGGGACCTTGCAAGTGATCGAGTGATAAGGGAAAACATAACAGTAGGTGCCCCAAGTTTTATGATAACAAATTTCGATTTATTCTCCAGGATTGGAGGACCTAAGTCAATATGAGGAACATATTGGTGTCCCAGTTCAAACCCAGGAAAGAGTTATTGTAACTCCAGGATATTGGTTTTGTGGATATTGGGGATGCGAGACCATTGTGACAAGCGATAGATGGAAACCAGAAAAAGAGGATGAGTTTTTGTGGGTAAGATGGGGACCAAATAGGTGTAACCATCCAAAATTTGCGTGCGATGGATTACTGGCTGAAAGAGGTACTTGTTCCCATTTGATTTTGGAAATCCAAAACCCGGCTAATACGGGTTGGATTGTGGGAAAAATGTGGTCAGTATTTATTCACAGCGCTTTCAAAGATCCAGGAGTAGTGATACAAATCATTAGGACCATGCGACAAGCACCCCAAGCAGTTGGGCCTAACCCAGTTCTTAACCCACAAACATCTAGACCTTTAATACATAACACCAAAAATAATACCAAGGATGCGGCTCCCAATAACACTGAGACTCCGAATACTTTAGAATTTGAAATGCCCCCGCTATGGAAGCTGTTGAACTCAACATACCAGATACTGAACTCTACAAATCCAAATATGACAACAAACTGCTGGCTTTGCTATGATGTAAGGTCCCCTTTTTATGAAGCAGTAGGTATACCCTCTGACCCAAAACTAGCGAATGGGTCTGATCCTACACAAGGTGTATGAAACACTGCGAACAACCCAGGAATAATGATGCAATATGTATCAGGACAGGGCAGATGTGTCGGCGAAGTACCCCTCCAGAAAAGGCGTTTATGTACAAACGAGACCACACTAGGAAAGGGATCGAAATCTGATTGGTTAGTTCCTGCCAATAATACTAAATGGATATGTTAAAAAACTGGAGTTACCCCATGTGTATCTCTTAAATAGTTCAATGGAAGTAATGAATTTTGTATACAAGTAATGATTATTCCAAGAGTCATATACCATCCTGAGGAATTTATATATAATTATCAAACCCTTTTAACTTCTCATCATATACAAAAGTGAGAACCCTATACTGCTTTGACCATAGCTACCCTACTAGCAATAGGAACCCCAGGGGCAGGAACAGGAATAGCCTCATTAGTCAAGTCAGAATAGCAGTGGATGAATATTTAACTCGAATTGAACAATTGATCAGCGCTTTGGAAACATCGAGATCGTTGTCGGAAGTAGTTTTACAAAATCGCAGAGGATTGGATCTCGTTTCTACAACGAGGTGGAGTATGTGCTGCATTAGGAGAGGAATGTTGTGTGTACGCAGATAACTCTGGGGTTGTCAAAGATACCATGGCCAAACTTAGGGAGGGTCTAGAAAAAAGAGACAGGGAAGCCCAACAAGGGTGGTTTGAATCATGGTTTAACCATTCACCATGGTTAACCACCCTGATATCTACCTTGATAGGGCCGATCGCAATGATTATGATGGCACTGATCTTTGGACCCTGTATACTGAATAGGATCGTGTCGTTTGTCAAGAGCCGGCTAGAGAAGGTTAACATTATGTTGGTAGAACACCAGCAACTGCTTTAAGAATGTACCTACTCAGTGTTACCCCCAGTTATCCCTAAAGTTACCCCAACTTACACCCCATTACTACCCATTACCCCCTAACTTCCACTCGTTTACTGTGCCTTATGTTTTTTATTCAAGTTTATGACATATACTTTTTAAGACTGTTATAAAGTATAGAATAAGAATAGGAATAGAATTTTTTTTAGGATTGTTATATTTTAGCTAATTTAGTTATGCATAGGAAGGGGGGAATGTAGGTAGTTAGGGTCTGGCAGCCGGAAGATGTCGCGCTGTACGGACAGATAAGGCCCCTCTCCTAATAGCCAATAACGTTTAGTTCATGATGTAAGCAGGCGGAGGTGACGTTGTGAACCCTAGCTACATAATGCTGTGTCACTCATCAATAAACACCATTTGCCGTGCACCACATTGGTGTTTGTGAGTTGATGGCCCGAGCGGCCTGGGGTTGGTCGCTGTGCTGTTCCTGAACCAGGTCGCCATGCCTCGTGAAGACAACAAGAGGGCAATGCCTCCTACTCTCCTTCCCTGCCTATCCTTCCTAAAGAGCTTATACCCATCTATCCCTACATTACAGTCATGGGAATCATCCCACCAAGTTTCAGTAACAGCCACTATGTCATGGCATCCCAGCAGCACAGTGGCACTTAAGTCATCCTGTTTGTTGCCCAAGCTGCACGCATTTGCATAGAAGCACTTCAGCTGGTCCGGGTGCATCATTCGTGGCCTGCCTCAGGGCAGCAAGTTGAGAGCCCTTACCAACTCTCCATCCCTCTGCCTCTGGTGAGCTGCCCCTCTGTTTGTCACAGGCCAGCAGAAGACTATTAACCCCTTCCCCCTTCAAATCTAGTTTAAAGCCCTATCAATGAGCCCTGCCAATTCCTGCCCCAGGATCCTTTACCCCCTCTGGGACAAGTGTGTCCCATAAGTTGTTTTCAGCTCTGGTGCCTTGTAAACCAAGTCATGATTGTAGAACCCAAAGCCCTGCTGATGGCACCAGCCCCGGAGCCACAAATTAACCTGTTGGCTCTTCCTCAACGTTCCCTCATCCATCACTGACGTTAGAGGGATAGCAGAGAACACAACTTGAGCTCCTGATCCCTTTGGCAGTTGCCCTAAGGTTCTGAAATCTCTTTTAATTGATTGTAAGCCTCTCATTGTTGCAATGTCACTACCCACCTGAAAGACCAGAAGTGGGTAGTAGTCTGAAGGACTCATGAGTTTGGGAATTTTACCTACAATGTCCTTTACTTAGGCAACAGGGAGGCCGCAGACCTCTCTATGAAATGGGTCTGGTCTGCATATTGGGCCCTCTCTTCCGTTCAGTAGGGGGTCTCCTATAACAATGACCCTATGAGGTGTCTTTTCTGGATTAGTTTGGATGGCTGGCCTGAGGCAACCTATCATTTCACACAGCACTTACAGGATGGCCAAGGGATCAGGCCCAGCCAGCATGGATTTAGGAAGGGAAGGTCCTGCCTGACCAACCTGATCTTCTATGATCAGGTGACCTGCCTGGTGGATGTGGGGAGGCCTGTGGATGTAGTCTACCTGGACTTCAGCAAGGCCTTTGACATCGTCCCCCACAGCAAACTCCTGGCCAAGCTGTCAGCCCCCGGTTTGGATGGGAACACACTGCATTGGGTTAGGAACTGGCTGGAGGACCGAGCCCAGAGAGTGGTGGTGAATGGTGCCACATCCAGCTGGCGGGCAGGCACTAGTGGAGTGCCCCAGGGATGAGTGCTGGGCCCTGTGCTCTTTAACATCTTTATTGATGATCTGGATGAGGGCATTGAGTCCATCATCAGTAAATTTGCGGATGACACCAAGCCGGGGGCAGGAGTTGATCTGCTGGAGGGTAGAGGCTCTGCAGAGGGACCTCAACAGGCTGGACAGATGGGCAGAATCCAACAGCATGAGATTGAACACATCCAAGTGCCGAGTTCTGCACATCGGCCATAGCAACCCCATGCAGTGCTACAGGCTGGGGTCACAGTGGCTGGAGAACGACCGCAGAGAGGGACCTGGGGGTACTGGTCGATAGTAGGCTGAACATAAGCCTGCAGTGTGCCCAGGTGGCTAGGAGGGCATCCTGGCCTGCATCAAGAACAGTGTGGCCAGCAGGAGCAGGGAGGTCATTCTGCCCCTGTACACTGCATTGGTTAGGCCACACCTCAAGTATTGTGTCCAGTTCTGGGCCCCTCAGTTTAGGAAGGAGGTTGACTTGCTGGAACGAGTCCAGAGAAGAGCAACAAAGTTGGTGAGGGGCTTGGAACACAAGCCCTAGGAGGAGAGGCTGAGGGAGCTGGGGTTGCTTAGCCTGGAGAAGAGGAGACTCGGGGTGACCTTATTTCTGTCTACAACTACCTTAAGGGGGTTTGTAGATAGGCAGAGGTTGGTCTCTTCTCCCAGGCAGCCAGTACCAGAACAAGAGGACACAGTCTCAGGCTGTGCCAGGGGAGGTTCAGGCTGGAGGTCAGGAGAGTTTTACAGAGAGAGTGATTGCCCATTGGAATGGGCTGCCTGGGGAGGCGATGGAGTCGCCGTCACTGGAGGTGTTCAGGAGGAGACTTGATAGGGTGCTTGGTTGCATAGTTTAGTTGGTTGGGTGGTGTTGGATGCGATGATCTTGAAGATCTCTTCCAACCTGGTCTGGTCTGGTCTATTCTATTCTATTCTGTTCTGTTCTGTTCTGTTCTGTTCTATGCATGCAGCTTCTGACCTTCTTGAGTGCTCAACCTTACCGATGACCTGCTCCTCCTCATACCTATTCTGTAAGTGCACTGTAGGCAGCATGCTGCTCAAAGTAGCAGGCTTTCTCCGTCTGGATTTCTTCCGTCGGGCAGAGACCTGTTCCCATTGGCCCTGCTCATGTGGGTTACTACAGGGAGGTTGAGAGGCTTGCTGCTAGGAAGGTATCAAACTCCCTGTTCCACTAAGAGTTACCCCCTGTTCTGGTTTTGTAGAGGTTAGATTATGAGAATCGTCAATTTTCCTTTTGCTGTCTCCTATAGCTCTTAGCCTTTCCACCTTTTCTTTTAGTTTGGCCACCATGCTCATCAGATCCCTGATCTGCTCACACCTGACACAGGAGTTGTTCCTTCCATCCTCCATATCGAGTGCCAGGTTCTAGCACTTACTGCAGCCACCTACCTGAACATCTGCATGCTTGTGAGTGGTCTCTGTTTGGGTGCCCACTGTTCTTCTGTTAGCCTTTGCTCTAGTAGTAACCATCTTGCAGTAACTACACTCTCCAGCATTTTTTGTTCCCCTGTCAGTGAGCAGGCCAAGCTGAGCTCCTCGCGCTGCCTCCTCTCTCCGCAGCCACGCGCTGGGTTCTGTTTGGTTGGCACGCGGTTTCCGCAGCAACTCCTCCCCCTGCTACGTCAACCCGAGTCCGTTGCCCCTTCTCCCCTCTTCAGGAGGTGCTGAGTCACCAGCCCCTTACTGCCTGAAAAGCAAGGAAAGCAAAGCCAAAAGCAAGCTCCCAGTGCTGAGTTCCTCACGCTGCTTCCTCTCTCCGCAGCCACATGCTGGGTTCTCAGCGTCTTCTCTGTCGTCTTATCAATACCTCCATCCCCGGCTACGGACCCTAACTGCTGAGCTTCCTTGTCCAAGATGACCTCTCCATGTTCCCAAAACCTCACCAGCCAGGCCACCAAAGATTCCTCTTCTTCATGGTCATCATCTTGGCAAATTTGTCTCATTTTTCTCCTAGACACTGGCTACACTTCACCTGCTCCAGATGCAGCAGTGGCTGCACGGCAGGAGTGGCTGCAGTGCCACCCGCTGGCCATACAGCAGATCCAACATCTGCACCCATGGGGGGTGATTGTGCAGCTCTATCTTCTCCTTGCAGTGCATCTTCTGGCCCTGCACCTCCAGCAGGAGGACCACCATCTTGGAACTGCTCCTGCAGCCAGGAAAGGGAGTTTAGAATTCCCCTAAAGCACCCTGGAGATGGGTCAGGGTGACTGGATCCAGCTTCCCTCCTCCTTCTCCTCTTCCTCCTCTCTGGCTGCGCTGAGGCTGTTACAATCTATACCCATGGTTAATTAATGTCAATTAAAGCTGTGCCCCCCCCCTTATGTAGAGATAATTAGAGAGAGATATGGGCACTGTGGGGCTGCCAAACAACCTAGGGATGAGGTTCAAGTCCACCCCAAAAAACTCCCTGGCAGGCCCAAATAGATCCCAACCAGCCCTTTAGAAGGTGCCCAGCAGCCCCCTAAAAGGTCCCAATCAGCCCCAAAGATGTGCCCACCAGGCCTCCAAAAATGTTCACCAGTCCCTAGAAGGTGCTCAGCAGCCTCCTAAAAGGTCCCAATGAGACCCCCTCCCACAATAGGTGCCCAGCAGACCCCCAAAAGGTCCCGATCAGCCCCCCCAAAAGTGCTCTCCAGTCCCTAGAAGGTACCCAGCAGCCCTCAAAAAAGTCCAAATGAACCCCTCCATAAAAAGTGCCCAGTAGACCCCCTAAAGGCCCTGATCAGCCCTAGGAAAGTGTCCACCAGTCCCCCAAAAGAGCCCTCCAGGCTCCAGAAGCTGCCCAGCAGCCCCCCAGAGGGCCCCAACCAGCCCCTCCCCCCCCACACCTTCTGAAGGCAAGGGGGGTTCCTGAGCGGCACATTGCCTCACCCTGTCCCCAGCAGCAGCCTCCTCGAGGGGCACCATGGGGTGGCCTCACTCCTTGGCGCAGTTGGCACAGAGGAGGGTTCCATCCCTGAGGGTCTGTGGTGCTTCGGGAAAACCTCTTCGTCCTCCACCAGCAGCTCCTTGATGGCCACCACCACGTTGGCGAGGGGGCGGCTGGGCAGCAAACCATCGGCGGGGAAGGGTAAACAGCACTGGGGACAGGAACCAGCGCCTGTGGTGGAGGCGTTGAGGCAGTGGCGACAAAAGTTGTGGCCGCAGAGCAGGAGCATGAAGGGATCGAGGAAGAAATCCAAGGAGACAGAGCAGGTAGTCCCCTCCTGGAGGTTCTTCAGTGTCGCCAGCCGCCATGGCTGGGGGAGAATTACGGCTCCCTCGCTCCCCCTTCCCCCGCTCCCCCTTCCCCTTCCGCCGGAGATTGTTTGTGGTTTCGAGAAACGCCCGCGAGAAGGGGGTGGGACCGGGAAGTGGTGGAAGTGGTGGCTGGAGGGCAACCGGCAGCCAAGTCCTGGCAGGGGGAGTGGATTTGATGTTCCCTAGAGATCAACCAGTGCGGAGTGGATCCCACGTTCCCAGGAGATCAGTGTGGAGTGGATCCAACATTCACTGGCGATCAGACAATGTAGAGTGGGGATCCAACCAGATCCCTGAATCCTAGATCCCAGCTACCCCGAATTCCAGATACCTAAATCCCTGAATCCAGATCCCAGGCACCAAATTCCCAAATCCTTAAATCCTAGGTCCCAGATACCTGAATCTTGGATCCCAGGCACCTGAATCCCAGATCCCGGGACCCAGATCTCTGAACCCCAGATCCCTGAATTCTAGAACCCAAATCCCTGAATGCCCAATCCCTGGGATCCTCCAAGGGTCAATGAATCCAGCTGGGAAGAGGACAGGGGGTGAAGGATATTGAACCTGGCTGAGCTCCAATCCACAGCTGGGGTGACCTGGGGGATACTTCTCCAGGCTGAACCACCTCAGGTCCCTCAGCTGCTCCTCAGATGTCCTCCAGACCTTTTACCACCTTCATTACCCATTCCTGGACACATTCCACCCTCTCAATGTTCTTCTTGAGGTGAGGAGCCCAAAACTGACCCCAGGGTTTGAGGTGTGATCTCCCCAGCCATGCCTACAAGAAGCTGCAGCGAAATTTGGACATTTTGAGGTCCAAAAGGAGCCTTTTTTCCCTCCCCAATGCCTCTGTTGAGAAGTTCCAACAAAGTGCAATCAGAGGGTGCAGGAGGTGCCCGAGTGCATGGTGGTTCCATCTGGAAGGAGAAGATTTGAGACCTCTTCCCTCCCTGGCTGATAAGAGCTGGCAGAGGCAGACTGGGCTGAGCTTGGGCTGAGCCAGTGCCAGAGTAAAAGGGACCCCCAAAAACACCCCAAGAGAGGGGAAAAAACAACTGGAGGAGAAAGTGGTGAAGAAGAACCAAGCTGAGAAGAAGCTGGTGGAGAAAAAGCAGCTGGAGAAGAAGCTGGTAGAAGACAACCAAGTGGAGGAGGAGAACCAAGTGGAAGAGAAGGAGCTGGTGGAGAAAGAACAGCTGAGGAACCTCAACACAGCGCCAAGAAAGCCTTCAAGAGGGGAAAGTCTGGGTGAGCACCAACCTGGCTCCTGCCTCTAGCTTAATCTGAGGTAATTTAAGATCAATTCAGGAAAGATTTTTAACCCTTTTCCCACTTCCTTCCCCCCCACCTTTCCATTTCACCACCTGGTGGAAAACAGCTGGGAAAATCCAGCCTGGTTTTGGGGCCCCTCTTCCCATCCCACAGTTTTGGGATCTCCCTTCCCTCCCTCCTCTCCCCCTCCTCCCCCCTCCTCAGTTTGGGGTCTCTCCCCCCCCCCTCTAGTTTTGGGCCTCTCTTCCCCCGTCCCCAGTTTGGGGCCCCATTTCCCAGCCCCATGCTGCCTTTCAGAGCCTGGAGTGGAGGCCCTTTGATCCCAGCTCTTATCTCCCCTGTGCACATTTTCCTGGGTAGGGCAGGGGCAGGAGAAAATTTGTCCTACTCCTCCTGCAGGATTTCTCTGGATGTGAGAGATCTGGGCTCAGATTAGCCCAGTTTGGTTTTAGATTAACCCAGTTTGGTCTTAGATTAGCCTGGTTTGGGCTCAAATTAGCTGGAGCTGCTTTAGATTTGAGCTGGGATCAAAATAGCCAGAGGGAGTTGGGTTTAAATTAGCTCAGGTTGGGCTCAAATTAGCCCTGTTTAGACTCAGCCTTGGCTTGGTTTGGAGTCAGCATAAGATTGGTTTGGACTCAGTTCAGTTATGACTCAGCCTAAACTCGGTTTGGATTCAGCCTTCACTGTGTTTGGATTCAGCCTAAGTTTGGTTTGGGCCTGAGTTAGGCTCAAATTGGTCTGGGCTGGGCTCAATTTAGTTCAGTTTGGGCTCACCTCAGCTCACTTTTGGGACCTCAACCAAACGTGGTTGGATTTAACTGTCCAAGAAGATGAGTGGTGGGACCAGGGATGGATTTAAGATGAGCTTTGGGGATTCATCCTTGAACTTTGGGACTCCCTGAGGATTGGGGGGTGTATTTATGAGCTTAGATGAATCCATCCCAAAGTGCTCCTCCTGGTCCTCATGGAATTCAATCCACATCTCCTTGAATCTTCTCCCAAATCCAGGCAGCTCCTTCACAGCTGCCAGAAAACATCTTTCATGATGGAATGTAGTGGTTGACCCTCATTTTTCTTCACCCAGAAAGGGGTGAAGAGCTGAGATATCTCCACCTGGAAGACACTCATCTGATGTTTTGGTCTCTCTTCTCCTTTCTTGCAGCTCCAGCTCCAAGGGACACCATGACCTTCTGCCTCCAACCACGGCTACCCACCTGGCATCTGGCCCTGGACTACCACATGGCAAAGCAGTTTGAAGGTAACCAAAAGTGGAGAGGAACCAAGTTCCCATTCCTGAGGTTTTCTGTGCTGCATTAAGTCTGGATGTCCATCAGAGATGGAGATCCTCCCACTCCACCTTCTGCCTTGAGGCCACTTCCATCTCCAGCCTCTACCTCTTGGCTTCTCTGTGTCCAGGCTCACCTGGACATCCTCCATCTCCAACCCCTATCTCTTGTCTTCTTCATGTCTAAGCTCCCCTGGAGATCCTCCCCCTCCAGCTCCACCACTCCTCTCCTTTTCCCCACCAAAGACAATTTTGTATCTGTTTCCTCTCTGGTCAACTTTTCACCTTCTCCCTTTTTTGCTCTCCAGTTGACATCACCTTGGATCCAACCACAGCAGGTCCTGAGGTGATCCTCTCTGACAACCTCAAAGAGGCTGCCTGGGGTAGGCCTCGCCACCAGTGGCCTGCGGGACCAGACCGCTTTGACACCGATCCCTGCATGTTGGGCAGCCAGGGCTTCACCTCAGGTCGTCACTACTGGGAGGTGGAGGTTTCCGGACGCTTCTGGGCTGTAGGGGTGGCCCTGGAGTCAGTTCAGAGGAAGGGTCGAGTCCTCTTCAAGCCCAGTGCCCAGATCTGGGGCTTGCAGAAGTACGATGAGCTCTGCGTGGCCCTCACAGCTCCTTCCAACACCTCTGTCCCCATCCTCAATGGGGAGATCGGTGTCTACCTGGACTATGAGGTTGGCCAAGTCTCCTTCTATGCTGTGGGCAGCCAGAGATGCATCTTCACCTTTCCTGTGGCTTCCTTCAGCGGGGAGAAGGTCTTCCCCTACTTCTGTGTCCTCCTCTCCACCATCAAACTGTCCCTCAAGGCCTGATGGCACCAGCAGGATCCTTCCTCAGTGCTGGTTGCTCTCTCTATGGTGGTTGGAAATACTCCTTGATGCTCCTCAGCTCTTCTGTCTCCAGGGCTTGGAGTCATCTCCACCTCAGCTGATGCTCCTACCTCCATCTTGGACATCTCCATTTGGGGTTCTAGCCAGGGGAGGGAGGATTGGGGTCTGATTAATTAAAAATAAATTAATTAGTAATAAATGGCTGTGGCTGACCCCCCACCAACCTGCTCCAGCCCCACAAAGTCCTCACTCAGGCTGCCTTGGCCTCCCAATAGCCTCCTTGGTCCTCCAAGAACCCACCAGAGCTGATCCATGTGGGACCCTAGAGGCTGCCTCAGCCCCCCCCAACATCTTCTTGGGGTCCCCAAACCCCCTCGGAGCTGCCCTGCCTGGTACCCCAGCAGCTTCCCTGGAGTCACAAAACCTCTTTGGTCCTTCAAAAACCCCCAACAACACCCCAGGACTGGACTGGATCCTTGCAGATCCTGCCTGGATGGCTAAGGATTCAAACCACATGCTTGCAGATCCACACTAGATCTTTGCAGATAACTGCAGAGTCCTTGCAAATCCACGGGGGATCATTGCAGATCTTTGCAGGATCCATACACATCCATACCAGATCCTTGTAGATCCCTTCAGCATCCTTGCAAATCCAGGCAGGAACCATGCAAATCTACACAGGATCCATGCAAATCCATGCAGGATCCACACTGGATTGTTGCAGATTCATGCTGTATATTTTTTGGGTATTTTTAGGGTCTTTAAGAGACATTTAGGGAAACTTAAAGGGTTTGGAGAGAGGCTTTGGGGGGTTACAGAGATTTTGGGCAATTTTAGGGAGATTTGAGGGGGTTAGAGAGGTTTTGGGGGTTAGAGAGGTTTTGGGGGTTAGGGACTTTTTGAGACGTTTGAGATGTTTTTTGGAGAGGGGTTTAGGGAGATTTGGGGGGACTAAGGAGGCTTTGGGGAGTAAGGTTTGGGAGGGGTTTAGGGAGGTTTTGAGGTGTCTTAGAGAGGTTGGAGTGGGGTTTTGAGGGGGCTTAGGGAGGTTTTGAGGTGTTTTAGTGACATTGGAGAGGGGTTTAGGGAGATTCTGGGGGGTTAGGGAGGTTTGGCAAGGGGTTAGAGAGATTTGGGGGGGGTTACAGAGGTTGGAGAGTGCCTTAGATTTTTTTGGGGGGTTAGGGAGGTTTTGAGGTACTTTAGGGAGGTTGGAGTGGGGTTTAGGGAGGTTGGAGGGAGGTTTAGGGAGGTTTTGATGTGTTTTAGGGAGGTTGGGGGGTGCCTTAGAATGTTTTTGAGGGATTTTTTGGGGTCATTGTCCCCAACCCCAGTTCACTGCTTGGCAAACACCAAACTTCAGAGAGTTTCCTGGGGCTTAAACTTTGTCTGGATTGAGTTGGAAAAACCTGCAAGAGGATTGAAAAAATCTTTTATTAGGATTGTTCCCTGCTCCAGGCACATTTTCCATGGAATCCCTGACCTGCAACAACATGGAACAGTTGCTTTTTCCCTGAGTGTACCAAACCAGTCTTGGTGTTGGTGATGGATGCTGGACTAGATGATCTTTCAAGGTCCTTTCCAGCCCCTGAAATTCTCTGATTCTGTGATTGGTGATGCTGATGATGGTGACGTCATCTAGCAAGGCTTATGGAGACCACCTTAGCACCCAGCATAGCTTAGAGTCCCCACCCTGATCATGCCACAGCTCTGCCCTGCCCTGCTCTGCCCTCTGATCCTCCTGCCCCCAAACAAGGCACATTTCAGGGCTCTGCCTGGGGATGGCACAGCAGCAGCTGGTGGCACTGGTGCTACTGGTGCGGCCACCCCACATCCCAGGACAGCAAAACCCAGCAGAAGGGTTTGGTTTGGAGCTGTTCTACCAGCAGGATGCCCTGGCATTGGCATTGTCAGGAGGAGGGGCCCACAGCGCCTCCTGGTGGCACTGGGAGTGGTGACCCTTGGAAGTCTTGCTGCCACTCTTCATCTTCTGGTGGCTGCAGCTGGGCTGGTGCTGGGCCAGGTTGCTGCTGCACTGGAAGCCCTTGTGGCAGTCACTGCTCCTCTACAGCTTCTCCCCGGTGTGGACACAACAGTGACTGCAGAGAGCAGAGCTGTAGGCAAAACTCTTGCCACAGTAACCACAGCTGTAGGGCTTCTCCCCAGTGTGTATTTGATGGTGAAACCAGAGAGCAGATCTGCAAGCAAAGCGCTTCACAGTATCACAGTATCGCTAAGGTTGGAAGAGACCTCGAGGATCATCGAGTCCAACCTGTCACCACAGACCTCATGACTAGACCATGGCACCAAGTGCCATGTCCAATCTCCTCTTGAACACCTCCAGGAATGGTGACTCCACCACCTCCCTGGGCACCCCATTCCAATGACCAATGACTCTCTCAGTGAAGAACTTTCTCTTCACCTCGAGTCTAAACCTCCCCTGGCACAGCTTGAGACTGTGTCCTCTTGTTCTGGTGCTGGTTGCCTGGGAAAAGAGACCAACCCCTTCCCATCTGCAACCACCTTTCAGGTAGTTGTAGAGGGCAATGAGGTCACCCCTGAGCCTCCTCTTCTCCAGGCTGAACACCCCAGCTCCCTCAGCCTCTCCTCACAGGGCTTGTGCTCAAGGCCTCTCCCCAGCCTAGTTGCCCTTCTCTGGACACATTCAAGTGTTTAGATGTCCTTCTTAAACTGAGGGGCCCAGAACTGGACACAGGACTCAAGGTGTGGCCTAAACAGTGCTGAGCACAGGGGCATAATGACCTCCCTGCTCCTGCTGGCCTCACTATCCCTAATGCAGGCCAGGATGCTATTGGCCCTCTTGGCCACCTGGGCACACTGCTGGCTCATAATCAGGCAACTGTCGATCAGCACCCCCAGGTCCCTCTCTGTTTGGGAGCTCTTCAGCCACTCTGACTCCAGCCTGTAGCTCTGCGTGGGGTTGCTGTGGCCAAAGTGCAGCACCTGGCACTTGGACTTGTTGAATGCCATCCTGTTGGACTCTGCCCATCTGTCCAGTCGGTCGAGGTCCCTCTGCAGAGCTCTTCCGCCCTCTAACTTACCAACATCTGCTCCTAACTTGGTGTCATCTGCAAATGTGCTGATGACTGACTCAACCCCCTCATCCAGATCAATGAAAATGTTAAAGAGGATGGGGCCCAGCACTGATCCCTGGGGGATGCCACCGGTGCCTGGCTGCCAGCTGGATGTGGCACCATTCACCACCACTCTCTGGGCTCAGCCTCCAGCCAGTTCCTAACCCCTCATAGAGTGTTGCTGTCCAAGACTCGAGCTGACAGCTTAGCCAGTAGTTTGCTGTGAGGGATGGTGTCAAAGGCCTTGCTGAAGTCCAGGTGGGCCACATCCACAGGCCTCCCCAAATACTGTTCTCTCATATTTCTGATTCTTCTGCTGTTGCTTATTGTGATGATTGCAGTTGACATGGGTTAGTTATTTCTTGCTGGCAACACCAAACCCCTTAGCTATAAAAAAACATCTTTTTTTTTTTCCTTTTGTTTTGTTTTTTTAATATATCTTTTAATTTTTTAAATTTTTTTTCATTTTTTTTAAAAAGAAATTTAATTTTTATTTTATTTTTTCTTTATTTTTCTTGTAATCTAATTTTTTGATTGACATTTTAAAAAAATTATACCTTTTATGTATTTTTTATTTCTTTTTCATGATATATAGTATCATCATAGTATCATAGTATCATAGTATCATTTAGGGTTGGAAGGGACCACAAGGATCACCTAGTTCCAACCCCCCTGCCATGGGCAGGGACACCCCACACTAGATCAGGCTGCCCAGAGCCTCATCCAGCCTGGTCTTAAACACCCCCAGGGACGAGGCCCCAACCACCTCCCTGGACAACCCATTCCAGGGTTTCACCACTCTCATGGGGAAGAACCTCCTCCTCACCTCCAGCCTGAATCTCCCCACCTCCAGCTTCATTCCATTCCCCCTAGTCTTATCATACCTGAGATCCTGAGCAGTCCCTCCCCAGCCTTCCTGTAGGCCCCCTTCAGATACTGGAAGGCCACAATCAGGTCACCTCGGAGCCTTCTCTTCTGCAGACTGAACAGCCCCAACTCCTTCAGTCTGTCCTCATAGGAGAGGTGCTCCAGCCCTCTGATCATCCTCCTGGCCCTTCTCTGGACACGTTCCAGCACGTCCATATTCCTCCTGTAATAGGTGTTCCAGAACTGGACGCAGTACTCCAGGTGGGGACTCACCAGAGCTGAGTAGAGGGGGAGAATCACCTCCCTTGACCTGCTGGCTACACTTCTCTTGATGCAGCCCAGGATCTGTGGGCTGCAAGTGCAGACTGAGAGCTCATGTTGAGCTTTTTGTCCACCAGCACCCCCAAGTCTCTCTTCTCAGGGCTGCTTTCCAGCCAGTCACTGCCCAGCCTGGATTTGTGCCTGGGATTGCCTCAACCCAGATGCAGGACCCTGCACTTGCTCTTGTTGAACCTCACGATGTTGGCTTGTGCCCACCTCTCCAGCCTGTCCAGGTCCTTCTGGATGGCCTCTCTTCCCTCCAGCGTGCCTGCTGCACCACACAGCTTGGTGTCATCAGCAGACTTGCTGAGGGTGCACTCAATGCCACTGTCCACGTCACCCACAAAGATGTTGAACAAGCCTGGTCCCAGGACTGATCCCTGAGGGACTCCAAATATTAACTAAAATATAACAATATAACAATCTTAAAAGTATACATCATAAACTTGAATAAAAAACATAAGGCACAATGAGCAAATAGAAATTAGGAAGATAACTGGTAACAACAGGGTATAACTTAAGATAACTAAAGATAACTGGGGATAACACTGGGTAAATACATTCTTAAAACAGTTGCTGGTATTCTACCAACATAATGTAAACCTCTAGCCGGCTGAAGGCATCACAGCTCCCCTCTGCGGAGGCTATTTTGCCATTCTCTGGATTCTGCCAGTGCGGAACTCCCAGGCTTGGACAGGACATTTGCCAGCTTGTCATCTTCTCTTGCCACCGGGGTGTATGGATCACAGGGGTGTCCGATGATCTGGTCCTGTGAAAAGAAACTCACAGCTTTCATTAGTTTTATTCTGAAGATCTGGTTTAATAGACTTAAGTGGACACCATTTAACTCTGCCGTCTTTTTTTACTGCGGCATACCCTCTGCCTGTCAAAACTAATTTCCACCCTTGTTCCCATTCTCCCAGCTCATTTCTAATTATGACCAACGGGCCTTCCTCTAGTGCTCGAGTGGCCCAATGTTTTTGAGTGGGGCTATTCACCTCCTCCCCCCTAGGGAATTGATTCAGTGCTAGCAAAGCAGTCCCTAAGAGGCGTGCTTGGTCTCCCGGAGGAATGGTGTTAACAAAACCTTCTGTTTTTGCTAATACCTCCAATTTAGATTTCAGAGTTTGATTGGCTCGTTCTACTATGGCCTGTCCTGTGCTATTATACGGGATGCCATGTATTAGGGTGATACCCCATTTCAGAGCAAATGCCTGGATTGATTTAGACACAAAATTGGGACCATTGTCTGTTTTGATCTGATTAGGGACACCGAGCCATGCCATGGTCATCAGCCAATGTTGGATGGTTGCTTTGGAGTCCGTCCTAAGGTGCTGAGTGGCTACGATCACCCCGCTATATGTGTCTACTGTTACCGCTAGCCATGCTTGAGGCTTCAATTGACAGGTTTGCTTTATATCGAACGGGAGCATGTCATCTCCCCTGAAAACCCCATCTATAAGGGTGGAGACCATGGCAGAATTAAGCCCTTTATCTGCAATTGCTTTAACAATTGCTTGCAAATCCTTAGGATTTATTGGCGTGTGGACCCTTTGTCCACGGTCCGTCACCCGGACCGGGAACACTAGCGTGGCTGATGGGACCCAATCAGCACATGCAATCTTTATTTTCCTCCAATCCGTGAGAGGAATTTTTCCCCCTCGTGGTCCCTCTTTATAATACATGGGGATACTTTGTCTTTTGACTCTGTCTACCCCCACCTCCTCCTCCTCTGAGTTTGAATCAGTTGCGAGCCACTCAGCCTGGCTAGTGTCTGACCCAGAGTCAGAACTCAACTGACTGACTACTTCTGAATTCCAATACTTTTTTGTTGGGCCCTGGCCCTGCCCACCTCCCTTGCAGGCGGGCTGTTCCCTCCCTCTTGGCTCTCTCCACCTTCTGATCGGTGGGGTGTTTGCCCTGTGAGGCTATTCTTCCAGATGGTCACTCTGATTGGCTTTCCACCCCTCACTCACGCTCTGGCCTCACCCACTTCCCTCGCGGGCGGGCCTCTCCTCCCTTCCTAGTTTCCTGCCAGGGGCATATTCGCCCCGCCCTTCCCCTTTTCGTTTGGTGCCATCTAGGGGCACATATGGTGGTGGTCTGGCCCAGACGTCCTCAAACTCCGATTTCCCCGTGGCACCCCAGGCCTCCTCTGCTAACCCACCCCAGAAGGATTTGGCTTGACTCTGTCCCTCTGCGAGCGGGTTGGGGCTCGGGGATTCGGGGAGCGCATCACCCTCCCGCAATTCCTCGGTGTAGTGGGTTGGGGCAGACCCCCTCCCCACCACGCGCAGAAATAACAACTCAGACAAACAGATTGCAAAAGTGATGGAAAGTTTAAATAGAACAGTGAGTGCGTGCAGAGAACTAGAAACACAGTGACAAGAAGAAACCCCAAAACAAACCCAGAGAGACCCCATCCCCACCTGAGGGTGCACCCAAAACCCCCAGGGCTCTTCCTTCCCCCCCCACTGATAGGCTAGTCTCAGATGGTCAGATCTGAGACTGCCCATCCCCCTGTGGCCTTCGGGCCTAACCAGGCCCATGGCCAGGAGATCTCTCCCCCAGTTACCAGGTGGCGGAGAGGAAGGAAAGAGGAAGTGCCAGACCCTGCCGTGAAACTTATAGTGGTGCAAGGGATCATGGTAGGAAATAAATTAATTTCCTGTGTCCACCCACTGGGCTGGACTTCTGGACACAGGAAACACCCCTGTAGCAGAGGGCACCCAGCCCAAACAACGACACTCGGGCTCGGCAAAATTGCCATCATCTGGGGGGCACAAAGTCTGCGTGGCTGCCCCGACTCCCCACCTCAGGATGGCCGACAAACAGTCCTTTATCGCCCTCCAGATCCCCTTCTCCTGCCTGGCCTTCTGCAGAGCCCACACAACTTTCCCCCATGACCTAAGATCCTTCCCACAGCCTGAGGACATCATCTCCAGAGCTAACACTTCAGTACATTTATTCCACACTTCCGGGTGGAGAATGTCCACCGGCTGGTTTATGGCCCCAAGCTGTAACAGCCTCGCGACTGCGAGAATAAAATCTTCGGGTTCATAATCAATACCCCACTGCTTATGTAACTGTGAAACAACCTTCACAAGGGCTTCCATCCTCCTTGTTGGTCCGGGAGCGTCCTCCCCGCCGGGCTGGTCCAGCTGCTCCGGCCGCCGTTCACCCAATTCCAGGCGAATTCCCGGGTTTCGGCACCACTTGTTGCCTGTCGTAGGCGTGGCGACCTGGTTCAGGAATGGCACGGCGGTCAACCCCAGGCCTCTCGGTCCATCAGCTCGCAGACACCAATGTAGTGGACGGCAAATGGCGTTTATAACACTTTATAACACTATATAACTAAGATTTACGTCACTTCAGTCTGCTTGCTCCATAAACTAAACACTATTGGCTATCAGGAGAGGGGCCCTATCTTCCCATACAATGCAAGATCTTCTGGCCGCTGGGTCCTAGCTACCTACCCCTGTCTCTCCTGAAGAGCCTGTAGCCGTCAATTGCAGCGCTCCAGTCATGTGAGTTGTCCCACCACGTCTCTGTGATGGCAACTACATCATAACTTTCGTGCTGCAGCAAGGCTTCCAGCTCCTCTTGTTTGTTGCCCATACTTTGTGCATTAGTGTACATGCACTTCAACTGGGCTGCTGGTTTCACCTCTGGCTCTAGCTTATCACCCACAGAATCCTGCCTTTGGGGACTGGTTCCAGCCCCTTCCCCCTTCAAATCTAGTTTAAAGCCCTATCTATGAGACCTGCCAATTCCCTTCCTAGAATCTTTTTCCCTTTGAGGGGTAGACTGTTCTCATACACTCTGATCTTTCCCCTCCTCTGGGACAGATGTACTCCATCTGTTGCCAGCTGACCTGGTGCAGTAGAAAATTTTTCAAGATCGAAAAACCCAATTCTTTTGACTACACCAAACCTCTAAGCCACTTGTTAACTATAGCCGCTGACCTGTTCCTTCTTGTATTCCCTCCTGCAACTAAGGGTATAGACAAAAACATTATTTGTGCACCTGACGCCTCAACAAGATCCCCCTGGGCCTTAAAGTCATTCTTGATAGCCCTGGGAGTTCTGGTTGCAACATCATCATTCCCTAACTGCTAACTACTAACTGAGATAGTAGTCAGAGGGCTGCACCAGACCAGGCAGCCTTCTGGTAACATCTCCAACCCTAGCTCCCAGGAGGCAACAAACCTCCCTGTGTGTAGGGTCTGGCCGACATCTGGGGCCCTCTGTTCCCCTCAGGAGGGAATCACCAATAACAATTACCCTCCTCATTTTTTTTAAGGGAGCAAGTCCTGATGCCAGGGGAAGGCTGTTTAACCTTAGGCTGTTTAACCTTAGGCTGATTTGCCGTAGGCTGTTTTGCCTTAGACTGTTTAGCCACAGGGAAAACCCCAGATGGTGTGTCCTCCGGCATCAGAATCACCTCACCCTCCACCTACAATGCCCTGTACTTGTTTTCCAAGGGCAGTAGGGAAGGTGAGGGGAGGCAAGGAGGTTTAACCTTGCATCTTTTGAGAGGAACCTGCGTCCATTCCCCTCTGCTTTTTGGATAACCAGCCTCTGCAGAGCCTGCTTACTCAGGTTTGTCACCCTTCTACAATCCCTTACATCTCTAAGTCTAGTAACCTCGTCCTTCAGTCTGGCCACCAGGCTAAGCAGATAGTCGATCTGCTCACATGTTATGCAGGAGCCTTTTCCAAGGCTCCTGGTCTTGGTGTGTTCCCGAGCGAGCTTACCGCTGAAACGGAACCGCCCACAAGCTGCCGTCGGCTTTTAAAAGTGACAGAGGAACACACGGAGCCCAAGCGATCCCGAGCACGTGGAGAAACGGCCAAGAGCCGATCCTAGAGGAGTGCAGAGATACAGCACGAGGCCCGCAGGCTGAAAAAGGAGCAGTCAGTGCTCCTCTGAGACTCCTGGTTTCGGTGTGTTCCCGAGCGAGCTTACTGCTTAAACAGAGTCACACAGTCATAGAATGGGAGGGGCTGAAATGGACCTCCAGGGGTCATAGAATCATGGAATGGGAGGGGCTGGAAGGGACCTCCTGTGGTCACAGAGTAATAGAATGGGAGGGACTGGAAGGGAACTCCAGGAGTCAGAAAAGTAGAAAATGGGTGGGGCTGGAATGAATTTCGGAGGTCACAGAATCACAGAATGTGAGGGGATGGAACTGACTTCCAGGGGCCATGGAATCATAGAATGGGAGGGGCTAGAAGCGACCTCCTGAGGACAGAGGGACACAGTATGGGAGGGGCTGTAAAGGACCTCCTGAGTTCACAGAGCCAAAGAATGGGTGGGGCTGGAAGGGACCTCCTGAGGTTCACAGAGTCTTAGAATGGGAGGGGCTTTAATGGACCTCCTAAGGTCACGGATTCTTAGATTGGGAGGGTCTGGAATGGACCTCCTGAGGTCACAGAGTCATAGAGAATGAGGGGCTTCAAGGGACCTCCGTAGGTCACAGTGTCTTGGAATGGGAGGGGCTGGAAGAGACCTCCTAAGGTCACAGAATCATAGAATGGGAGGTGCTGGAAGAGACTTCCAGGGGAAATGGAATCAAAGAATGGGAGGGGCTGAAATGGACCTTATGAGGTCCCAGAGTCATAGAATGGTAGATGCTGGAAGGGACCTCTTGAGGTCACAGAGTCATAGAATGGGAGGACCTGGAGAGGACCTACTGAAGTCACAGGGTCATAGAATGGGAGGGGCTGGAAAGGACCTACTGAGGTCACAGAGTCTTTGAAAGAGAGGGGCTGAAAGGGACCCCCTTGTTGCCTGTCATAGGCGTGGCGACCTGGTTCAGGAATGGCACGGCGGCCAACCACAGGCCGCTGGGTCCATCAGCTCGCAGACACCAATGTGGTGGTCGGCAAATGGCATTTATTAATGAACGACACTACACTATATAACTAAGATTTACGTCACTTCAGTCTGCTTGCACCATAAACTCACCACTATTGGCTATCAGGAGAGGGGCCCTATCTTCCCGTACAACGTGAGATCTTCCGGCTGCTGGGTCCTAGCTACCTAAAATTCCCCCCTCCCTATGCATAACCAAATTAACTAAAATATAACAATATAACAATCTTAAAAGTATACATCATAAACTTGAATAACAAACATAAGGCACAATGAGCAAATAGAAATTAGGAAGATAACTGGTAACAACAGGGTATAACTTAAGATAACTAAAGATAACTGGGGATAACACTGGGTAAATACATTCTTAAAGTAGTTGCTGGTGTTCTACCAACATAATGTAAACCTCTAGTCGGCTGAAGGCATCACAGCCCCCCTCTGCGGAAGCTATTTTGCCATTCTCTGGATTCTGCCAGTGCGGAACTCCCAGGCTTGGACAGGACATTTGCCAGCTTGTCATCTTCTCTTGCCACCGGGGTATATGGATCACAGGGGTGTCCGATGATCTGGTCCTGTGAAGAGAAACTCACAGCTTTCATTAGTTTTATTCTGAAGGTGTTTGGACGATTTCCACGTCAGTTTAATTGGTGGAAGTGGGTGTGTGGCAGTGGCCCTTAGAATAAATTTTTCACCCTGGCTTTTAATAGGGCTAGGATGTCCCTTCCCAATAGGGGTGGGACTCCTGACATGACATATGGAAAAAGGGAGATGGTTTTCTCCGGTCCCGTTTCACTGTGGATTGTAATTGCTACCAATTGAGCGCTCTTCCGAGCTCGGGTCAATCCCCCAACTCCACCCACCATGGGGGTATCTTCCAGTTTCCAGGGTGGAGGCCAATTTGTCTCAGAAATAACTGTAACATCTGCTCCGGTGTCAATCAAGAAAGGGACATTAATGGTCCGTCACCCGGACTGGGAACGCTAACGTGGCTGATGGGGCCCAATCAGCACATGCAATCTTTATTTTCCTCCAATCCGTGAGAGGAATTTTTCCCCCTCGCAGTCCCTCTTTATAGTGGATGGGGATACTTTGTCTTTTGACTCTGTCTACCCCCGCCTCCTCCTCCTCTGAGTTTGAATCAGTTGCGAGCCACTCAGCCTGGCTAGTGTCTGACCCAGAGTCAGAACTCGACTGACCGACTGCTTCTGAGTTCCAATGCTTTTTTGTTGGGCCCTGGCCCTGCCCACCTCCCTTGCAGGTGGGCCGTTCCGTCCCTCTTGGCTCTCTCCACCTTCTGATCGGCGGGGGTTTGCCCTGTGAGGGTGTTCTTCCAGATGGTCATTCTGATTGGCTTTCCACACCTCGCTCACACTCTGGACCCACCCACTTCCCTCACGGGCGGGCCGCTCCTCCCTTCCTAGTTTCCCGCCAGGGGCATACTCACCCCACCCTTCCCCTTTTTGTTTGGTGCCATCTAGGGGCACATATGGTGGTGGTCTGGCCCAGACGTCCAATTTCCCCGTGGCACCCCAAGCCTCCTCGGCTAACCCACCCCAGAAGGATTTGGCTTGACTCTGTCCCTCCGCGAGCAGGTCGGAGCTCAGGGATTCGGAGGGTGCATCACCCTCCCACAATTCCTCAGGCTCGGCAAAGTTGCCATCGTCTGGGGGGCTCAAAGTCTGTGGGGCTGCCCCGACTCCTCACCTCAGGATGGCCAACAAACAGTCCTTTATCGCCCTCCAGATCCCCTTCTCCTGCCTGGCCCTCTGCAGAGCCCACACGACTTTCCCCCACGACCTAAGATCCTTCCCACAGCCTGAGGACATCATCTCCAGAGCTAACGCTTCAGTACATTTATTCCACACTTCTGGGTGGAGAATATCCACCGCTGGTTTATGGCCCCAAGCTGTAACAGCCTCACGACTGCGAGAATAAAATCTTCGGGTTCACAATCAATACCCCACTGCTTATGTAACAGCGACACGACCTTCACAAGGGCTTCCATCCTCCTTGTTGGTCCAGGAGCATCCTCCCCGCTGGGCTGGTCCAGCTGCTCCAGCCGCCGTTCACCCGATTCCAGGCGAATTCCCGGGTTTCGGCACCACTTGTTGCCGGTCGTAGGCATGGCGACCTGGTTCAGGAATGGCACGGCGGCCAACCCCAGGCCGTTCGGTCCATCAGCTCGCAGACACCAATGTGGTGGATGGCAAATGGCATTTATTAGTGAACGACACTACACTATATAACTAAGATTTACGTCACTTCAGTCTGCTTGCACCATAAACTAAACACTATTGGCTATCAGGAGAGGGGCCCTATCTTCCCGTACAATGCGAGATCTTCCGACCGCTGGGTCCTAGCTACCTACACCCCCTGAGGTCACAGATTCTTAGAATGGGAAGGCCTGGAGAGGACCTCCTGAAGTCAAGGAGTCTTAGAATGGGATGGGTCCGAAAGGACCTTTGAGGTCACAGAGTCTTAGATTGGGAGGGGCTGGAATGGACCTTATGAGGTCCCAGAGTCTTAGAATGGGAAGGGCTGGAAGGGAACTCCTGAGGTCACAGAGTCTTAGAATGGGAGGGCCTGGAGAGGACCTCCTGAGTCACAGATTCTTAGAATGGGAGGTGCTGGAAGGGAACTCCAGGGACATGGAATCAAAGAATGGGAAGGGCTGAAAGGGACATCTTGAGGTCACAGAGTCTTTAGTTTGGGAGGGGCTGGAAGGGACCTCCTGAGGTCACAGAGTCCTAGAAAGGGAAGGGCTGGAAGGGACCTCCTGAGGTCACAGAGTCATGGAATGGGAGGGGCTGGATGGGACCTCCTGATGCCAGAGTGGTAGAAAGTGAGGGGCTGGATGGGACCTCCAGGGGTCATGGAATCATAGAATTGGAGGGGCTGGAAGAGATCTCCTGAGGTTACAGAGTAATAGAATGGGAGGGGCTAGAATGGACCTCCTGAGGTCACAGATTCATAGAATGGGAGGGGCTGGAAGGGGCCTCCTTCAGGTTATAGAGACACAGAATGGGAGGGGCTAGAAAGGACCTCCAGGGGCCATGGAATCAAAGAAAGGGAAGGTCTGGAAGGGACCTCCTGAGGTCACAGAGTCTTAAAATGGGAGGGGCTGCAAGATACCTCCTGAGGTCACAGAATCTTAGAACGGGAGGGGATGGAAAGGACCTCCTGATTTCATAGAGTTGTAGAATGGGAGGGGCTGGAAGGGACCTCCAGGCGTCATGGAATCATCCAATGGGATGTGCTGGAAGGGAACTCCTGAGGTCACAGAGTCTTTAGATTGGGAGGGCCTGGAAAGGACCTCCTGAGTTCACAGAGTCATAAAATACGAGGTGCTGGAAGGGATCCCATGGGCCATGGAATGTAAGAAAGGGAGGGGCTTGAAGGCACCTTTTAAGGTCACAGACTCTTAGATTGGGAGGGCCTGGAATGGACCTCCTGAGGTCACAGCTTCGTAGAATTGGAAGGGCTGAGAGGGACCTCCTGAGGTCTCAGAGTCTTTACATTGGGAGGGGCTAGAAGGGACATCCTGTGGTCTCAGAATCATACAGTGGGAGGGGCTGGAAGGGGTCACAGATTCATAGAATTGGTGGGGCTGGAATGGGCCTCCTGAGGTCACAGACTCTTAGAATGGGAGGGGTCAGTAGGATCTCCGGATGTCACAGAGTCTTTAGAATGGGAGGGCCTGGAAGGGTCCTCCATGGGTTATAGAATCAGAGAATGGGAGGGGCTGGAGAAGACCTGCTCAGATCATAGAGTCTTAGAATGGCAGTGTCTGGAAGGGGCCTCCAGGGGTCATAGCATCATAGAATGGGAGGAGCTGAGGGGCTCCTGAGGTCACAGAGTCTTAGAATGGGAGGTGCTGGAAGGGAACTCCAGGGGCCATGGAATCAATAATGGGAGGGTCTGGAAGGGACTTCCTGAGGTCACAGCATCTTAGAATGGGAGGGCATGGAATGGACCTCCTGAGGTCACAGTCTTAGAATGGGAGGGGCTGTAAGGGAACTCCTGAGGTCACAGAGTCTTAGAATGGGAGGGGATGAAAGAGCCCTCCAGGGATCATAGAACCATAGAATGGGAAGGGATGGAAGGAACCTCCATAGGTCACAGAGTCATAGAATGAGAGGGGCTGGAACGGACCTCCTGAGGTCACAGAGTCATGGAATGGGAGGGGCTGGATGGGAAATCCTCAGGTCATAAAGACACAGAATGGGTGGGGGTCGAAGGGACCTCCTGAGGTCATAGACATTTTGAGAGGGTCTGGAAGGAACCTTGTGAGGTCAAAGACTCTTAGAATGGTAGGGACTGGAAGGGACGTCCTGAGGTCACAGAGTCTTAGAATTGCAGGGGCTGGAAGGGACCTCCAGGGGTCACAGAGTAATAAACTGGGAGGGGTTGTAAGGGACCTCCAGGGGTCACACAGTCATAAAATGGGAGGGGCTGAATGGAACCTCCTGAGGTCACAGATTCTTGGAATGGGAGGGGTTGGAAGGGACATCTTGAGGTCACACACTCTTAGATTGGGAGGGCCTGGAAAGGACGTCCTGAGGTCAGTGAGTCTTAGAATGGGAGAGGCTGGAATGGACCTCCTGAGGTCACAGAGTCTTAGAATTGCAGAGGCTGAAAGGGACCTCCTGAGGTCACAGAGTCATAGATTGGGAGGGGTTGGAAGGGACCTCTTAAAGTAACAGAGTCTTAGAATGGGAGGGACTGGAAGGGACCTCCTGAGGTCACAGAGTCTTAGAATGGCAGAGCCTGGAAGGGACCTTGTGAGGTGCTGAGAGAGCCTACCAGGGGCAAGGCTATGCTTGACCTCCTCTTCATCAATGGGGAAGGACTGGTGGGTGATGTGGTGGTCGGAGGGTGTTTGAGGGCCAGTGACCATGAGATAATTGAATTCTCAATACTCAGTCAAGCTAAGAGGGGCAGCAAGAAGACCTCCACTCTGGACTTCTGGAGGGCAGACTTCAGGCTACTCAAGGAACTCACTCAGAAGGTTCCTTGGGAAACAGCCCTTAAAAACAAAGGGGTCCAGGAGAACTGGACCTACTTCAAGGAAGAATTGTTGAAGGCGCAGGGACAGGCTGTGCCAATGTGCCGGAAGATGAGCCGCCGGGGCAGACAGCCAGCCTGGATGGGTAATGAACTTCTAATAGAACTAAGGGGAAAATAGAGGGTGTCTCATCTTTGGAAGGTGAGGTAACCCATGAAAAGTTTAAGGATGTTGCCAAATCATGTAGGAAGAAAATTAGGGAGGCAAAAGCACATTTAGAGCTTAGACTGGCCTCTACTGTGAAGGACAACAAAAAGTCCTTCTATAAATACATTAATAGTAAGAGGAAGGGCAAGGACAACCTCCACTCCTTGGTGGAAACGGAGGGAAATGTTGTATCAAAGGATGAGGAAAAGGCAGAGGTACTTAACACCTTCTTTGTTCCAATTTTTACTAGCAGGACAGAACGTCTTCCTGACAGCTGGCCTGCAGAGCTGGCAGAAGGAGCCAGGGAGCTGCACAGTTTCCCTATGTTCCATGAGGAGGGGGTGGTTGGAACTCACCTCAGCAGCTTGGATCCCCACAAATCCATGGGACCAGATGGGATCCATCCTAGGGTGCCGAGAGAGCTGGCAGATGAGCTGGCCGAGACACTCTCCATCATTTTTCAGAACTCCTGGCTCACTGGAGAGGTCCCAGAGGACTGGAAGCTGGCCAACGTGGTGCCCATCCACAAGAAGGGCCGGTTGGATGAGCCAGGGAATTATAGGCCTGTCAGCCTGCCAGGCAAGATCATGGAACAGGTCATCCTGAGTGCAATCACACAACACTTAGAGGATGGCCAAGGGATCAGGCTCAGCCACCATGGATTTAGGAAGGGCAGGTCCTGCCTCACCAACCTGATCTCCTTCTATGATCAGGTGACTCACCTGGTGGATGTGGGGAGGCCTGTGGATGTAGTCTGCCTGGACCTCAGCAAGGCCTTTGACACTGTCCCCCATAGCAAACTCTTAGCCAAGTTGTCAGCCCATGGCTTGGACGGGAGCACACTGTGATGGGTTAGGAACTGGCTGGATGGCCGAGCCCAGAGAGTGGTGGTGAATGGTGCCACATCCAGCTGGCGGCCAGTCACCAGTTGTGTGCCCCAAGGATCAGTGCTGGGCCCTGTGCTCTTTAACATCTTTATTGATGATCTGGATGAGGGCATTGAGTCCATCATCAGTAAATTTGCTGACGACACCAAGCTGGGGGCAAGAGTTGATCTGCTGGAGGGTAGAGAGGCTCTGCAGAGGGACCTCGACAGGCTGGATAGATGGACAGAGTCCAAGGGCAGGAGATTGAATACATCCAAGTGCTGGGTTCTGCACATTGGCCAAAACAACCCCATGCAGTGCTACAGGCTGGGGTCAGAGTGGCTGGAGAGCAGCCAGGCAGAGAGGGACTTGGGGGTACTGTTTGACGGTAGGCTGAACATGAGCCTGCAGTGTGCCCAGGCAGCCAAGAGGGCCAATGGCATCCTGGCCTGCATCAGGAACAGTGTGGCCAGCAGGAGCAGGGAGGTCATTCTGCCCCTGTACACTGCACTGGTTAGGCCACACCTTGAGTCCTGTGTCCAGTTCTGGTCCCCTCAGTTTAGGAAGGAGGTTGACTTGCTGGAATGAGTCCAGAGAAGAGCAACAAAGTTGGTGAGGGGTTTGGAACACAGCCCTGTGAGGAGAGGCTGAGGGAGCTGGGGTTGCTTAGCTTGGAGAAGAGGAGACTCAGGGGTGACCTTGTCACTCTCTACAACTACCTGAAGGGAGGTTGTAGACAGGCAGGTGATGGTCTCTTCTCCCAGGCACCCAGTACCAGAACAAGAGGACACAGTCTCAGGCTGTGCCGGGGGAGGTTCAGGTTGGATGTTAGGAAGAAGTTCTATACAGAAAGAGTGATTGCGCTATGGAATGGGCTGCCCAAGGAGGTGGTGGAGTCGCCATCATTGGAGGTGTTCAGGAGGAGTCTTGACAGGGCGCTTGGTGCCATGGGTTAGTAGTTTAGGTGGGTTGGATTGGTTGATGGGTTGGATGTGATGATCTTGAAGGTCTCTTCCAACCTGGTTTGGTTTATTCTAAAGAAAGGTCATAGAGTCATAGAATGGGAGGAGCTGGAAGGGACCTCCTGAGGTCACAGATTCTTAGAAAGGGAGGGGCTGGACAGGTCCTCCTGAGGTCACAGGGTCTTATAATGGGAGGGGCTGGAAGGTACCTCCAGGGGTCAGAGATTCTTACTATGGGAGGGGTTGGAAGGGACCTCCTGAGGCCACAGAGTCCTTGAATGGGAGGGGCTGGAAGTGGCCTCCTGAGTTTAGAGAGTCTCAGAATGGGAGGGGCTGGAAGGGATCTCCTAAAGTCAGAGATTCATAAAATCAGAGGGGTGGGAAAGGAACACGTGAGGTCATAGAGACACAGAATGGGAGGGGCTGAAAGGGAACTCCTGAGGTCACAGAATCTTAGAATGGGATGGGTTTTAAGGGACCTCCAGAGGTCACAGAGTCATAGACTGCGAGGGGCTGGAAGGGACCTCTAGGGATCATGGAATCATAGAACTGGAGGGGCTGGAAGAGACCTCCTGAGGTCACAGAGTCTTAAATGGGAGGAGCTGGAAGGGTCCTCCTGAGGTCACAGAGCCATAGAATGGGAGGGGCTGGAGGGGATCCTATGGGCCATGGAATCAAATAATGGGAGGGGCTGGAAGGGAAATCCTGATGTCACAGGGTCATAGAATGGGAGGGGCTGGTGTCGTAGTTTGGGCTGGGTGTCCTCTGCTACAGGGGTGTTTCCTGTGTCCAGAAGTCCAGCCCAGTGGGTGGACACAGGAAATTAGGTTATTTCCTACCATGATCCCTTGCACCACTATAAGTTTCACGGCGGGGTCTGGCACTTCCTCTTTCCTTCCTCCTCGCCACCTGGTACCTGGGGGAGAGATCTCCCGGCCATGGGCCTGGCTAGGCCCAAGGCCACAGGGGGATGGGCAGTCTCAGATCTGGCCAGCTGAGACTAGCCTAGCAGTGGGGGGGGGGGGGGGAAGGAGGAGCCCTGGGGGTTTTGGGTGCACCTTCAGGTGGGGATGGGATCTCTCTGGGTCTGTTTTGGGGTTTCTTCTTGTCACTGTGTTTCTAGTTCTCTGCACGCACTCACTGTTCTCTATTTAAACTTTCCATCACTTTTGCAATCCGTTTGTCTGAGTTGTTATTTCTGCGTGTGGTGGGGAGGGGGTCTGCCCCAACCCATTACATTTTGGCGCCCAACGTGGGGCTGGCTGTTGTGCCCACTCTGCAGATTGATTGCAAAGGATGGAGAATTTAAATTTAGTTCTGGGCGTCGGTTTGGGTTTGGCAGTTGGGGGCTCAAGTGATGTTGCCAGGGTGACCGTGTAAGTTCTTGTGGATTGTGGGGGGGATAACTGGTGTGCTGCTGGTGGCGTGGACCCTCTCCTGCTATTTCAGGCAGGGGTGGTTCTCGACCATCGGCATCGGGGTACCGCTTGAGAACGCGGAACCTGCCCCTCCTCCGCGGTGGGAACCAAAGTGGGGGAGGGGTAGTGGTGAGTAGATCAGAGTCAGGTCCGTTCTCGCTGCGGGGATAGAGCCAGCCGCTGCGAGCGGGCGAGCCAGCTCCCGGAACCCTGGGGGGCCGACGGGGACTCCAGCTGGAAAGCCGTTTTCAAGGGCTCTGAGAACACGTGCATGGCTTTTGCTGGAGAAGCCGTTTGAGTGTCTGAGGGGTGGAGGTGATTTTGATTCTGTGCCGCGGCGGTAGAGGTGGGCGGAGCTCTGCTGTGCGCTCGGAGGAGCAGTGGTGGTGGACCCAGCCGTGCGCTCAGGCTGTGGCGGAGCCGGCCTTGGTCTCTTCCCCGACTTTTTCGGATGAGTTCCAAAAATGGCGCCGAGCACCTGGCTCCACCTCCCTTCTTCTCAGTGAGCTGTGGTGCAGCCCCTCCCTTTCTGGGGGGGGTGTGTGCAGCCGGATGTTGTCTTGCCTTGGTACAGGTACACCTAGTGGGGGGGCAGAGTACCTCGTACATGTATCCATGTGGTTTTGGACCGCAGTTGGAAGCGGTTGATTGCGGCACCCTGGATGGATTGAAAAAGGCAGTCGTGGGTTGGATTGTTTCAACTGGCCTGCCCCAGGGGTGGCGAATATGCCGCCGAGTGTATATAGGTGAAAAGTAGAGGCTTGGCTGAGAAGTCGTGAGGCTTTTCCAGGTGACCAGGATGCCCAACAGATCCATGGAGAACTTGCACCACGGAAGAATGAGCTCTGCATCGCTGGGAAGTTCCATTGGATGAAGGAAGAACAACTGGAATGGACAGACACTTGAACCTGAATGAGAGACTGTTTGGGTGGACGCCCAGATGAAGACACGGACTTCGCCGGACATGTCATCAGTTTTCTGATTTGATGATGTGTTTGGGTGCAGGGATTATGGTATGAAATAAGGGGTGGCTCCTGTTGTAGTTTGGGCTGGGTGCCCTCTGCTACAGGGATGTTTCCTGTGTCCAGAAGTCCAGCCCAGTGGGTGGACACAGGAAATTAGGTTATTTCCTACCATGATCCCTTGCACCACTATAAGTCTCACGGTGGGGTCTGGCACTTCCTCTTTCCTTCCTCTCCGCCACCTGGTAACTGGGGGAGAGATTTCCCGGCCATGGGCCTGGCTAGGCTCAAGGCCACAGGGGGATGGGCAGTCTCAGATCTGGCCAGCTGAGACTAGCCTAGCAGTGCGGGGGGGGAAGGAAGAACCCTGGGGGTTTTGGGTGCACCCTCAGGTGGGGATGGGATCTCTCTGGGTCTGTGTTGGGGTCTCTCTCTTGTCACTGTGTTTCTAGTTTTCTGCACGCACTCACTGTTCTATTTAAATTTTTCATCACTTTTGCAATCCGTTTGTCTGAGTCGTCATTTCTGCGTGTGGTGGGGAGGGGGGCTGCCCCAACCCATTACAGGGAGGGGCTGCAAGGGGCCTCCTGAGGTCGCAGAGTGTTAGAATGGGAGAAGCTTTAGGGGACCTCCAGAGGTCACAGAGTCATAGACTGGGAGGGTCTGAGAGTGACCTCTAGAGGTCATGGAATCATAGAATTGGAGGGGCTGGAAGAGATCTCCTGAGGTTACAGAGTAATAGAATGGGAGGGGCTAGAATGGACCTCCTGAGGTCACAGATTCATAGAATGGGAGGGGCTGGAATGGACCTCCTGAGGTCACAGAGTCATAGAATGGGAGGGGCTGGAAGGGGCCTCCTGAAGTCACAGAGTCTCAGAATGGGAGTGGCTGGAAGGGACCTCCTGAGGTTACAGAGTCATAGAATGGGAGGGGCTGGAATGGACCTCCTCAGGTCATAGAGAGACAGAATGGGAGGGGCTGGTAGCGACCTCCAGGGGTCATAGAATCAAAGAATGTGTGGGGCTGGAATTGGAGGGGCTAGAAGGGAACCCCTGAAGTCACAGAGTCTGAGAATGGGAGTGGCTGGAAGGGACCTCTAGCGGCCATGGAATCATAGAATTGGTGGGGCTGGAATGCACCTCCTGAGGTCACAGAGTCTTTAGATTGGGAGGGGCTGGAAGGGACATACTGAGGTCACAGAGTGTTAGAATGGGAGGGGCTGGAAGGGACCGCCTGAGGTCACAGTGTCATTAGATTGGGAGGGTCTAGAAGGGACCTGAAATAGACCTGCACTGGCTATAGAATCATAGAATGGGTAGAGCTGCAAGGGACCTCCTGAGGTCACAGAGTCATAAAATGGGAGGGGCTGGAAGAGACCTCCAGGGGTGATAGAATCATAGAATCGGTGGTTCTGGAATGAATTTCTGAGGAAAAAGAATCACAGAACGTGAGGGGATGCAACTGACCTCCAGGGGCCATGGAATCATAGAATGGTAGGGGCTGGAAGTGACCTCATGAGGCCAAAGAGTCTTAGAATGGGAGGGCCTAGAAGGGACCTCCTGAGGTCCCTGAGTCATAGAAAGGGAGTGGTGGGAAGGGACCTCCTGAGTTCAGATTCATAGAATGGGAGGGTCTGGAAGGGACCTCCTGATGTCAAAGAGTCATAGAATGGGAGCGGGTATGAAGTGACCTCTGGGGGACATGGAATCATAGAACTGGAGGGGCTGGAAGGGACCTCCTGAGGTCACAGAGTCATAGAATGGGAGGGGCTGGAATGGATCTCCTCAGGTCATAGAGACACAGAATGGGAGGTGCCAGAAGGGGCCCTTGAGGTCACAGAATTATAGAACAGGAAGGGTGGGAAGGGACCTCCTGAGGTCACAGAGTAATAGAATGGGACAGCATGGAAGGGACCTGCTCAAGTCATAGAGACACAGATTGGGAGAGGCAGGAAAGGTCCTCCTCAGGCCATGGAATCAAAGAATAGGAAGGACTGGAAAGGAACTCCTGAGGTCACAGAGTCATAGAATCGGAGGGGCTTTAAGGGACTACCTGAGGTTATAGAGTCATAGAATGGGAGGGGCTGTAAGGGACCTCCAGGGGAAATGGAATCAAAGAATGGCAGGGGCTGAAAGGGACATCCTGAGGTCACAACTGGAAAGAAAACTCCTGAGGTCATAGAGACACAGAATGGGAGAGGCTCGAAGGGACGTCCTGAGGTCATAGAGAGACATTTGGGAGGGCCTGGATGAGACCTCCTGAGGTCACAGTCTCAGAATGGGAGGGGCTGTAAGGGAACTCCTGAGGTCACAAAGTAATAGAATGGGAGGGTCTGGAAGGGACCTGCTGAGGTCAGAGAGTCATAGAATGAGAGGGACTGGAAGGGACAAGCTGAAGTTAGAGAGTCTTAAAATGGAAGGGGCTGAAAGCGACCTCCTGAGGTCAGAGTCTTAGAATGGGAGGTGTGGAAGGGCTCTCCTGAGGTCACAGATTCTTAGAATGGGAAGGGCCAGAAGGGGCCTTTGAGGTCACAGACTCTTAGATTGTTTAGGGCTGGAAGGGACCTCCTGAGATCACAGAGTCATAAAATGGGAGAGGCTGGAAAGGATGTTCTGGGGTCACATAGTCTCAGAATGGGAGGGGCTGGAAGGGGACTCCTGAGGTCACAGAGTCTCAGAATGGGAGGGACTAGAAGGGACCTCCTC
The DNA here is from genome assembly GCA_011125475.1 of Melanerpes aurifrons. Lineage (NCBI taxonomy): Eukaryota > Metazoa > Chordata > Aves > Piciformes > Picidae > Melanerpes > Melanerpes aurifrons. The sequence continues at coordinate 295,335 of WWNC01000077.1, read as the reverse complement.
CAGTGTCTTAGAATGAGAGGGGCTGGAAGGGACCTACTGAGGTCATGTAGTCATACCATGGGAGAGACTGGAAGGGACCTCCTCAGGTCACAGAGTCGTAGAATGGGAGGGACTGGAAGCGACCTCCTCAGGTCATTCAGACACAGAATGGGAGGGGTTGGAAGGGACCTCCTGAGGTCACAGAATCTTAGAATGGGAGGGGCTGGAAGAGGTCTCCAGGGGTTATGGAATCACAGAATGGGTGGGTCTGGAAGGGACCTCCTCAGGTCATAGAGAATGGGAGGTGCTGGAAGAAACCACCAGGAGACATAAAATCATAGAATGGGAGAGTCTGGAAGGGACTTCCTGTGGTCACAGACTCTTTATATGTCCCTTGCTTGATGAATCATGTCTTTGCTTTAAGTCCTTTCACAACATAAAGATTCTGAAAGCTTAGAAATAAGAATTCATGATAAATGATGGGGGCTGAAAGATCCTGGCCCCAGGTGGGCAAAAGAATGGGAGGGTCTAGATGGGACCTCCTGATGTCACAGAGTCTTAGAATTGGGAGGGGGTGGAAGGGACCTCCTGAGGTCACAGACTCTTTATATGTCCCTTGCTTGATGAATCATGTCTTTGCTTTAAGTCCTTTCACAACATAAAGATTCTGAAAGCTTAGAAATAAGAATTCATGATAAATGATGGGGGCTGAAAGATCCTGGCCCCAGGTGGGCAAAAGAAACTTGATCCAGGTGGGCAGAGAGAGGCTTGTTTTTTCCCCCTCCCAGGAGGAGGGGTCCCCTGGGCCACAGGAGGTCTATTCCTCTCTCTCTCCTTCTCCAGCAAGCCTATAAAAAGGGCAGACATCTTTTATTGTTCTCTTTCCCTGCCTCACCTGCTCGAGAGAGGTCTGCTGCTGCTGCTGCTACTTCCTGCACTGACCATGTGGTGGGGGCCTACTGTCCAAGCTGCATCCATGCTTTCTGAAGAACTGAATCACTTACATCCACGTACTGGAAGGCCACTATAAGTTATCATAGTATCACAATATCAGTCAGGGTTGGAAGGGACCACAAGGATCATCTAGTTCCAACCCCCCTGCCATGGGCAGGGACACCCCACACTAGAACAGCCTGGCCAGCCCCTTGTCCAGCCTGGGCTTAAACACCTCCAGGGACAGGGCCCCAACCACCTCCCTGGACAACCCATTCCAGGGCTTCACCACTCTCAGGGGGAAGAACTTCCTCCTCACCTCCAGCCTGAATCTCCCCACCTCCAGCTTCACTCCATTCCCCCTAGTCCTATCACTACCTGAGATCCTGAGAAGTCCTTCCCCAGCCTTCCTGTAGGCCCCCTTCAGATACTAGAAGGCCACATGTCTCCCTTGCCCTGCTGGCCACACTTCTCCTGATGCAGCCCAGGATCTGATTTGCTTTCTGGGCTGCAAGTGCACGCTGAGAGCTCCTGTTGAGCTTCTCGTCTACCAGCACCCCCAAATTTCTCTCCTCAGGGCTGCTTTCCAGCCAGTCCCTGCCCAGCCTGGATTTGTGCCTGGGATTGCCTTGACCCAGATGCAGGACCCTGCACTTGGTCTTGTTGAACCTCATGAGGTTTTCTTGCACCCACCTCTCCAGCCTGTCAAGGTCCCTCTGGATGGCCTCCCTTCCCTCCAGCGTCTCTGCTGCACCACACAGCTTGGTGTCATCAGCAAACTTGCTGAGGGGGCACTCAATGCCACTGTCCATGTTGCCCACAAAGATGTTGAACAAGACAGGTCCCAGGACTGATCCCTGAGGGACTGCTTGTCACTGGCCTTCACTGGGACATGGAGCCATTGACAGCCACTCTTTGGGTGCAGCCATCAAGCCAGTTCCTTATCCATCTAGTGGTCACCCATCACACCCATGTGTCACCAGTTTGGAGACCAGGATGTGGTGTGGGACAGTGTCAAAGGCTTTGCTCAGGTCCAGGCAAACGACATCAGTTGTTCTCCCCTCATCTATTAATTTTGTCACCTGCTCATAGAAGGCCACCAGGTTGGTCAGGCAGGATTTGCCCTTGGTGAAGCCATGCTGACTGTTCCAAATCACCTCTTCAGTAGTGTCTCCAGGAGGATCTGCTCCATGATCTTTCCGGGCACAGAGGTGAGACTGACTGGCCTGGAGTTCCCTGGTTCCTCCTTCTTTCCCTTTTTGCAGATGGGGGCAATGTTTCCCCTTTTCCAGTCTGTGGGGACTGCCCCAGACTGCCAGGACCTTTGGAATAGAATAGAGAGTGGTTTAGCAACCTCCTCTGCCAGTTCTCTCGGTACCTGTGGGTATATCCTATCGGGTCCCATGGACTTGAACACTTTCAGGTTCTTCAGGTGATCACCAACCTGATCTTCACTTACAATGGGCAGTTCTTCCTCCCCGGCCCTGGCATTGTCTTCCATAACATCAGGAGTGTGGCTAGAGGCCCTTGCAGTGAAGACAAAGGTAAAGAAGTTATTGAGTATCTCAGCCTTTTCCTCGTCACTTGTGACCATGTCACCAGTTTCCTTTCTGAGGGGGCCCACACCTTCCCTAGGCTTCTTCTTCCCATTAATATACCTGTAGAAGTTCTTAGTGTTCCCTTTAACCTCCCTGGCTAGATTCAATTCAAACTCTGCTTTGGCTTTCCTAACCAGGACTCTTGCTGCTCGAGCAGCTTCCTTATATCCCCCCTGTTCTACCTGTCCTTCTCTCCACTGCCTGTAGAGTTTCTTTTTAAGTAATAGTGTGTCCAGTAGCTCCTTGCTCATCCAGGCAGGCCTCCTAGCATTCTTACCTGCTTTTCTCTTTGTTGGTATACAGAGCTCCTGGACACAGAGGAGGTGGTCCTTGAATACTGACCAGCTGTCCTGGGTCACTCTTCCCTCCAGGGCTTTGTCCCACGACACTTTGGCTAGCAGATCCCTGAAGCCATCAAAGTCTGCATGCCTAAAGTCTAGAGTCACAATCTGGAATACTTCCTCCTGATTGCCCTGAGGAGATTAAATTCAACTGCTTCATGGTCACTGCAGCCAAGGCTGTCTCTGAGCCTCACATTGCTTACCAGCCCTTCCCCGTTGGTGAGAAGAAGGTCCAGCATAGCACCTTTTCTTGTTGGTTCCTCTATCATTTGGAGGAGGAAGTTGTCTTCTATGCAGTCCAGGAACATCCTGGATTGCTGGTGCCTTGCTGTGTTAGCCCTCGAGCAGATGTCAAGGTGGTTGAAATCACCCATGAGGACCAGGGCTTGTGACCTGGAAGCCGCTTCTATTTGCCTGTGGAGGGCCTCGTCTGCTTGGATCTGCTGGTCAGGTGGCCTGTAGGAGACCCCCACAGTAATATCTCCTTCCCTTGTCTTGCCTTTAATTTTAACCCATACACTCTCAACCAGCTCATCATCCCTCCCCAGGTGGAGCTCCACTGATTCCAACTGGTTATTGACATAGAGGGCAACACCTCCTCCTCTCCTTCCCTGCCTATCCTTCCTAAAGAGCTTATACCCATCTATCCCTACATTCCAGTCATGGAATGTAGTCCAGTTCTTGCTGGAGCCTTCTTTTCTCCAGCCTGAACAGCCCCAGCTCTCTCAGTCTGTCCCCAGAGGGGAGGTGCTCCAGCCCTCTGATCATCTACATGGCCCTCTTCTGGACCCACTGCCACAGTTTGATGCCATTCATATGCTGGGAACCAGAACTGAATGTAATGCTTCAGGTGGGGTGTCTAGAGCAGAGTGGAGGGGGATAATCCCCTGCCTCATCCTTCCAGTCACTCTTCTTTTGATGTAGCCGGGGACACAGTTGCCTTCTGGGCTGCAAGCACAGATTGCCAGCTCATGCTGAGTTTTTCATCCACTGACACCCCCAAGTCCTTTTCCTTGAGACTGCTCTCAAGTCACTCCTAGTCCAGCCTATATTTGTGCTTGGGATTCCCCTGGCCCAGGTGTATGACCTTGCATTAGTTCTTGTTGAACTTGTGTGCTGCAAGCAAGTGTAATAAGCCTTCCTCTTGTACTTCTTTTCAACAGATTTGAATTGATCCTGAATGTACAAAAAGAGCTTCTCACATAAAAAATAAAGTTCCTGCTGGAAAAAGAAAGAGCTGTTGAGGCAGGGCTAACATAGATACTGCATGATGAAGGAGCTCTTCCCAAGCTACCCCTTCCCTTCCCTTCCCTTCCCTTCCCTTCCCTTCCCTTCCCTTCCCTTCCCTTCCCTTCCCTTCCCTTCCCTTCCCTTCCCTTCCCTTCCCTTCCCTTCCCTTCCCTTCCCTTCCCTTCCCTTCCCTTCCCTTCCCTTCCCTTCCCTTCCTTTCCCTTCCCTAACCTTCTCAAATATTCCCAAACCTTCCCAAACCTTCCCAAACCTTCCCTTCCCAAACCTTCCCTTCCATCATATTTCCATTGAAGACACTGGATCCTCACTGATCTCCACCATCCATGGTAGGAAAACACAGAACATCCTTTCAGATCGATCTGTATTACAACCATTAAGTTTTTAAATATCAAACCACCAATGCTCTGGCTAGTTTGTTTTAGCAAAGCACTTATCTGACATCTTTTTTGTCCACTGATTTGCTCTAGAGCATTCTTAGGGGGGAGGTGGGAATATTGTGGCAGCAGCTTTGCATGTAAGCATTGTCTGGACAGGTGAACACACCCAGCCTGTGGCATGGTGTAACTGGAAATTCAGCCTCTTGTCAGAAATGGCTCCTTATCTTCATGGGGCTACTAGCAAGGAAATCTCTTCTCAACTCACTCATGCACATTTTCCCAGTGCCCACAATTACCCTGTAAACCCAGCAGTTCTTACCTGAGCCATGAGCACAGAAACCTTCTTAAATTGGGTGGTTTATATCCCCATCATATTTCCTCCTGACCTGGTGGTACCCCAGTAATGAGGGCGCACATCAAACTTTGTGGACTCACACCTCTTCCTTCCACATGCTTTTATGACCTTTAAAATAGCCCCCACATGTGGAAGCATTTAAGCAAAGCTTAAATTTTTTGCCTGGAGTGTGGTGTTAAAATAAATGGGGATAGGCACCACAGTGAACAGAAAGAAGTGTGGGTCTGTGGGATATACACCTAGCAGCAAACCTCACTGGGCTTTTCCATGTTTGCCATTTGTAAGAAGTTTCTCTGAGATTTGGAGGGAAAATAAACTTCTGAGTTTTATTTCTTACCAAAGTTAACCTTAAGAAAACCACAACAACTCTTTTTATCTTTTATTTTCCCTTTCCTTTCCTTTCCTTTCCTTTCCTTTCCTTTCCTTTCCTTTCCTTTCCTTTCCTTTCCTTTCCTTTCCTTTCCTTTCCTTTCCTTTCCTTTCCTTTCCTTTCCTTTCCTTTCCTTTCCTTTCCTTTCCTTTCCTTTCCTTTCCTTTCCTTTCCTTTCCTTTCCTTTCCTTTCCTTTCCTTTCCTTTCCTTTCCTTTCCTTTCCTTTCCTTTCCTTTCCTTTCCTTTCCTTTCCTTTCCTTTCCTTTCCTTTCCTTTCCTTTCCTTTCTTTCCTTCCTTCCTTCCTTCCTTCCTTCCTTCCTTCCTTCCTTCCTTCCTTCCTTCCTTCCTTCCTTCCTTCCTTCCTTCCTTCCTTCCTTCCTTCCTTCCTTCCTTCCTTCCTTCCCTCCCTCCCTCCCTCCCTTCCTTCCTTCCTTCCTTCCTTCCTTCCTTCCTTCCTTCCTTCCTTCCTTCCTTCCTTCCTTCCTTCCTTCCTTCTTCTTTTGGGTTGGTCTCTTCTCCTAGACAACCAGCACCAGAACAAGAGGGCACATTCTCAAGCTGTACCATGGGAGGCTTAGGCTGGATATTAGGAAGAAATTCTTCACAGAAAGAGAGGTTGGCCATTGGAATGTGCTACCCAGGGAGGTGGTGGAGTCACCATCACTGGAGGTGTTTAGGAAGGGAGGGACTGGATGGGGTGCTTGTTGCCATGGTTTAGTTGATTGGATAGTGCTGGGTGATAGGTTGGACTTGGTGATCTCAGAGGTCTTTTATAACCTGGTCTATTCTATTCTATTCTATTCTATTCTATTCTATTCTATTCTATTCTATTCTATTCTATTCTATTCTATTCTATATATTGTGAAGAACCAACAAAACCAAAACAAACCAATCAACCAAAACCAAACACACACAAACAAATAACAAAACCCCACCAAACCCCAAAGCCAACCATCCAACCAAAACCCCAAAACAAACAAACAGAAGAATCCCCCTGTGGAGTCACTTAACTAATACAACTGTAGCTGCTCTAATTTGAAAAGATCCTGAAGCAATAGTCAGCCTGTGAATTGTTCCACACAGCTGAGCTAGTCTCACTCACACAGAGTAAAAGAGAGGAAGGAAAAAAATCTAAGGAGACAGCACAACTTTTCAGAATGAGCATTGTGTGCATGTGAAAAATATATGAAGAAGTAGCTAAGAGGATAAAGAAGTTGCATTTATTCATAATTTGACCATTTTGATGTGAAGGCAAAACAATTTCAGTTTATGAAAGACTTATTCTTAGAATATTTAATTATGAAATAGTTGTTTCTTACATCAATTTTTCAACAGTTACCTCTAATCAATGTATTGGTCAGAGAGACTGAGCAAAGCATTAAGTTTTCCCAAGGCATGTTTGTAAGATAAATGATGCTTCGGTGGAACAGCAGAGAATGAAGTGCACATTTCTGGAATGTCAAAACTTGGCTCCTCATAAGAAAAGCAGTGAAGGAATACGTTTGTGTCTATGGTATATTGTGCTGGGTTGAGGTAGCCCCCTTCCCCACCCCTGGAAACAATAAACACTCAGACAAACGGATTGCAAAAGTGATGGAAAGTTTAAATAGAAAGCAGTGAACATTTACAGAAAGCCAAAAGCACAGTGACAAAGAAAAAACCCCAAACAGACCTAGAGAGATCCCATGCCCACCTGAGGGTACACCCAAGACCCCCAGGGCTCCTTCTTCCCCCTCCCACTGCTAGGCTAGTCTCAGCTGGCCAGATCTGAGACTGCCCATCCCCCCATGGCCTTGGGCCTAGCCAGGCCCAAAGCCAGGAGACATCTCCCCCAGTTACCGGCTGACGGAGGAGGAAGAAAAGAGGGTGTGCTAGACTCCGCACTGGATCTTATAGTGGTGCAGAGAATTGTGGTAGGAAATTATGTAGTAATTATGTAGTAATTATGTAGTAACCCCCCTGGGCTGGACTTCTGGACACACGAAGTAAACATTGCAGGGGGGCACCCAGCTGAAACTGCAACAGTACATGCATGGCATTCAAGGACAGAGAGTTAGGGAAAGAATACAACACAATGAGTCAGAGGATGCACCTGCAGAAAAGGGTATCACTCTGTCCATACAGCAGTCTGGCTTCAACAAATCTGTGCTATGTCTGTTCTAGAGACTTCAGTGACAGAATGTGTATCAAAAGATCAGGAAGAAGACAACAGCATTATATGTGAGACATTTGTTCAAAATTAAGTGCTTTGAATTTTCAGAATTGATTTTATATTTGTTGAGAAAATGCAGGGAAAAGAGGAGATGGTCAAAAAGAGGGATTTCTTTTCTTACTTAAAAAATATGATTTCTTATGCTCCTTATTTTAACAGAAAGTCTCTCATTTGGAAGGAAGGAGGGAAGGAAGGAAGGAAGGAAGGAAGGAAGGAAGGAAGGAAGGAAGGAAGGAAGGAAGGAGGGAGGGAGGGAGGGATGAAAGAAGGAAGGGAGGGAGGGAGGAATGAAAGATGGAAGGGAGGAAGGGAGGGAGTCGTAATAGGGCCAAACGGCCCCAGCACAAACCCAGACAGACACTAAGGTGTCTAAACATGGTCCCCCTCTTCCCACTACTTCCTGCAGAAAGCCAGGGTGTCGTAGTTTGGGCTGGGTGTCCTCTGCTACAGGGGTGTTTCCTGTGTCCAGAAGTCCAGCCCAGTGGGTGGACACAGGAAATTAGGTTATTTCCTACCATGATCCCTTGCACCACTATAAGTCTCACGGCAGGGTCTGGCACTTCCTCTTTCCTTCCTCCTCGCCGCCTGGTAACTGGGGAAAAGATCTCCCGGCCATGGGCCTGGTTAGGCCCAAGGCCACGGGGGGATGGGCAGTCTCAGATCTGGCCAGCTGAGACTAGCCTAACAGTGGGGGGGAAGGAGGAGCCCTGGGGGTTTGGGTGCACCCTCAGGTGGGGGATGGGATCTCTCTGGGTCTGTTTTGGGTTTCTCTCTTGTCACTGTGTTTCTAGTTCTCTGCACGCACTCACTGTTCTATTTAAACTTTCCATCACTTTTGCAATCCGTTTGTCTGAGTTGTTATTTCTGTGCGTGGTGGGGAGGGGGTCTGCCCCAACCCATTACATTTTGGCGCACCAACGTGGGGCTGGCTGTTGTGCCCACTCTGCAAATCGATTGCAAAGGATGGAGAGTTTAAATTTAGTTCTGGGCGTCGGTTTGGGTTTGGCAGTTGGGGGCTCAAGTGATGTTGCCGGGGCGACCGTGTGAGTTCTTGTGGATTGTGGGGGGATAACTGGTGCGCTGCCGGTGGCGTGGACCCTGTCCTGCTATTTCAGGCAGGGGTGGTTCTCGACCATCGGCATCGGGGTACCGCTTGAGAACGCGGAACCTGCCCCTCCTCCGCAGCAGGAAGCGAAGTGGGGGAGGGGCAGCGGCGAGTAGATCAGAGTCAGGTCCGTTCTCGCTGCGGGGATAGAGCCAGCCGCTGCGAGCGGGCGAGCCAGCTCCCGAAGCCCCGGGTGGCCGACGGGGACTCCAGCTGGAAAGCCATTTTCAAGGGCTCTGAGAATGCGCGTATGGCTTTCGCTGGAGAAGCCGTTTGAGTGTCCGAGTGGTGGAGGTGATTTTGATTCTGTGCCGCGGCAGCAGAGGTGGGCGGAGCCCCGCTGTGTGCCGAGCGGCGGCGGCGGACCCGGCCGTGCGCTTGGGCTGCGGCGGGGCCGGCCCTAGTCTCTTCCCCGACTTTTTCGGACGAGTTCCGAAAATGGCGCCGAGCACCTGGCTCCACCTCTCTTCTTCTCAGTGAGCTGTGGTGCAGCCCCTCCCTTTTCAGAGGGGGGTGTGTGCAGCTGGATGCTGTCTTGGCTTGGTACGGGTACGCCTAGTGGGGGGGCGGAGTACCTCGGACAGGCATCTGTGTAGTTTTGGACCGCAGTTGGAAGCGGTTGGTTGCGGCACCCTGGATGGATTGAAAAAGGCAGTCGTGGGTTGGATTGTTTCAACTGGCCTGCCCCAGGGGTGGCGAATATGCCGCCGAGTGAATATAGGTGAAAAGTAGAGGCTTGGCTGAGAAGTCGTGAGGCTTTTCCAGGTGACCAGGATGCCCAACAGATCCATGGAGAACTTGCAGCGCAGGTGAATGATCTGTGCATCGCCGGGAGGTTCCACTGGATGAAGGAGGAAGAACTGGAATGGACAGACACTTGAGCATGACTGAGAGACTGAGTGGACGCCCAGATGAAGACACGGACTTCGCCGGACATGTCATCAGTTTTCTGATTTGATGATGTGTTTGGGTGCAGGGACCATGATAGGAAATAAGGGGTGGATCCTGTCGTAGTTTGGGCTGGGTGTCCTCTGCTACAGGGGTGTTTCCTGTGTCCAGAAGTCCAGCCCAGTGGGTGGACACAGGAAATTAATTTATTTCCTACCATGATCCCTTGCACCACTATAAGTTTCACGGCAGGGTCTGGCACTTCCTCTTTCCTTCCTCCTCACCGCCTGGTAACTGGGGAGAAGATCTCCTGGCCATGGGCCTGGTTAGGCCCAAGGCCATGGGGGATGGGCAGTCTCAGATCTGGCCAGCTGAGACTAGCCTAACAGTGGGGGGGGAAGGAGGAGCCCTGGGGGTTTGGGTGCACCCTCAGGTGGGGATGGGATCTCTCTGGGTCTGTGTTGGGGTCTCTCTCTTGTCACTGTGTTTTTTTAGTTCTCTGCACTCACTCACTGTTCTATTTAAACTTTCCATCACTTTTGCAATCCGTTTGTCTGAGTTGTTATTTCTGCGCGTGGTGGGGAGGGGGTCTGCCCCAACCCATTACACAGGGTAACACAGGAAAAGGAACAAAGGGGACAGGACCATGTGTGTCTGGTAAACAATCCTGTATCTATGTTAAGGGCATGTGTGCTGGCCACAGCCTGGCAGAACCCCTTCCCATTGGGTAACTGTGTGCTGGTTTCATGCCCTATTGGCCCAATCGATCTTGGGCAAGATTTATATGCAGGCTGATTTCTAGTTGCCTTGCTCAAGCCTTGCTCAAGCCTTGCCTGCTTGAAGCTGTTTGGACCAAGAGGGCCAATGGCATCCTGGCCTGCATTAGGAAAAGTGTGGCCAGCAGGAGCAGGGAAGTCCTACAGCCCCTGTACTCTACATTGCTTAGACCACACCTTGAGTGCTGTGTCCAGTTCTGGGCCCCTCAGTTTAAGAAGGACATCAAGACACTGGAACGTGTCCAGAGAAGGGCAACAAGGCTGGGGTGAAGCCTTGAGCACAAGCCCTATGAGGAGAGGCTGAGGGAGTTGGGATTGTTTAGCCTGGAGGAGAGAAGGCTCAGGGGTGACCTCATTGCCCTCTACAACTACCTGTGGGGTGGTTGTAGCTGGGAAGGGGTTGGTCTCTTCTCCCAGGCAACCAGCACCAGAACAAGAGGACACAGTCTCAAGCTGTGCCAGGGGAGGTTTAGGCTGGAGGTGAGGAGAAAGTTCTTCACCGAGAGAGTCGTTTGTCATTGGAATGTGCTGCCCAGGGAGGTGGTGGAGTCCCCATCCCTGGAGGCGTTCAAGGGGAGATTGGACGTGGCACTTGGTGCCATGGTCTAGTCATGAGGTCTGTGGTGACAGGTTGGGCTCAATGGTCTTTGAGGTCTCTTCCAACCTTGGTGATACTGTGATACTGTGATACTGTGACTTTTTCTGGCTTGAAACTGCCTCAAGTTGCATAGCCTTGAGTTGCCTGGTCCATTGCCTGGGATAATGCCATGAGCATACACACTGCAAGCCACAAAAGTCAGAGCCAAACCTGCTTCCGCTTGAGACCGGGATTTTGCCGTACCTCAGTTTTCCCAGGCCAAAACAAGAGCCTGCCATTATAGCATCATTAACAGCTCCCCATCTGCTGAAGCCAGACCAGCCATCAATGACCACGTAGTCATTCCTACCATCAACCTGCTGTGCCTGGTGTGTGAGAGCTCCGAAGCCTCTAATACATAGCAGCAGCACTCCCTGCCTGGGTACTACCAGCTGTGAGTAATTAATTCATTGCCTCTTAGGCATAACTGTTCTTGTCGAGCCTCCCCTCCATGTTGTCAATGCCATTTCACTCTCGGAGTATTCTCTTTCTGTTATATTCCTCCTGGCTTGCATAAAATAGTTAAATTGTTATAGTTGTCCAAATCCTGCACATTCCCATGGTAAATATATTCTAACCATACATCCAACCTTGTGATATGTTTGGCAACTTTCATATTAATAAAAGGTTACTAATATTTTGACTAATATTGCCATATCATTTATAAATAAAGGAGATATTATATCCTTTTTGACAGAAAGAAAGAAAGGAAGAAAAGAAGAAAGGAAGAAAGGAAGAAAGCAAGAAAGGAAGAAAGGAAGAAGGAAAGAAAGAGAAATGAAAAAATGAAATAGAATAGAATAGAATAGAATAGAATAGAATAGAATAGAATAGAATAGAATAGAATAGAATAGAATAGAATAGATGGAAATCCAGGCTTTTATATGAGGCTGGAAACATGTAGATACATATAAAAATGTGCAAAATACTGGTGTTCAGTGTTAAAGTTTGTAAATTAACCCTGTTTTGAGCTAATAAGTGTTGCTGTGCAACCTGACCTAGGCATACCCACATTAGCAGGGGGGTTGGACTTGATGATCTCATAGGCTGGACTGAATGATCTCAGAGGTCTATTCCAGCCTCAATAATTCTGTGATTCTGTGATCTCCAGAGGTCTCTTCCAACCCCTGCCATTATGTGATTCTGTGGCCAGGTGAATGACAAATGAAGCACCAGTAGAGTTATTCCAAGAAAACTCTTTAAAGGAAAATACTTTGAGACAATAAAATCAATTCAACATCCCTTTGAAAAGAGAAGAATTTCATCACACGTTGCTGTGGCAGGTTATGCCCATCCTGAAAATGGGGGGGAAGGTTTGCGAGTGCTTTGCCCTCCCTGCAGAGTGTTTTCCCCCTGGGAAACTGAGTCTTCTCCATTCCTCCTCCCTGCCCAGCTAGGGTATAAAAGGGAGGACAGTGTAGTCATTATCTCTCTTTTTGGCTCCTGCCTTTCCTGGACAAGACCTGCTGCAGCTGCTTCCTTGCTTCTCTGCCACATGGTCAGGCCTGATCTTTCTCCCTGCTGCCTCTGTGCCTCTTCAGAGAGACTGGTTTTGCATTCTTGCTTTTTTTTCCCTCCTATCCATCCTTGTTCCTTGCACTTGTGAACCTTACTTGTTTTTATATATATATATATATATATTTACCTCTCTACTTCCAAGCTGACTCCAAATTATTTCTTGTTGAATTTGCTCCTTCCCTTTCTTTTTCCTTTCTGTTGGGAGGGAGGAGGGGAGAGCAGGGGAGGGATTCTCAGCCTTGCCCCTATCCGAGCTCTTAAGTCCCAGTTAAGGCTCAAACCACTACAATTTTCACTAAAGATCATACTGACAGCAAAACACAACACAGTTTTTGGAAGTCTTTGCCCTTGGATATCTCTGGAATACAGATCACTTTGACACTAGTTTCAATATCAGCATCACTAGTGTGTCTAGAAAACAGTCTGAGAGTGCTTCATTTGGACTGCCTCCATGACAGCTTTTCTGTTAATGGTCCTCTTCCTCATACTCCATTGGAGCTGTATTGTTCTGCTCTGGCATGGCAGACGTTTTCTCCCTTTTTCTAACTTCTGAGAGTGCGCTGCAAGCAGCTACTACTTTGTCTGAAGCCAGGTCAGACTCCATTCTGAATTATGAAATTCACATGATTTAATACCATGTTTGATAATAGCATGCTAATTACACAGAAACTAAACAGGCCGTTGAATTTTATGCTAAGGTATTTTCATGGTGGGAAAGTGCAACCTAGCCTCAAACACAGCTATGCAAAGATGAAAGCAGAGATGAAAAAAAGAAAAAACATGTACCTCTCACAGCCTAGTCCTGTACAAACCTGGTTTTGAAAGAATGTTGAGGAGTGAAACACACTTTCAGAATGTGAGCATGGACTCTCTTGTTGGTGAAGCAGAACTCATTTATTGCTACAGAACAAGCAGTTTATATAGCAAAAATTGAGCAGGCTAAGCTGACATTCTTGCACCACTGCTGCTAATTGAGTTTTCTCCTTTGATATGCAGCTGTCCATTATTATCTTCATCCCATATCAGGTTGAGCTTCTCCAGCATGGAGGAAAGCATTCTCCTGTCTCGCACTTCAGGTTGTTTGCCGCAGTCAGCTCTTCTTTATCATGAGGCCATCCTTCTAGTGTCAGCAGCCTGTTGTTCTTTCTTGCCCAGAAACCTTCCATAGACACTTTCTGCTTTCCTCAAAGAGCTTGTCCTCTTGAGAAGGCAGGGGTATAGCTTTCACATAGAGTAACAGCAGCAGCTGGGAGTAATATGAAGAGGGGCTGAGGGAGCTGGGGTTGCTTAGCCTGGAGAAGAGGAGGCTCAGCAGAGACCTTATTGGTCTCTACAACTACCTGAAGGGAGTTTGTAGACAGGCAGGGGCTGGTCTCTTCTCCCAGGCACCCAGCACCAGAACAAGAGGACACAGTCTCAAGCTGTGTCAGGGGAGGTTCAGACTGGATGTTAGGAAGATATTCTTCATAGAGAGAGTGATTGCCCTTTGGAATGGGCTGCCCAGGGAGGTGGTGGAGTCACCATCACTGGAGGTGTTCAGGAGGAGACTTGATAGGGTGCTTGGTGCCATGGTTTAGTTGATTAGGTGAGGTTGGACGATGGGTTGGATGCGATGGTCTTGAAGGTCTCTTCCAACCTGGTTTATTCTATTCTATTCTGTTCTAATGGAATTCTCAACTGTGTAACCCAATGGTAAATTTAGACCTTTTATTTTTTTTTCTGTTTAATTTTCCCTTGTGCATCTATTACTTAACCTTGTAAATTATAAAACGAAATGTGCTGTGTTCTGTTCTGTTATCTCTCATATTCTCTAAAGCAGGTTTAAAACTTTACAGTTGGAAACGCTACTGCCAGATGTTGTGTCCAAGACCAGATTACTGGCTTTCTCCTTCTCTAAGTAAAATTCTATGTTATTTCCAGTAGATTAAGAAAGAAGAAAGTTTCTGATTGAAGAAATTTACTTCTAGGCATGAAAATTAACAAAACAGAAAATTCTCTTTCACATCTAAATGATCTTTTAAATCTACACCAAAAAAAAACCAATAAAACAATTCTTTTATTAGTATTTCATGACTCAGAAGCGTGTGGAGAGGTCAGTCGTCTCACCTCTCTCCATTCTTTTCTTCCTTTCTCCTCTTCCAGAGAAGGCCTGAGCACACACTCCATTGTTCATTGTCTGAAAGCAGACACCTATCCCACCATCACTGCATGCTCACCGTAGTCCTGCCAAAGTGTGCACAGAAAGGTCCCAGTGACACAGATGGTTTTATCAGTGAATAAAATTTTACTGATGCAGTGAGGAATATAAAAATAATAAAATTAAAAAATAAAATTAAAAAATTACACAGTCTATCATTTTAAATTGTAATTATCCCTTTCTGATTTCATCTGCATTTCTGCTGCTCCTCTTCAGTTTGTCATTTAAGTTGCAAATGCAGGGAAGAAAATATTGTCCCGACTCAGTTTTTCTTGTTTGCCTTTCCCATGCTGCTCTTTTCAGCTGGAAATCCATTCTAAATATGTACTAAGCTGTCAGAGACTCTTGTCTCTCCTGGTGGGTGTGACTCAACAAAGGAAAAATCACTTGCTGCTTGCCCAGACAATATGTGTTGGGCAGAGCCACTGGAAGGAAGGTGCAAAGATCATGTAGGAATCCTGTCTACCAATGCTGGATGCAAATCACCTTGCAATTGCATCATGATAACACTGGACTGCAGCTGGCCTACAATGATGGACCCAAGGACCCAGCCACCACGCCTTCAGGGCAAGATAATCTCCACCCATCAAGTACCCTGGAAAGGGTGAGACAATGGATTCACCACCTGTTTCCTGATGTGTAATGAGTGTGGGGGCATGTAGGTGGAGAAGGAGGAGGTGGAGGCCTCCCCCCTCCATTCAGACCCCTGCCCAAACATACAGGAATGCACAGAAACATTTCCTGGGGAACGATACCTGGATATTTACCTAAGGCCTGGCCCCTGATTTCCTGAGGGAGAATACTTGGACACATACCTAAGGACTAAAGACTGTATAAAAGACTTGAGCAACTACTGGCTCAGGAGAAGAAAAATGCAGAAGAAAAATGGAGATGAAGGAAAACACAGAAGAAAGACCATGCCACTGAGAAAGAAAGCACGAGAGAAGGAAAAGCCCAGGACAATGCTGCTCTGGAGAAAAGAGGCCGTGGAAGCTGGAAGAAGCAGACTGAACCCTCTCTCTGTGTCCTAAATTCCGCCTGCTGCAACTCATGGAGCTGAAGAGGCTGCCCAGAGGACCACATCTTTTCTCCAGCCAAAGCCTCAGCACCCTTTCTCTACAAACCCAACATCTCCTGCAGCACCTTTCCTCCACATACTCAAACTGTCTCGGGGGGGTGAGAGGTGTGGTAATATAATTCCTTTCTTCTTCTCTCTCTTCTCTCTCTCCCTCTCTATTTTCTCCCTCTCCCTTTCTGATTCATCCACTTTATTTATGTAATGCATAGTCTAACTGTTGATATTTTGGCCTCATTTGTGCCTCTAATTTCACAACACAGGAATATTCAAAAGAACTGAGTCTCTTTCCCTCTCCAGACCGAGACATAAGCAGAGGCAAGTCTTTGAGATGAAAGAAATTATTATCTGCCTGACAGCAACATCTTGTCATTGTTAGAAGTGTATTTATTCTGCTTCTTAAATTACACTTCTACATAAAATCTTGCATAGATTTTCTAATGGAACTGTCCAGCCTTGAAAACTTTTAAGTAAAAAGAGGAAAAATATAGGATTTCCTATCTCAAAGGGTCTAATAGCCTCCAGTGCCATACCTACACATTTATTTAAGAACCTAAGGAAGTCAGAAACTGTCTGCACTGTTAAAAATGTCAAAAATAAATCTTTTTTCCCAAAGCACTTTTGTAAATCTGCCCCAAGGCTATGAAAATATCTACACTATGGAAGAACATGTTGGCCAGACATCTTGCTGGCTTCAAACAGAGATGATTCAGTGTCTAGTGGAAAATGTGATCACAGTGCTTCACTCATTTTTCCTTACATGCAGAAATTGCAGAGACACTCTCTCCTGACATTTTTTTTTTCTCAAAGGTGCAGTATTCTTTCTGAATGTGTATCAAGCAGCCAGTTCTAGTATTAAGTAAAAATATTCAACTGATCCACCAACACAAACTGGAGTAATATTGAGATTATTCTTTCTATTTAATTATCTAAGAAAATGCTTGATATGAGAAGCAGGTCTAGGGAGGTTCTTCTCCCCCTCTACTCTGTCCTGGTGAGACGACACCTGGAATACTGTGCTTAGTTTTGGGGTCCCCAGTTCAAGAGACAGAGAACTGCTGGAGAGAATCCAATGGAGAACCATGAGAATGATTAGGGGATTTGAGCATCTCCCCTATGAAGAGAGGCTGAGATCATAGTATCATAGTATCATTCAGGTTTGGAAGGGACCACAAGGATCATGTAGTTCCAACCCCCTGCCATGGGCAGGGACAGACACCCCACACTAGTTCAGGCTGGCCAGAGCCTCATCCAGCCTGGTCTTAAACACCTCCAGAGATGGGGCGTCAACCACCTCCCTGGGGCTGTTTAGTCTTGAGATGAGAAGATTGAGAAGAGATCTCATCAATGTATACAAATATTTGAGGGGTGGGTGTTAAGTGGAGGGGTCCAAGCTCTTTGCAATGGTGTGCACTAATGAGACAAGAAACAACAGTTTCAAGCTTGGCCACATGTGCCACAAAATGAAGAGAAACTTCTTTACAGTGATGGTGATGGAGCACTGGAACAGGCTGCCCAGACAGGTTGTGGAGTCTCCTTCTCTGGACACATTCAAAACCCACCTGGATGTATTCCTGTGTGGACTACCCTAAGTGATCCTTCTCTGGCAGAGGGGTTGGACCAAATGATCTCTGGAGGTCCCTTCCAACCTCTAATATACTGTGATACTGTGATAATGTAATAAAACCCAACAACTGCAACTGCTGAACAACTTAGCTGCCATTTCTATATTCAAAAACTCTTGTACTCCAAGTCACAGGATTTGCATTATCACAATTATATGAATATCAGCAGGATCTAGACATCAGCCTTTGCTGCCCTTAACTGTGGGAACTGAAGAACAGGCATCATCAAATCTTCTTCCTAGATACCTTGGGGGTCCTTGCCCTTAATATGCCACACTTAATAACTCTCCATGATGAGGGTTACTTGTAAAATGTTCCACTGCTAAACCATTAACATTTACCAGGAGTTTTCCCCCTGGAAGAAAGTAGGGAACCAGTTTCAAGACCTAATCCATGAATCATAGTGTCAGCTATAATGTATGACAAAAAACTGCTGTGACCAAAAAACTGCTGTGTTCACAGTGAAAAACTTGACTTTCTATCTATAAGAACCAAAACTACAGTGTTCACTCAGTTGCTCTTCACACACTGGTGCTTTATTTCTTTTGAGTCAAGACAAGGTCCAAGAGGAATATGTAATGGATGCTTGAAATTTTTAGGACTAAATTATCATGGAGATACAACTTGCTCCTGAAGGCAAGAGTCCTAAGTACATGAAAAAGGAGAGAGTTGAGGCTTTGTCTTCTAAAAGTGCTGAAAAAGATTCAGTGGACTCAGAATAAATGAAGAACAAGCACAAAAGGTCTCTGTCCTCTCCAGTTGAGGATTCTCCAATGAAACTGGTCTACAGAGCTTTTGGTGCTTACCTGAACTAATGGAAGAATCTCTTCTGCTTTTGAAATGGACTTGCCAGGTGCCCAAAGTCACTGGATTCATCTCCACAGAGGGGCCTTCACAGGCTGGACAGATGGGCAGAGGTTGGACTCGGTCATCTCAAAGGTCTTTTTCAACCTGGTTTATTCTAGTCTAGTCTAGTCTAGTCTGTTTCGATACAGTAAGGTATCTACACAGGTTTCATAAATGAGACAATATTTTTTAACATTTTATAATAATGTGAGAAAGAACATTGATGATTTCAAAAACAAAATAAAAACCCACAGTTACTTCTGAGAAAAGTACAGAATCTCACAAAATCACAGAATTACCAAGGTTGGAAGAGACCTCAAAGATCATCAAGTCCAACCTGTCACCACAGACCTCATGACTAAACCATGGCACCAAGTGCCATGTCCAGTCCCCTCTTGAACACCTCCAGGGATGGTGACTCCACCACCTCCCTGGGCAGCACATTCCAATGGCTAATGACTCTCTCAGTGAAGAACTTTCTCTTCACCTCAAGCCTAAACTTCCCCTGGTGCAGCTTGAGACTGTCCTCTTGTTCTGGTGCTGAGTACTCCTAAGTACTTACCTCAACACAGAGCAAAAATACTTGACCAATAAACATGCATAAAGGTGACAGTGCTTCCCAGCTTTCTGTTCTGCTAGAAGTCACAGCAGGGACATAGCCTAACTGGTGAGTTGTAAAGCAGCAAAAGTAGAGAAAGATGTGGCTCTAGTTCTGGAGGAACAAGTTTTTATCACAACAAAGACTTGAAACGTGACAAGTGCACAAATGGGAGTAGTGACAGTGAGTATAAAGTTTTGTTCTTGTCCTTCACTCTATAACTATATGGAATCCAGATTGAAATTAATCCATATATCTTTGAAACACTAGATGTGAAGAATCTTCTGTTAGCTTAGCTACATCTTCTTATGCAGTTATTCTTCCTGTATAGTCACATTGCAGTCCTTCCTTGTTCAGTCATGTTGGTATCAACTGCTTCATTAGAGCAGCTCCAACATAGTGCTTCCGTGATAATGAAGTCTCAGAGTAAAATCTTCCCACAGCCTTCTTAGAGCAGAAAAGAAGATTGATTCATGATATGAGTATAGAATCTCTAGGTTTTGTTTGGAATGACCCAAAAGAAAAGGTAGAAAAGTTTAAGATTAAAACATTGGGGGGGTGGGGGGGGCAATAAAGAAAAAATAGAGAGAAAAACAATCCATAAGAAGATTCTAAAAAGTATTTGCTTGTTGTTGATGGTTCAAGCACTATTACTCAAGGTTGAGGAAATGTGACTGCACATACACATAAACTCTACATTTCTCCATACCTTCTCAAGCTGCATCAGGGGGTTTTAGGCTGGATGTTAGGAAGAATTTCTTCATAGAGAGAGTGATTGGCCATTGGAATGGGCTGCCCAGGGAGGTGGTGGAGTTGTCATCACTGGAGGTGATTAGGAAGAGACTGGATGGGGTGCTTGGTGCCATGGTTTAGTTGATTAGATGGTGTTGGATGATAGGTTGGACTGGATGATCTCAAAGGTCTCTTCCAACCTGGTTAATTCTATTCTATTCTATTCTATTCTATTCTGAATTCAGTCATGTGATAGTAAAGAGGAATCACTTGCCTTCAGCAAGGTCTGCAGTTAATACACATAGCCATGTTAAATAGAACCTGATTTTGTCTTGCTGCTGTTGTGGATCAGTTTTGAATTCTGAATGCAAAGGCAGTTTGGCTTCTCCATTCTTTCTTACTGTGGTCTGCAGCATGGTGTGCTGCTATCTGTCGCTGACATACTAGGAAGTGTAGCTGAGAGGCTACATAACATCTTTGTTTTGCCTTGAATACTTGTCATTACCTTCAAAAATGCCAGCACCCAGCCAGGTGTATTTTGTAGTTTCTATTCCATCCACACTAACATGACTAAACAGGGACACTTATGTATGCCTGTGTGATTTCAACAAGGATGTTGTAACTATGAAAAGAACTTCTTGCATCAGGCAATCAAATCCTATAATCTCAGTTATAAATTATACCACATTCTGTTTTGTAGCCACTAAATTTTCCGTCCTCACATATATTAGTGTAGTGGTTTGAGCTTCAACTGGGAGTTAAGAGCTCAGATGGGGGCAAGGCTGAGAATCTCTCCCCTGCTCTCCCCTCCACCCTCCCAACAGAGAGGAGAAAAAAAAAGGAAAGGTAAGGAGCAAATCCACCAAGCAATAATTTGGAGTTGGCTTGGAAGTAGAGAGGTAAGGTTCACAAGGGCAAGGAACAAGGATGGATGGGAGGGGGGAAAAAAATACCAACCCAGTCTCTCTCTCTCTGAAGACTCACAGAGGCATCAGGGAGAAGGATCAGGCCCAACCACATGCCAGAAGAGTAGGAAAGCAGCTGCAGCAGCTCTTGTCCAGGAAAGGCAGGAGCCAAAGCAAAGGCCTAATGACTGCACTGTCCTGCTTTTTATACCGTAACTGGGCAGGGAGGGGGAATGGAACAGACTAAGTTTCCCTGAGGGGAAAACACCCTGCAGGGAGGGCAAAGCACCCGCAAGCCCTCCTGTGACCATTTGAGGCTGTCCCCTTAAGAAAGGGAACATTGTGGTCGGATGTTTGTAAACGAAAGACGGATCTAAACTAATTTCATTGGTAGATTGGGGGGAAGCACCTTTAGAACTGGGAGTACAGCAGTTTTCTGGTCAGTCTGTCTTCCCCTCCTTCGGTGGCTTGCAGCTCGCAGCTTTTCTGGGCTTTCAGCCAGGCTTGACCTTGAAACTGATAAACTGCAAGGCCTGTATTAACTGCTTTCCAATTCACAACTGTTTTTCTCTCTTTTTCTCTATTTCTAACTCTCTCTGGGGAAAGAGGGAGAGAAGGGGGAGCAGAGGTGGGGAAACCCCCCCTCAGCAGAGTAGGGAATTCTCATTTCTGTGTTACTTTGTTGTATATTTCTGTATATATTGTAAATACTCTAAATTCTGTATATATTTCCCTGCGTTCCCTAAACTGCTTTGTAAATATACAGCACCCAGCAGCATCCTTTGCTAATCCGGTTGTGAGGTTTTTTTTTCCCTTTCAACTTTCTTTCCCTTCAATTTTCTTCCCTCTACTCACAGTGGGGGGAAGGGCCTGGCCTTTCCTTCAACCCTACGACATTCTTTTTCTTGGCGCCCAACGTGGGGCAGATAATTAGCTTAATTTATTGCTTTATTGATTTAGTGTTTTCTAGCTGAATTAGCAAACATGAAGGTGTTGTGGTTCATAGAAGGATTATTCTTTTCAATTTTAGGGACTCTGGTTTACAGATATTGTTTGGGTTTGATTTTGGATTACCTGGGTAAATATTTGGTGTGGACAATTTATCTGTGGGTATTGTACAGAGTTAGACTATGGTATGGAAAATGTATTGATTTATTATGGCCAGCAAGATACAGAAATGTTACCTCCACCACTCTTCCAATTGAGATAGAGGGTTTTAGGATTCCGCCGGAGGAGAGAGTAATTTTAGGTGATGGCTGGGATCCAAAGGTGATTTATGTGATGTGCATAATCCTGCTGCTGGTGATAACTAATGTGTATTCATTGTGTTCTCTGCGTCGGGAGAGGGAGGTATCCAGACCGTGTTTTGTTATTAAAACTAGATCAAAGAGGAAACGGCGTAGCTCTGGGTCAGTCCCAGAGACATCTAGTGATGAAGAATGTGGAGAATCTGTGTCAGTTAAAAAGAGGACTAAGAGGTTAATTGGTAAAGCAGCCCTGAATGACTTTGCCGCTGATTCTGGCAAGCTGCCAAGGGCGGCGGCAGGTATCAACATGGCGTCTCCTCCTTCTCCTCCTCCTTCTTCTCCGTCAGCCATTAACAGAGCAATGTCAGTTCCACCCACTCTCTCGGTGGGACCGGAAGTCACTGCCCCAGCAGCTGATTTATCTCAGGACCTGTCAGCTTCTATTAAGGTGGCTGTAAATTCAAACATAGCTCCAGTTAAGGTGGCTGTTTTAAAGACTAGAAGTGGAAAGACCAAAGATGATGGAGAAGAAGAGCAGGAGACTGATCCTGGTGAGGGGCCCTCTACTCTAAGAAATCCTGCTGAGGAGGAAGAGAAGATTTGTTTTAAAGATCTAGCTAACCTAGTGAGAGCAAGGCAGGATAGAGATGCAGCTAGGATAGGAGCTGGCAAAGGTGGTTCTCAGCTTAAAGAGATCCTTGAGAAAATGGCAGGAGGATTATTAGGGCAACAAGTTGAGGGGGAGGAGCTACAAGATGACATAACTGAGTGTTTGTCACCCCGTGAAGAGATAAGAAATGTCCGTAAAGATTACACCAGGGCAGATAAGGAGCCAGTTCTAGCTTCGCTTAGTAGGTGTTATGATAGAGGTGCTCCAGCTCTAACAGCTGGAGACAAGTCAGCAGCTCAGTTAGGAACTCTCTCAAGGGATAATGGAATAGATAGACATCTAGGCAGGGCTCTCGGTAAGGTTAATCTGTGGATATGCCTTTTAGTGGCAGTTGCCCTGAGATACCCTTCCCGAGATGATCTTCCATGGAATCCTAAACCCTGGACTACCATAGATGAGGGAATTAAGCGCTTGAGAGAATTTGCTGTTAGAGAGCTACTCTATGGTGAACATGAAACTCTGAATCCTGATGACATTCCTGTGGGTATTGGTCTTGCCAAAAAGATCATCAAACTTGCTCCTTCTAATTATGCAAACATTCTGGCAAGCAGAATTGTGTCAAGAAATTATGGTGGAGCTTCTCCCACGGTTGTCCAATTCAGTGATCAAATGAGACAATTGGAGGATAGCATGACATGTGGTTCTTTGGTTTCGGCCATTAAAACTATGACTGGAGATATAAGAATTGCATAAGAGAGTTAAAGGATTAATTTAGAAATTCCATATCCCAATTGGCACAAAGGGATAATTTCAATTCTTCCTCCAGGTGGATACAAGTTTCATCTGTGAGGAATACATGTCTTCCAAAGAGGTCATTCCAAAACAGATCAAATCAAAACAGACCACTGTAGTGGTTTGAGCCTTAACTGAGAGTTAAAAGCTCAAATGGGGAAAAGGTTGAGAATCTCTTCCCCACTCCCCCCCCACCTCCTCCCTCCAAACAGGGAGAGGAAAAAAAAAAAGAGGTAAGGAGCAAATCCACTAAACAACAATCTGGAGTTGGCTTGGAAGTAGAGAGGCAAATAATTTTTTTTCTTCAAATTATATATATAACAATAACAGGGAAAAAAAAAAAGGTTCACAAGGGCAAGGAACAAGAATGGATGGGAGCGGGACAGAAAAGAATAATACAAAACCAGTCTTTCTCTGAGGAGGCGCAGAGGCAGCAGGGAGAAGGATCAGGTCTGGCCATGTGGCTGAGGATCAGGAGGGCAGCTGCAGTAGCTCTCATCCAGCAGAGGCAGGAGCCAAAAAGGAGATCCAACAGCTATGATGTCCTGCTTTTTATACCCTAGCTGGGCAGGGAGTGGGGAGTGGAACAGACTCAGCTTTCCCAGGGGGGAGACGCCCTTCAGGGAGTGTAAAGTACCCACAAGCCCTCCACCCTGCTTTCTTCTTTTGTTTTCAGAAAAAGGCATTAACCCACCACAATCCACCCCTCTGTTCCACTTCTTCTCTCCTGCCACAGCCCCTTCATGTGATTTTGACACATGGTATTTGAATCCTTGGTGCAAGTCTCTTGCTATCCCGGCTTGCTCGCTCCCAGGGCAGTCTCTCTCTCTCTCTGGTGATGGTCACTGTAGGTGGTGCTTGAACTGGGCAGGCATGTGGAGAAGAATCAGGAATCAGTCTGTCTTTGAAAGGGAAAGAAAAAAAAATCAGGAACAGTCCGTTGCTGTAGGGACATAGGGAACAGTCCATTGCTGTAGGGACATAGGGAACAGTCCGTTGCTGTAGGGACATCAGGAACAGTCCGTTGCTGTAGGGACATAGGGAACAGTCTGTTGCTGTAGGGACATCAGGAAGAGGTGCAGGTGAGATGATGCTCTTTGAGTTGGTGTGCAGTGGGTACGTTGGGTCCTGGATGCTGGGCTGGTATTAAGCTAGGATGGAGAAACTTAGAACAACTTATAACTATTCACATAATTACATTGATGAGTGTTGCCTCCTCTGAGTTCATCCCCTCTCAGCCAGAGTCACATTCTGCTGTGGGATACACTGAGCGTCCCCAGTTTCTAACATGACCCAGTAGGTGTGACCAGGACCCTCAGCCGACACCACGCCTCGGGTTGGTTTGCCCTCGCCAGCAGCAGGGAAAACCCACACTGACTTCCCCAGCAGGGTCTTCTCAGCAATCACAGGAACACCATCTCCATCCACTGTTTGCAGCAAGTCAGACTGGGCAGGACCAGCTCGGTTCACAGATCCTCTGCTGGTCACTAACCAAGTGACTTGAGCTAGGTGCTTTTCCCAGTTCCTGAAGGCTCCACCCCCCATGGCTTTTAGGGTGGTCTTTAGCAAGCCATTGTAGCGCTCGACCTTCCCTGCAGCTGGTGTATGGTATGGGATGTGGTAAATCCACTCAATCCCATGTTCCTTTGCCCAGTCCCTTAGGAGATGGTTCCTGAAGTGGGTTCCCTTGTCTGATTCAATCCTTCCGGGGGTGCCGTGTCTCCACAGGACATGTCTCCCTAGGCCCAGGATGGTGTTGCGAGCAGTGGCATGAGGTACTGGGTAGGTCTCCAGACACCCTGTACTTGCCTCCACCATGGTCAGCACATACTGCTTGCCGCTGTGAGACCGAGGAAGGGTGATGTAGTCTATCTGCCAGGCCTCTCCATATTTATATTTCGACCATCTCCCCCCATACCACAGAGGCTTCATGCGCTTGGCCTGCTTGATGGCAGCACAGATGTCACACTCATGGATGACCTGTGAGATGGCCTCCATAGAGATGTCCACAGATCTGTCCCGAGCCCACCGGTATGTGGCATCTCTCCCTTGGTGGCCAGAAGTGTCATGGGCCCAGCGAGCTAAGAACAGCTCACCCTTGTGTTCCCAGTCCAAGTCTATTGGGGAGAGTTTAGCAGCCAGATCTGCTTGGTGGTTGTGCTTGTGCTCCTCTGTGGCTCTGCTCTTGGGGATGTGTGCATCGATGTGCCGTACCTTGGTTGGCAGCCTGTCCAGGCGGGCAGCAATGTCTTGCCACAGGTCAGCGGCCCAAACAGGTTTCCCTTTTCTCTGCCACCTGTTCCTCCTCCATTCCTTCAGCCACCCCCACAAGGCATTGGCTACCATCCAGGAGTCAGTGTAGAGGTACAGCACTGGCCAGTTCTCTCCTTCTGCTATATCCAGGGCCAGCTGGACGGCTTTTACCTCTGTGTACTGACTGGATTCACCTTCTCCATCCCTTGCTTCTGCCACTTGCCTTGTTGGGCTCCAGACAGCTGCCTTCCATCTCCGCTTGCTTCCTACAAGGCGGCAGGACCCATCTGTAAATAGAGCATAGCCCTTCTCGTTGTCAGGGAGATCGTTATATGGGGGAGCCTCCTCAGCACGGCTCACTGTCTGCTCTGGTGGCATTGCAAAGTCAGCACCCTCTGGCCAGTTGGTGATCACTTCCACTATGCCAGGGCGTTCAAAGTTCCCCATCCGAGCTCGCTGAGTTATCAGGGCCATCCACTTACTCCAGGTAGCATCTGTGGCATGATGTGGGGTTGAGCCTATCCCTTTGAACATCCAGGTCAGGACTGGAAGCCTCAGACCTAGAAATAAAGGTGATTCAGTCCCAATTACCTCAGAGGCAGCCCGGATGCCCTCATAGGCAGCTAGGATTTCCTTCTCTGTTGCGGTGTAGTTGGCCTCAGAGCCTTTGTACCCCTTACTCCAGAAACCTAGGGGCCTGCCCCTGGTTTCACCAGGAGCCTTCTGCCACAAGCCCATGTAGGACCATTCTCACCAGCTGCAGTGTACAGCACATTCTTGATCTCTGACCCAGTTCAAACAGGTCCCAGAGCCATAGCATGGACCACCTCTCGTTTGATCTGGTCAAACGTCACCTGCTGCTCAGGTCCCCACACAAAATCATTTTTCTTCCTTGTTACATGGAAGAGAGGCTTCACAATTTGACTATACCCAGGAATGTGCCTTTTCCAGAAGCCCACAAGCCCCAAAAAGGACTGTGTCTCTTTCTTGTTTGTGGGCGGCACCATAGTGCCTACCCTGTCCACCACCTCCTAAGGGATGTGGCGACGGCCATCTTGCCATTGAACACTCAGGAACTGGATCTCCCTGGCAGGCCCTTTCACCTTGCTTCTCTTGATGGCAAAGACAGCCTCCAGCAGCATGTTGATTATCCTCTTACCCTTCTGGTAAACTTCCTCTGCTGTCTCACCCCATACAATGATGTCATCGATGAACTGCAGATGCTCAGGAGCTCCACCTTTCTCCAAGGCAGTCTGGATCACCTCATGGCAGATGGTTGAGCTATGGACCCAGCCCTGAGGCAACCGATTCCATTGATACTGTACTCCCCTCCAGGTGAAAGCAAACAGTGGCCGGCATTCTTCTGCAATGGGAATGGAGAAAAAGGCATTAGCAATGTCAATTGTGGCATACCACTTGGTCGCCTTCAATTCCAGCTCGTACTGGAGCTCCAGCACGTCCGGCACGGCAGTGCTGATTGGAGGAGTCACTTCATTCAGGCCACGGTAGTCCACAGTCAGTCTCCATTCCCCATTTGCCTTCCACACTGGTCATATTGGGCTGTTGAAGGGGGAGTGAGCCTTGCTGATCACCCTCTGGCTCTCCAGTCATCGAATCAGTTGGTGTATGGGGTGCAGAGAGTCTCTGTTGGTCCTGTATTGCCTGCGATGTACTATGTGAGAGGCAATAGGTAACTTCAAATCCTGCACCTTATGGCTGCCCACTACGGAGGGGTCATCCGAAAGCTTGGGCATGGTGGACAGCTGTTCTTTGCCTACAGTCTCCACAGCTGCCACCTCAAATGCCCACTTGTGCCCCCTAGGGTCCTTGAAGCATCCCTCCCGCAGAAAGTCAATGCCAAGAATGCAAGGTGCATCTGGACCAGTCACTATGTCTTGCTTTCCCCATTCATTCCCGGTCAGGCTTATCTCAGCTTGCAGTACAGTCAAGTCTTGTGAGCCTCCTGTGACTCCCTGAATGCTTATGGACTCAGCCCCTTTGTACCCTGATGGTATCAGGGTGCATTGGGCCCCTGTGTCCACCAGAGCTCGGTACTTCAGGGCTTCTGAAGTGCCAGGCCATTTCACGTACACATCCCAGTATACTCTGTTGTCCCTGGCCTCCACCTGGCTGGAGGTAGAGCACCTCTAATGCTGGCGGCAATGTCCACACTTGTCACACGGTCCTGTGTTACTAGGGGAAAGGTCTCTTGAGTGAGGGGGACCACTCCGGGAAACTGGGGCAGTCCTTCTCTTGGATGAGTTATCCCTGTTGTGGCCACCTTGCAGTTCCCACACTCTGTCCCAGAGGGCAGAGGTGGGTTGGCCATGACAGGTGTCCATGTCCTCTCCATGGTCACAGAGGAACCTCCACAGAGATCCCCTTGACATTCCCCGATTGGCTTGGGGTGATCTCCTAGGGGAAGGTCACCTGTTCCTGATTGCCGAAACCTGGACCCATTCTGAAGGAGAAGGGGAAAAGGAGGCATCGCTCCCCTTTTTCAGTTCAGACATGGAGGTCTTGATCTCTTTGACAATGTCTTTAGCCATAGTTTCTATGGCTGAGATCAGGGGTTTCTGATTTACGCTGTCCTCATATTCCATTAAATCATTGGCAAACTCACAGACAGTTTTAGGACTTCCATCCTGTCCAGTCAAGAGTATCCCTCCTAATGTGTGAGCATATTTCTGAGGAGCACCCTGGGTGAGTTTCTTTAGGAAGGACCGTCTCATGGGCACCTCATCTGGGTCCAAAGGGAGCTGGCCATCCCCGTAAATTATTTCCATCACGGCCATCTGCCTCAGATACCAAATGCCCTGTTCCATAGTTGTCCATCTAACTGGGGCCCAGGGCAGGTCATCTCTTGAGCGTTACCGGCTCTTGATGGCGTTCAGAATCCGGGCCCAGAGAGTGTGTATTCCATCAAGTTTGGCTAACTCTTTGTCCAGACCAGCATCACGAGTCAGGGAGCCTAAAAGCTTCGCCTCCCTCTTATCCAGGTCCACTGTGTCCACCCCCTCGTCCCAGCATCTCAGGGCCCAGCTTAGTATTGGCTCACCCTCTTTCCTTGCGTAGTCCAGACGAGTTTGCCTTAGTTCCTTTCTGGGCAGCGATGTAACAGTTATTTCCTGGTCTGAATCATCTTCATCCACCCCTGGGTTCTGTGAGGTGCTGGGGCCTGCTGAGGTTCCTTCCTCACCATCCATGCTTGGCGATGATTTTTGATTTCTTTTCCTGCGTGTGGTGACCAGTGCTAGAGAGACTGCATTGGCAGGAGCATCAGGGGTCAACTGTGGAACTGCTGGTGGTGGGGCAAACCCTTGTGCCTGGGGCTCAGGCTGAGAGCTGGCACAGTCATTACAACCCGACCCCTCCCTCTTTGTGTCTACAGAGTGCTTACAATGCCCACAGCAGACACACCCCCAGTCATTAAAGAGCACAAAGGAGTGTGTTATCACCCTCCAAAAATGGGTTAGCTAGTCCTCCACCCAACATGGTCCCAGCAAATGCCACTATAAGGATTACATTTAGGCATATGGAGCATATTGTAACGTAGAGCAATTTTCCATCACAGGCACTTTTATCTACACCATTGGTTTCATAACTTGCTTCAGGAAAGTTTCCTATGTTAGAAAAGTTACCACTGACAGTGAAATTCAATGAATTCAAGAGATACATGCCTAACTTAATTGGTAAAGTTTTTATCCACTTGATCAGCATCTCTATCGTTAACCACACCACATGGTAAGTTATTAATTTGTAGATGTGGGTCCAAAAGATCCAGCCAAAAGCCCATGCAAAGGTTTGGACCATCAGGTTCTTTAAAATTGCCATTTCTACTTCTAGCTCCTTTTTCAGAAAAAAGTGTTGCTTTCCCAATACAAGATTAATTTCCAAGCCCCACGTTGGAGGCGCCAAAAATTGTAGTGGTTTGAGCCTTAACTGAGAGTTAAAAGCTCAAATGGGGAAAAGGCTGAGAATCTCTTCCCCACTCCCCCCCCACCTCCTCCCTCCAAACAGGGAGAGGAAAAAAAAAAAAGGGGTAAGGAGCAAATCCACTAAACAACAATCTGGAGTTGGCTTGGAAGTAGAGAGGCAAATAACTTTTTTTCTTCAAATTATATATATAACAATAACAGGGAAAAAAAAAAGGTTCACAAGGGCAAGGAACAAGAATGGATGGGAGTGGGACAGAAAAGAATAATACAAAACCAGTCTTTCTCTGAGGAGGTGCAGAGGCAGCAGGGAAAAGGATCAGGTCTGGCTACACGGCTGAGGATCAGGAGGGCAGCTGCAGTAGCTCTCATCCAGCAGAGGCAGGAGCCAGAAAGGAGATCCAACAGCTATGATGTCCTGCTTCTTATACCCTAGCTGGGCAGGGAGCGGGGAGTGGAACAGACTCAGCTTTCCCAGGGGGGAGACGCCCTTCAGGGAGTGTAAAGTACCCACAAGTCCTCCACCCTGCTTTCTTCTTTTGTTTTCAGAAAAAGGCGTTAACCCACCACAACCACCAAGGCAATCACGTAGAACTATTTGGATAACTCTGCGTGATCAGTTTGGTGAGAACATGAACCACTGGGATGGCCAACCAACTTCTAATCTTTTCAGGAGACTGAGAGAACTGCAAAGTGGCAGAAACCGAGGTAGCAATACCAGAAGGGTAGCTGTTACTTCCACAGTTCCCCAGAACAACTCTAGTAGCTCCAACAGTGGCTCCAGTTGTAACATGCAAAGCTATAACACTGCACACTGTGCGCAATGCACATGTGGGCATGTTCCCCATAATTAGGGGTGCCCTGCCTCCCACCAGGGGGAGGAGAGGGATAACAGAGATAACAGAATCTATTGGGATGTGTACATCCAGTGGCTTGGCACTTCACAATTTTGGAAGTACAGAGCCTTGGTTGACACAGGAGCTCAGTGCAACATAATGCCATCAAATTATCAGGGATCAGAGTCTATAACTATTCTGGGAGTCACTGGTGGATCTCAAGAGTTAAGTAAGGTAGAGGTTAATATAAGCTTAACTGGTAAACAATGGAGGAAGCATACAGTTGTGACCGGACCTGATGCACCTTGTATTTTGGGAATTGATTTTCTGAGAGAAGGGCATTTCAAAGACCCTAGAGGTTACAAATGGGCTTTTGGAGTAGCTTCTATAGAAATTGATGGACAAAAATTGAAGCTGTCTGCTAGACCTGAGCTTTCTGATGAATCTGCAGTTGTGGGACAACATAAGATACAGGACATTAAATTGCCGCATGCTTCTCAGACTGTACATCACAGACAATACAGAACCAACAGTGACTGTTGCCCATTCAGAATCTGATTCGTCAGTTGGAGAGTCAGAAAGTCGTCAGCAAAACTCATTCACCTTTCAACAGTCCAGTGTGGCCTGTGCGGAAGCAGAATGGAGACTGGCGTCTGACAGTAGACTACCGAGCCCTGAATGAAGTAACACCACCTATGAGTGCAGCAGTACCAGACATGATGGAGCTACAGTATGAGCTGGAATCCAAAGAGGCCAAATGGTATGCTACCATAGACATTGCTAATGCATTTTTCTCTATTTCCATAGCAGAGGAATGCAGGCCTCAGTTTGCTTTCACCTGGAGAGGAATCCAGTACACTTTCAACAGATTGCCAGTGGGCTGGATCCACAGCTCAAGCATCTGTCATGCAGTGATCCACGATGCTCTGGAGAAAGGCGGTGCTCCAGAACACATCCAGTTCATCGATGACATCATCGTCTGGGGTAAAACTGCTGAGGAAGTCTTTGAGAAAGGTAACAAAATCATTGACATTCTCCTGAATGCAGGTTTTGCCATCAAACGAGACAAGGTGAAAGGACCTACCACAGAAATTCAGTTTCTGGGAGTGCGGTGGCAGGATGGACGCCGACACATTCCCGTGGATGTGGTAGATAGAGTCTCTACCATGGCAAATCCCACAAACAAGCAAGAGACCCTACGTTTCTTGGGGATAGTGGGATTTTGGAGACTGCACATTCCTGGATACAGTCAGATTGTGAAACCTCTGTATGATGTGACTCGAAAGAGAAACCATTTCCACTGGGGACCTGAACAACAAGCAGCCTTTGACCAGATAAAGCAAGAGGTAATTCAAGCAATGGGTCTGGGACCTGTCCGAGATGGTCCAGACATTAAGAACATTTTGTACACGGCTGCAAGTGACAATGGTCCAACCTGGTGCTTGTGGCAAAAAGCTCCAGGTGAGATACGTGGACAACCTCTTGGTTTCTGGAGTCAAGGTTACAGAGGTTCAGAGGCTAATTATACTCCAACAGAGAAAGAAATTCTAGCTGCCTATGAAGGAGTAAAAGCATCTTCTGAAGTGATTGGAGCTGAATCACAACTTCTCTTAGCTCCCAGATTACCAGTTTTGAATTGGATGTTCAAAGGCAAAGGCTCCACACCACATCATGCCACAGACTCAACATGGTCTAAGTGGATGGCTCTGATAACACAGAGAGCTCGAGTGGGAAATCTTGAAAGACCTGGTCTAGTGGAGGTGATCTCAAGTTGGCCTGAAGGTACCAACTGTGCTAAACCTCCAGAGGAGAAAGTAACTTGTGCTGAGGAAGCTCCTCCTTACAATGACCTTTCTGATGATGAAAAGAAGTATGCTTTGTTCACAGACGGTTCCTGTCATCTTGTTGGAAACAAGCGAAGGTGGAAGTCTGCAGTGTGGAGTCCAACACGCCGAGTTGCAGAGGTGAAAGATGGAGAAGGAGAATCCAGTCAGTTTGCAGAGGTAAAAGCTGTCCAGCTAGCTCTCGACGTGGCTGAACATGAGAGATGGCCAAAGCTTTATCTCTACACGGACTCATGGATGGTAGCCAATGCTCTATGGGGTTGGCTAAAGAACTGGAAAAAGAGTGGTTGGCAGAGGAAAGGAAAAGCCATTTGGGCAGCAGACCTGTGGCAGGACATTGCCGATCGAATCGAGAAAATTCCAGTGAAAGTGAGACACATCGATGCTCACATTCCTAAGAGCAAAGCTACTGAGGAACAGCAACACAACCATCAGGCAGATCTAGCTGCAAGAGTTTCTCAAGTAGACATGGACTCTAGTCTTGATCTCGACTGGAAACACTGAGGTGAGATATTCTTAGCTCGGTGGGCTCAGGATTCGTCAGGACATGAAGGCAGAGATGCAACATCCCAATGGGCTCGTGACAGATCCATAGACATTTCCATGGATGCTATCACACAAGTCATCCATGACTGTGACATTTGTGCTGCTATTAAGCAGGCAAAACGACTTAAGCCCTTGTGGTATGGTGACAGATGGTCCAAGTACAAATATGGTGAAGCTTGGCAGATTGACTACATCACTCTACCACGTTCTCGTTCTGGTAAGCAATACGCGCTCACTATGGTAGAGGCAAACACTGGATGGTTGGAAACTTATCCAGTTCCACATGCAACTGCCCGCAACACCATTCTCGGTCTGGAGAGACAGATCCTGTGGAGACACGGAACTCCAGAGAGGATTGAGTCAGACAACGGAACTCATTTCAAGAACAACCTTGTAAAGAAGGGGGCAAAAGAGCACGGTATTGAGTGGATATTCCACATTCCCTACTATGCACCAGCTTCAGGGAAGATTGAACGCTACAACGGTTTGTTGAAGACCACTCTTAAAGTCATGGGGGGTGGATCTTTGAAAAACTGGGAAAAACATTTAGCACAAGCAACCTGGCTGGTAAATAGTAGAGGTTCAGTGAACCGAGCTGGACCTGCACATTCAGATTTGCTACGGAAAGTGGAAGGTGATAGAGTTCCTGTTGTTAGAGAAAAGAATCTGTTAGGTAAAACTGTTTGGGTATTTTCACCCTCAGGAGAGGCTAAACCTGTCCGAGGGGTGGTTTCAGCTGAAGGTCTGGGTCACACTTATTGGGTAATGCAAGAGAATGGTGAAATTCAGTGTATACCACAAAGAAATTTAGCTTTATCTGAAAGAGGTTAATTTCAAACTGCTGTACAGCTACGTCGCATCCAAAGGAAGAAATCAACAAGGAATCTATGGTGCATGAACCCTGAGATCCCTTAGAGCACTGAGTCAACTAAGGGACCCTGAGATTCCCTGTTTCCCTTTTCTTCACTTCCCCAGCGAAGAAACGAACTGTTTTCCATTTTTCTTATTTTCTGATTTTCTTGGACTTTTGAATCATCTACATCTGAGCATAGCCGGAATGGACTATGAACTTTGCTCACGAACTGTAAATATCGTCTTGGATCGGATGGACAGTATGAACAGCCAATGAAATTGTTTAGAAGGGGTGGACTGTGACCGGTTGAGGCTGTCCCCTTAAGAAAGGGAACATTGTGGTCGGATGTTTGTAAATGAAAGACGGATCTAAACTAATTTCATTGGTAGATTGGGGGGAAGCACTTTTTGAACTGGGAGTACAGCAGAGTATCCTGGGCATTCCTGCACTTTTCTAGCCAGTCTTACTTTTCCCCCTTTGCAGCTTACAGCATTCTGGGCTTTCGGCCAAGCCTGACCTTGAAACTGATAAACTGCAAGGCCTGTATTAACTGCTTTCCAATTAACACATAACTGCTTTTATTTTTTTTCTCTTTTCTCTCTTTCTAACCCTCTCTGGGGAAAGGGGGAGAGAAGGGGGAGCAGAGGTGGGGAACCCCCTTAGCAGAGGGGGGAACTCTCTTATTTCTGTGCTACTTTGTTGTATATTTCTCTCTATATATGTATTGTAAATACTGTAAATTCTATATATATTCCTCTGCATATCCTATATTGCTTTGTAAATATACAGCTCCCACTGCTTTGCTAATTCAGCTGTGAGTTTTTTTTTCCTTTCACTTTTCTGGGGGGAGGAGGCCTTTCCCTTCCAACCCTTGACACCTGCCCTGCTTTGCCCAACCCTGCCCTTCCCTGCCCTGCCCTGTCCTGCCCTGCTTTGCACTGCCAGCCCTACCTTCCCCTGTCCTGCCTTGCCCTGCCTTTCCCTGCCCTGTCTTACCCTGCACTTCCCTGCCCTGTACTACTTCGACCTCCCCTTCCTTGCCCTGACCTGCCCTGCCCTACCTTGCCCTGCACTGCCCAGCTCTACCTTGCTCTGCCCTATCCTTCCCTGCCCTGCCCTGCTTCCCAAACCCTGCCTTGGCCTACTTTGCCCTGCCCTGCCCTACCTTGCTCTGCCCTACCCTGCCCTACCCTGCACTGATCTGCCCTGCCCTGCCCTGCCCTGCCTTGCCCAACCTTGCCCTGCCCTGCCCTGCCTTGCCCTACCCTGCCATTACCTGCCCAGCCTTGCACTGCCCTGCCCTGTTCATCCGTGTCTTGCCCTGCCTTTTCCTGACCTGCCTTGCTCTGCCTTGTCCTATCCTGCCCTTCCCTGCCTTGCCCTGTCTTGCCTTGCCCAGCCCTGCTCTACCCTTCCTTGCCCTGCCCAGCCCTCCGCTGTTCTGTAGTGCCCGGCCCTTCCTTCCCCTGCCCTGCCTTGCCCTCCCCTGCTCTGCCTTGCCCTGCCCTACCCTGTCTTGCCCAGCCCTGCCCAGCCCTGCCCTGTGCTGCCCTGCCTTCCTCTGCACTGTCTTCCCCTGCCCTGACTTGTGCTGCACTGCCCTGCCTTGCCCAGCCCTGCCCTGTTTTGCCCTGCCCTGCCTTGACTTGCCTTCACCTGCCCTGTCCTACACTGCCCTGCCCTGCCCTGCCTTCCTCTGCCTTGCTCTGCCATGCCCTGCACTGCCCAGCTCTGTCTTCCCATACCTTGTCCTGCCCTACCCTGCCCTGCCTTGAGTTGCCCTACCTTGATTTGCCTTGCTCTGCCTTGCCCTCCCCTGTCTTGGCCCACCCTTCCATGCCCTGTTCTGCCTTGCCCTACCCTCCCCTGCCTTGCCCTGCCTTCCCCTGCCCTGCCCTGCCTTGCCCTGCTATCCCTGCCCTGCCTTGCCCAGCCCTGCTTTGCCTTGCCCTGCTTTGCCCTGCTTTGCCCTGCCCTGCCTTGCCCTGCCTTGCCCTGCCTTGCCTTGCCATGTACTACCCTGCCTTCCCCCACTGTGCCCTGCCCTACTTTGCCCTCACCTCCCTGGCCCTTTGCTTCTCTGCCCTGCCCTGCCCTGCCCTGCCCTGCCCTGCCCTGCCCTGCCCTGCTTTGCCATACCCTACCTTGCCCTGCCTAGTTTTGCCCAGCACTGCCCTGCCCTGCCCTGCCTCGCCCTGCCCTGCTCAGCCTTCCTCTGTCCTGCCCTTCCCTGCCTTGCCATTTCTTGCCCTGCCCTTCCCTGCCCTACTTTCCCTGCCCTGCCTTGCCCTGCCCTGCCCTGCTTTGCCCTGCCCTGCCTTGCCCAGCCCTGCCTTGCCCTGCCCTGCTTTGCCATACCCTACCTTGCCCTGCCTAGCTTTGCACAGACCTGCCCTGCCCTATCCTGCCCTGCCTTGCCCTGCCCTGTGTTCCCCTGCCTTGCCCAGCACTGCCCTGCCCTGCCCTGCCTTGCCCTGCCCTGCTCAGCCTTCCTCTGTCCTGCCCTTCCCTGCCTTGCCATTTCTTGCCCTGCCCTTCCCTGCCCTACTTTCCCTGCCCTGCCTGGCCCTTCCCTGCCCTGCCCTGTGTTCCCCTGCCTTGCCCAGCACTGCCCTGCCCTGCCCTGCCTCGCCCTGCCCTGCTCAGCCTTCCTCTGTCCTGCCCTTCCCTGCCTTGCCATTTCTTGCCCTGCCCTTCCCTGCCCTACTTTCTCTGCCCTGCCTGGCCCTTCCCTGCCCTGCCCTGCCCTCCCCTGCCCTAACTTGCCCTACACTGTCTTCCCTTGCCCTGCCCTGCCCTGCCTTGCCCAGCCCTGCCATGCCCTACCCTGCCCTGCCTTGACCTACCTTGCCCTGCCCTGCTCAGCCTTGTGCAAACCTGCTCTACATTCCCCTTCCCTCCCTTGCCCTGCCCTGCCCTTCCTTGCCCTGCCCTTCCCTGCCCTGCCCTTCCCTGCCCTGCCCTGCCCTGCCTTCCCCTGCCTTGCCCAGCACTGCCCTGCCCTGCCCTTCCCTGCCCTCCCCTGCTCTGGCTGGCCCTCCCCTGCCCTGCCCTGCCTTACCCTGACTGTCCCTGCCCTTCCCTGCCTTGCCCTGCCTTCCCTTGCCTTACCTTGCCCAGCCCTGCCCTCCTCTGCCCTAACTTGCCCTGCCCTGCCTTCCCTTGCCCTGCCTTCCCTTGCCCTGCCTTGCCTTCCCTTTCCCTGCCTTCCCTTTCCCTGCTTTGACTTCCCTTGCCCTGCCTTGCCCTGCCTTGCTCAGCCCTGCCCTGCCTTGCTCTGCATTGCCCTGCCCTGCCTTGCCCTGCCCTGCCCTGTCTTGACCTACCTTGCCCAGACCTGCCCTGCCCTGCCCTGCCTTCCCCTGCCTTGCCCAGCACTGGCCTGCCCTGCCCTGCCTTGCCCTGCCCTGCTCAGCCTTCCTCTGTCCTGCTCTGCCTTGCCCTGCTCAGCCTTGTGCAAACCTGCTCTACATTCCCCTTCCCTCCCTTGCCCTGCCTTGCCCTTCCTTGCCCTGCCCTTCCCTGCCCTTGCCCTCCCTGCACTGCCTTGTCCTGCCCTTCCTTTCCCTGCCTTCCCTGCCTTCCCCTGCCCTTCCCTGCCCAGCTCTACCTTCCTTTACCTTGCCTTTCCCAGCCCTGCCCTCCCCTGCCCTACCTTGCCCTCACCTGCTTTCCTTTGCCCTGCCCTGACTTGCCCTCATCTACATTTCCCTGCCTTTCCCTGCCTTTCCCTGCCCTGCCTTCCCTTCCCCTGCCCTGCCTTCCCTTGCACTACCCTGCCCTGCCTTGCTCAGCCCTGCCCACCCTACCCTACCCTGCCTTGCCCTGCCCTCCCATGCCCTGCCCCGCCCTGCCTTGCCCAGCTCTATCCTGCCCTTCCCTGCCCTGCCCTGCCTTCTCTTACCTTGCCTTTCAAGCCCTGCCCTGCCCTGAGTTCCCTTGCCTTGACTTTCCCAGCCCTGCCCTCCCCTGCCCTGCCTTGCCCTGCCCTGCCCTGCACTACCTTGCCCTGCCCTGTCTTTCCATGCCTTGCCCTGCCCTGTCTTTCCATGCCTTGCCCTGCCCTGCCTTCCCTGCCCTGCCTTGCCCAGCACTGCCCTTTACTGCCCTACTTTGCTCTGCCCTGCTCAGTCTTGTCCAAACATGCCCTGCATTCCCCTGCCCTCCCTTGCCCTGCCCTCCCTTGCCCTGGCCTTCCCTGCCCTTCTTACACTGCCCGGCACTGCCTTGCTCAACCCTGCGCTGCCCTGCCTTGCCCTGTCTTGCCTTGCCTTGTCCTGCCTTATCCTGTCCTACCCTGCCTTTCCCTGCTCTGCCCTGCCCTGCCCTGCCCTGCCCAGCCCTGCCATGCCCTACCCTGCCCTGCTTGGCCTTGCCCTGCCATGCCCTGCACTGCCTTGACCTACCTTGCCCTGCCCTGCCCTGCTCAGCCTTGTGCAAACCTGCCCTACATTCCCCTTCCCTCCTTTGCCCTGCCCTGCCCTTCCTTGCCCTGCCCTTCCTTGCCCTTCTTGCCCTGCTCTGCACTGCCTTGCCCTGCCCTGCCTTGCTCTGCCCTTCCCTGCCCTCCCCTGCCCTGCCTGGCTCTTCCCTGCCCTGCCCGGCTCTTCCCTGCCCTGCCCTGCCTTGCCGTACCCTGCCTTGCCCTGCTCTGCTTTGCCCAAACCTTCCCTGCCCTGCGCTGCCTTGCCAAGCCCTGCCCTGCTCTGCCCTGCCCTGCCTTGCCCAGCTCTCTTCTGCCCTTCCCTGCCCTCCCTTCCCTTCCCTTGCCTTTCTCAGCCCTGCCCTGCCCTGCCTTGCCCTGCCATGCCCTGACACGCCACTATCCTGTCTTGCAATGTCCTGCCCTGCCTTCCCATGCCCTGCCTTGTCCTGCCTTGCACTGCCCTGCCCTGCCTTGCCCTGCCATGCCCTGACACGCCACTATCCTGTCTTGCAATGTCCTGCCCTGCCTTCCCATGCCCTGCCTTGTCCTGCCTTGCACTGCCCTGCCCTGCCATACCTTGCACTGCTCTGCCCTGTCCTGCCTTTCCCTGCCCTGCCCTACCCTGCTTTGCCCTGCCCTACCTTTCCTTGCCCTGCCTTCCCCGCCCTGCCCTGCCTTCCCCGCCCTGCCCTGCCTTCCCCTGCCTTGCCGAGACCTGCCCTGCCTTGCCTTGCCCTATCTTGCCCTGCATTGCCTTGCCCTGCCCTGCCCTGCTATGCCCTGCCCTAGCTTGCCCTGCCCTGCCCAGCCCTGCCTTGCCCTCCCCTACTTGTCTTGCCCTACCTTGCCCTGCTCTGCCTTGCCCTGCCTTTCCCTCCCTTGCCCTGCCCTGCCCTGCCCAGCCCTACCCTGCTCTGCCCTGCTCTGCCCTGCTCTGCCCTGCCCAGCCCTGCCCTGCCCTGCTCTGCCCTGCCCTGCCCAGCCCTACCCTGCTCTGCCCTGCCCTGCCCTGCCCTGCTCTGCCCTGCTCTGCCCTGCCCAGCCCTGCCCTACCCTGCTCTGCCCTGCTCTGCCCTGCTCTGCCCTGCCTTGCCCTGCCCTGCCCTGCCCTGCACTGCCCTGCACTGCCTTTCCTTGCATTGCCCAGCCATGCACTGCCCTGCCCTACCTTGCCCTACCCTGCCCTGCTCTGCCTTTCCCTACCCTGCCCTCCCCTGCTCTGCCTTGCACTGCCCTGCCCGGTTTTTCCAAACCCTGCCCTGTCCTGTCCTGCCCTGCCCTGCCCTGCCTTGCCCTGCCATGCCATGCCCTGCATGCCATGCCCTGCCTTGTCCTGACTGCCCTATCCTGTCTTGCAACCATGCCCTGCCTTGTCCTGAACTGCCCTACCCTGCCCTTGCCCTACCCTCCCCTGCTTTGTCCTCCTGCTCTGCCCTGCCCCTGCACTGCCTTGCCTGCTGCCCAACTATCCTGTCTTGCAACCCTGCCTTGTCCTGCCTTCCCTGCCCTGACCTGACTTACCCTGCCCTGCCCTGCCTTGCCCTGCCTTGCCCTGCCCTACCTTGCCCTACCCTCCCCTGCTCTGCCTTTCCCTGCCCTGCCCTCCCCTGCTCTGCCTTGCACTGCCCTGCCCAGCTTTTCCAAACCCTGCCCTGTCCTGTCCTGCCCTGCCCTGCCTTGCCCTGCCATGCCATGCCCTGCACTATCCTGTCTTGCAATGCCCTGCCTTGTCCTGAACTGCCCTACCCTGCCTTTCCCTGCCCTGCCCTACCCTGCTTTGTCCTGCCCTGCCCCACACTGTCTTGCCCTGCCCAACCATGCGCAACCCTGCCCTGCCTTCCCTGCCCTGCCCTGACTTACCTTGCCCTGCCCTTCCTTGCCCTGCTCTCCCCTGCCCTGCTCTGCTTTGCTCTCCCCTGCCCAGCCCTGCCCTAAACTGTCTTGCCCTGCCCTGCCGTGCACTGTCCAGGCCTACCTTACCCTGCCCTGCCCTGCCCTGCTCAGCCTTATGCAAACCTACCCTACATTCCCCTTCCCTCCCTGACCCTGCCCTGCCATGCCTTGCCCTGCTCTTCCCTGCCATTCCCTGCCCTGCCTTCCCTTGCCTTGCCTTTCCCAGTCATGCTCTGCCTTGATCGACCTTGCCCAGCCCTGCCCTGCCCTGCCCTGCCCTGCCCTGCCTTGCTCTGCCCTGCCCTGTTCAGCCTTGTCCTCACATTCTCCTTCCCTCCCTTGCCCTGCCCTGCCCTTCCTTTTCTTGCCCTGCCCTGACTGCCCTGCCTTGACCTATCATCTACTCCTTCCCTCCCTTGCCCTGCCCTGCCCTGCCCTTCCCTGCCCTGCCTTCCCTTGCCTTGCCTTTCCCAGCCCTGCTCTCCCCGCCCTATCTTGTCCTCACTTGCCTTTTCTTGCCCTGCCCTGACTTGCTATCATCTACCTTGCCCTGCCCTGCCTTGCTCAGCCCTGCCCTGCTCTACCCTGCCCTGCCCTGCCTTGACCTACCTTGCCCTGCCCTGTTCAGCCTTGTGTAAACCTGCCCTACATTCCCCTTCCCTCCCTTGCCCAGCCTTGCCCTGCCTTGCCTTGCCCTGCCCTGCCCTGCCCTGCCTTCCCTTGCCCTACCCTGCCCTTCCCTGCCTTGCCTTGCCTTGCCTTTGCCAGGCCTGGTCTGCCTTGACCTACCTTGCCTACACCTCCTCAAGAATCCTCTGTACCCTGCTTTAAATGTGTGTGCTTTCCCGAGGAAGATTATCTGGGGTACAACTGTTGACTTTATAGTGTGACCTCCCCAAGAATTCTCAGTACCCTGTTTTGGGAAACCCAGTTTTGTGATATGTGAAGTGTGTATCCTCTTGGGGAAAGTGTGGCTTTCCTGAGAAGCCCAGAATTGAAGCAAAAGTTGAGAAACTTCTGCCGGTGTGTGTTCTCTCAGGGAAACAGAGTGACTCTTCCCTAAAAAACACGGGGTTCTTGTCCTGGTGTAACAGAAAATTTGAGGTACAAAAGCTGAGAAGCTTTTGCAAGTGTGGGTTCTCTCAGGTAAATAGTGTGGCTTCCTTGAGAAGCCCAGGTTGTTGTTGTTTTTCTTGTGTGTGACCTCTCCTGAGAAATCTATTGTCCATTGTTCCTGGAGAAGATTATTTTGGAGTAAGCCTTTTAAAAGTGTACGTTTTTCCAGGGAAGATTTTGGTGGTACAGTGTTTTGATCTGATTTCCCCATGAAACTTAGTGCCCTATTAAGAAATGCTTTGTGAAACAAAAGAGATGGCCAGGAGTGAGTGGCTTTTTAACCTTTCAGAAGCTCACGGTGCCCACCCATCTGTACAGGTACTTGACTGGGCCCGTGACAATTGACATAATTTCCAGAGTGTGGCTGATAGAATTGTGGCCCTGCAGAAGGATGCAGAGCAAAAGCCGGGAAAGGCAAAGGTTTTGTTTGTGCAGTTTTAGGTGCCTGTTTAGCTGCTGTGGTGGTTTAGGCTGGGTGCTGACCTGGATGCCACTGCACAGAACACACCTGGGAGGTCCCTATGGGTGGGCCCAGCCCAGGGGGTGGTCACAGGCACGTATTCCATTTCTCATAATGCCCTGCTCCCCTATAAAATGCCCATGCAGGGTCTTCACTTCCTCTTTCGTCCCCAGGTGCAGCCTAGGTAAAATGGCGTGAGCCGCCTCCCTTGGGCCTGCCCAGGCCCAAGGCTGGGTTGGGGGGGGGGGGGGGGAAGGAGAGAGCCCTGGGGGGGTTTGGGTGTACCCCATGTGGGGATGGGATGTTCTTGGGCATGTTCTGGGATCTCTCTCTTTGTCACGGTGCTTGTGGTTCTCTGTAAAGCTTTCATTGGTGTTTGATTTTAAATTGTTTTTCTATTTAAACTTTCCATCACTTTTGCAATCCCTTTGTCTGAGTCGTTGTTTCTGCCCTGTGGTGGGGAGGGGGTTTGCCCCAACCCATTACACCTGCCCTGCCCTGTCCTGCCCTGCCTTGTGTTGCCCTTTATTGCCCTGCCCTCCCTTCACTTGCACTGCCTTGCTCAGCCCTGAGCTGCCCTGCATTGCCCTGCATTGCCCTTCCTTTCTCAGCCCTCCCCTGCCTTTCCCTGCTCTGCCCTGCTTTTCCCTGCTCTGCCTTGCCTTGCCCTGCCCTGCCTTGCCCTGTCCCTCCCTGCCTTTCCCAGCACTGCCCTGCCCTATCCTGCCCTGCCCCCCACCCTACCTTCCCCTGGCTTGCCCAGACCTCTGCAGCCCTACCCGGCCCTGCCATGTTCTGCCCTGCCCTGCCCTGCCCAGCCCTGCCGTGTCCTGCCCTGCCCTACCATGCTTTGCCCTGCCCTGCCCTGCTCTGCTTTGCCCTGCCCTGCCCTGCCCTGCACTGCCTTGCCCTGCCCAGCCCTGCCCAGCCTTGCCCTGCCTTGCCTTGCCCAGCCCTGCCCTGCACTGCACTGCCTTGCCCTGCACTGCCCTGCCCAGCCTTGCCCTGCCTTGCCTTGCCCAGCTCAGCCCTGCCCTGCCCTGCCCTGCCTTGCCTTGCCCTGCCCAGCCCTGTCCAGCCTTGCCCTGCCCTGCCCTCCTTTGCCTTACCCTTCCCTGAACTGCCTTGCCCTGCCCAGACCTACCTTACACTACTCTGCCCTGCCTGGCACTGCGCTGCCCTGCCCTGCCGTGCCCTGCCTTGCACTTCCTGCTCAGCCCGTCCTTGCCCTGTCTTGCCCTTCCCTTCCTTGCACAGACCTGCCCTGCCTTGCCTTTGCAGCTCTGCCCTTCCTTGCCCTGCCATGCCCTGCCCTGTGTTAGAATAAATAAACCTTTATTAGAATAAACCAAACCAGGTTGGAAGAGACCTTCAAGATCATCGTGTCCAACCCATCAACCAATCCAACCCACCCAAACAGCTAACGCATGGCACCAAGCACCCCATCAAGTCTCCTCCTGAACACCTCCAATGACGGCGACTCCACCACCTCCCCGGGCAACCCATTCCATAGCGCAATCACTCTTTCTGTATAGAACTTCTTCCTAACATCCAACCTGAACCTCCCCTGGCGCAGCCTGAGACTGTGTCCTCTTGTTCTGGTACTGGCTGCCTGGGAGAAGAGACCATCATCTGCCTGTCTACAACCTCCCTTCAGGTAGTTGTAGAGAGTGATAAGGTCACCCCTGAGTCTCCTCTTCTCCAGGCTAAGCAGCCGCAGCTCCCTCAGCCTCTCCTCACAGGGCTGTGTTCCAAACCCCTCACCAACTTTGTTGCTCTTCTCTGGACTCATTCCAGCAAGTCAACCTCCTTCCTAAACTGAGGGGACCAGAACTGGACACAGTACTCGAGGTGTGGCCTAACCAGTGCAGTGTACAGGGGAAGAATGACCTCCCTGCTCCTGCTGGCCACACTGTTCCTGATGCAGGCCAGGATGCCATTGGCCCTCCTGGCTGCCTGGGCACACTGCAGGCTCATGTTCAGCCTACCATCAACCAGCACCCCCAGGTCCCTCTCTGCCTGGCTGCTCTCTAGCCACTCTGACCCCAGCCTGTAGCACTGCATCGGGTTGTTGTGGCCAATGTGCAGAACCTGGCACTTGGATGTGTTCAATCTCCTGCCCTTGGATTCTGCCCATCTGTCCAGCCTGTCGAGGTCTCTCTGCAAGCTCTCTGCAAGGTTGGCCAAGGAAGCATTGCGCTTTTTGTTTATTGTTATTATTATTATTATAGCTGCATGAATAATATTTAGATGTGTAATGAAACAGTTTGATCGTTTTACTGAATCTTTTGTAGTTGTTAAAGAAAACAGGGGAATTGTAGTAAGATGGGAAAAGGAAAAAGGCCTACAGGACTATCTGGCCTTCTGATAAGATAAGGGATACCTGCAGGACTGCCTGGCGCCCTGCCAAGATAAGGAATGCCACAGAACATGATG
The DNA here is from genome assembly GCA_011125475.1 of Melanerpes aurifrons. NCBI lineage: Eukaryota > Metazoa > Chordata > Aves > Piciformes > Picidae > Melanerpes > Melanerpes aurifrons. Next base: position 251,768 of record WWNC01000077.1, on the reverse strand, counting down.
GATGTAGCTGAATTATCACGAAGTGTCACAAGGGCACTGTAGTCGTGTAATCGTGAGGGTCGTAAAACAAGTAGGGGGCTTATCCAAACAAGATGTGTGTGGCCTGCTGAAGTAGGATGCTAAAACTGCAAGAGGTGGGGTTGACATGTAATCTGTAACCAATAGTACGTTACCAAGTAGGCATAATTATAGTAAACTGTATATAAGATGTGTCTGATGCTCAATAAAGTTGGATTCCGCTGATCACATTGGTCGTTGTAGCGGCCCCTTCTTGCTACAAATGGTGGAGAATGCGGGCAAAGGCGCCTTGAACAGGGACCCCACAGAGTGGGTCCTGAACCCAACAAGGAGGGTTCTGCAAATCTCCGAAAGGAGTCACGGCGAAGAAGGAAGCCGTGCCGTTCCGAAAAGGACTATTCAGGGTTCGAGAGCGCGAAAAGCAAGAAGTATTCCGGTCCAGGATAGCAGTACTGGTGCTGTGTTTACCGACCCGCAGAGAGGCGGAGGAAGCAGCGGAAGACCGAAGACACCGTAAGCCGATACTGCTCTGAGTAGACTGTGCGCTCAGGTATTAACGCATAATAGATAATAATGGATAGGCAGGCGGCGTATGATTTGTTTAAGTGCTTTTTAGAAAAGCGAGGATGTAAGTTGGACTTTAAAAGGGAGTTAGTACCCCCGTTAGAATATGCAGAGGAGGAATTTCCTCCGTCGCCTCACTCTTCTGAGTTGGCGAAGGGTGAAGAAGTTGTGGAGACAAAGGGAGTAAAGAGGGAAGAGGTTAACGATGATTTAGGACAAAGAAACAGAGATTATTGGAGAACGGTTGCAGAGCATTTACACGAGGAGGGAGATGAAGAAGGAGAATGGTGTAAGTTAGGAGATAAGCTTTTTGACAAACTGTGGGACTGGGCCACCATCAAGCTGCAAAAGCCGTGGCGAGAATGCATGAACTGTGTTAAAACCTATGAACTGGAACAGCGAATGGCTGCTGCAGTTAGAGCAACTTTGTCAGGACGAGATGCAGCGCCAGGTGTGTCTGAGTTGCAGCTGAAAGATGTATTTGAGAACTATCGACCGATCGACCAGGGCCGTCCCCAATACATCTTGCGGCGACCACACCGTTTACCAGCCGTCACCACTGCCGTTTGCACACAGCGGGGAAAAAGCCAAAAAGGCAGCTCAGTGTGTTCGACCCCTTTTACCTACACCTTCCTCTGACATCGCCAGCAACGGCTCGGATTCAGAAGACAACACCGGCAGCGAGGAATTCAAACAGCGCCGACTTTGCTTTACGGCTCCTCTTAGAAAAAATGGAGCGCTTGGAGGCTCGCGATTACAGCGTTCCTACCACCGCACTCCTCCCGCGAGCCCTGCCGGCCCCTGCGGATACCGACGGCTCCGATCAAGGCGGTACCGGCTGACGCACTACCGACACCGACAGCACCGACAGTAGCAGCGGCCCAGCAGCGGCCACGACGGCGGCGGAGCAGCGGTCGCGACAACAGCCCCCACCCCTTTCCTCCGCAGCGGCTTTAGCTGCACTACTCTGCTCTGATTTAAAGCAGCAGTACTCATTTTGTCATTTCTGATTGTAATGTCTTTCACAGATTTGTTATTTAGAGTTTTGTTAAGTTTTTCTAATAAGCATAATGAATAAGTAAGCATTTGGTATTTGCAGGTACTTGGTACATAGTAATTGCAGTAAGGTGTAAGTACTTTGTAATGAGATTACATTGTATGAGTTTCTTTTGGTTCGAACCTTTTTTAATTGTGTGCCTATAGGCTTTTCAAAGGAGCTCCATGTAATATAGTTAAGGAATGTATAAACAGGTTTTAATTTTGGAAAGTGTTTTTTAGTTAATGTAACAATTTTATTTCTTTTTAGACACTGATTTGATGGATTAATTTTAACATAGTTCTTCAAGGTTTTAAGGATTTTTGGTATTAGCATAAGTTAAGGGTTTGTTATAGGTATATTATGGAATGAGATTTTTGGTCTTATTTTGTATTTGTAATAGTTTTTAAGGATTATATATATATAATGGTACCAATAAGAGATTAGTATTACTAGGATGAGCAAAAATGCTATTGGGCAAAGCAATGAAGTTCTTTTGCTCTTGCTGTTTGCCTGCAAGTTGTTCTGTTTGTGAAGCTAGAGCCTGGCCAGATCTACCTTTACAGATTAAAGAAATCTTACTATTATTAAACAATTTATGATTTTTGACCATCCTAGAGAAAATAAAAATGCAACATACCCCTAAAGCAGATTGTAAAACAGTGTTAAGGATTGTATTTATGTTTTAATTTTTGTAATGTGTTTAGGCATAATCAAGTATTTTTTTGTTATTAAGAGGAGTGAAATGCAAAGATCGAAACTATTAAGATCTAAATTCCTCTTTTTATCACTTAGTCTCAATGCATAAGCATGTTCAAGAACTGGAATAGAGAGTAACACATTTGCAGATTGATAATAATGGTTAGTTTAAAGAATTGTTTAACACTTAGGGCTGTATATCATAAATGTTCAATGATTGTATGCTTAGAGAAAAATGTTTATATGGATTGAGATGTTGACTCACCAGTTTGTTGTAATTTTAAATAGTTACAGGAAAAGTGAAAATCAATTATAGCACAAAATACATTTTAATGTTAGGTTATAAAAACAAAAGAGGGGAATTCAGGTATTATGTTATAAGAAAGAATAGTTAAAGCATACTACGTTCTCAAATTTTCATTTACATGTGATTTTAAATGTGATTTAACAAAACTTAGAGAGGATGTAAGAATTATGGAAGTTTTAGCTAGGAGAAATCTGAAATAAAAAGAAACAGCATTAGGCCAACGGTGAGCATTAATAGGACCCAGTACCTTTCCTTAGCAGAAACAAAACACCTTACGGGATCCTTGACTCAAGCTTTAAAGAAAAAGGGGGAAAAGAGGTCAGGACAGTGTACAGACCCGAGTATTGGAATGGGTCTTTCCATCCTTACAACCACAACATACCATTTTTCAAACCATTTTTCAAACAATTTTTGAAGGTGCTCTCATTAAGACTGCATCTTTGCAAGATAAGATTCTAGGCTGGATGTTGCAGCAATTGTGGATTGGTATACCAAAATAGAAGGAGTAACCAATTGTGGGTGCTCTGACAGTATTTACAGACGCAGGGAAGCGTTCCCGAAAAGCTGCAGTGACTTGGCAAGACGAGTATTAGCCAGTGGAGACATGTGATGTTAGAGGCAGAACCACAGGACTCACTTCAAACTTTGGAATTGGTGGCAGTGTTGTGGGAATTACAGCATTGGATGAGCCAACCTCTTCATAATCGTGTCAGATTCCATGCATGTTACAGGGGTTGTATAACGGATAGTGGATGCCCTGACTAAAGATGTGACAAATAAGAGATTATATGAGTTGATGTTGAGGTTACAACAAGCCATAAGATGTGGGTCAGCATCATATTGTATTTTGCATATTAGAAGTCATAAGTTTGATGTTGGCCTGGGAGAAGGAAACGCTCAAGCAGATAAGTTGGTATCCTTATCTGTACCAGTCTCAGCCTCAGTAAAGGCCCGAGAAACACATATGACCTTTCATCAAAATGCGAAAGGGTTGGCCAAGGAAGCATTGCGCTTTTTGTTTATTGTTATTATTATTATTATAGCTGCATGAATAATATTTAGATGTGTAATGAAACAGTTTGATCGTTTTACTGAATCTTTTGTAGTTGTTAAAGAAAACAGGGGAATTGTAGTAAGATGGGAAAAGGAAAAAGGCCTACAGGACCATCTGGCCTTCTGATAAGATAAGGGATACCTGCAGGACTGCCTGGCGCCCTGCCAAGATAAGGAATGCCACAGAACATGATGGATGTAGCTGAATTATCACGAAGTGTCACAAGGGCACTGTAGTCGTGTAATCGTGAGGGTCGTAAAACAAGTAGGGGGCTTATCCAAACAAGATGTGTGTGGCCTGCTGAAGTAGGATGCTAAAACTGCAAGAGGTGGGGTTGACATGTAATCTGTAACCAATAGTACGTTACCAAGTAGGCATAATTATAGTAAACTGTATATAAGATGTGTCTGATGCTCAATAAAGTTGGATTCCGCTGATCACATTGGTCGTTGTAGCGGCCCCTTCTTGCTACAAATGCCCTCATCCAGATCATCAATAAAGATGTTAAAGAGCACAGGGCCCAGCACTGATCCTTGGGGCACACCACTAGTGACTGGCTGCCAGCTGGCTGTGGCACCATTCACCACCACTCTCTGGGCTCGGCCATCCAGCCAGTTCCTAACCCATCGCAGTGTGCTCCCGTCCAAGCCATGGGCTGACAGCTTGGCCAGGAGTTTGCTATGGGGGACAGTGTCAAAGGCCTTGCTGAGGTCCAGGTAGACTACATCCACAGGCCTCCCCATATCCACCAGGCAGGTCACCTGATCGTAGAAGGAGATCAGGTTGGTGAGGCAGGACCTGCCCTTCCTAAATCCATGCTGGCTAGGCCTGATCCCTTGGCCATCCTCTAAGTGTTGTGTGATTGCACTCAGGATGACCTGTTCCATGATCTTGCCTGGCACTGAGGTCAGGCTGACAGGCCTGTAATTCCCTGGCTCATCCAACCGGCCCTTCTTGTGGATGGGCACCACGTTGGCCAGCTTCCAGTCCTCTGGGACCTCGCCAGTGAGCCAGGAGTGCTGGAAAATTGTGGAGAGTGCCTTGGCCAGGTCATCTGCCAGCTCTCTTGGCACCCTAGGATGAATCCCATCTGGTCCCATGGACTTGTGGGAATCCAAGCTGCTAAGGAGAGTTCCAACCACCGCTTCATGGAACATAGGGAAACTGTGCAGCTCCCTGGCTCCTTCTGCCAGCTCTGCAGGCCAGCTGTCAGGAAGACGTTCTGCCCTTCTAGTAAAAATTGAGGCAAAGAAGGTGTTAAGTATCTCTGCCTTTTCCTCATCCTTTGATACAACATTTCCCTCCGTTTCCACCAAGGAGTGGAGGTTGTCCTTCCCCTTCCTCTTACTATTAATGTATTTATAGAAGGACTTTTTGTTGTCCTTCACAGTAGAGGCCAGTTTAAGCTCCAAGTGTGCTTTTGCCTCCCTAATTCTCTTCCTACAAGACCTAGCAACATCCTTAAACATTCTGTGGGTTACCTCCCCTCACTTCCAAAGGTGATACACCCTCTTTTTTTCCCTCAGTTCCATTAAAAGTTCATTACCCATCCAGGCTGGCCGTCTGCCCCGGCGGCTCATCTTCCGGCACATTGGCACAGCCTGTCCCTGAGCCTTCAACAATTCTTCATTGAAGTAGGTCCAGCTCTCCTGGACCCCTTTGTTTTTAAGGGCTTTATCCCAAGGAACCCTCTGAATTAGTTCCTTGAGTAACCCAAAGTCTGCCCTCTGGAAGTCCAGAGTGGAGGTCTTCTTGCCGCCCCTCTTGGCTTGACCAAAAACCGAGAATTCAATTATCTCGTGGTCACTGGACCCCAAACACCCTCCAACCACCACATCGCCCACCAGTCCTTCCCTGTTGGTGAAGAGGAGGTCAAGCATAGCCTTGCCCCTGGTAGGCTCTCACAGCACCTGGGATAAGAAGCTGTCCTCCATGCATTCTAAAAACCTTCTAGACTGTCTCCTCTCTGCTGTGTTGAGTTCCCAGCAGATGTCAGGCAGGTTGAAATCGCCCATGAGAACAAGGTCCGGAGATCTTGAGACAGCCCTAAGCTGCCTATAGAATGCTTTGTCAACATCTTCCTCCTGGTTGGGTGGTCTATAACAGACTCCAACCAGGGTGTCTGCCCTGCTGGTCTTCTCTCTAATTCTTATCCACAAGCATTCAACCCGATCGTCCCTAATCTCCATCTCAATGGCATCTAGTGCCTTCCTGATTTAAAGGGCCACCCCTCCACCCCTTCTTCCTCGCCTGTCTCTCCTGAAGAGCCTGTAGCCGTCAATTGCAGCGCTCCAGTCATGTGAGTCGTCCCACCATGTCTCTGTGATGGCAACTACATCATAATTTTCCTGCTGCATCAAGGTTTCCAGCTCCTCCTGTTTGTTACCCATGCTTCGTGCATTAGTGTACATGCACTTCAGCTGGGCTGCTGGTTTCACCTCTGACTCTAGCTTGTCGCCCCCAGACTCTTGTCTGAGAGGACTATTTTCAGCCCCTTCCCCCTTCGAAACTAATTTAAAGCCCTGTTGATGAGACCCGCCAATTCCCTACCCAGGATCTTTTTATCTTTGGGGGACAGTCCATTCTCATATACAGTGATCTTTCCCCTTCTCTGGGACAGATGTACTCTATCTGTTGCCAGCTGGCCTGGTGCAGTAGAAAGTTTCCCAATATCAAAAAACCCAAAATTCTTTTGACTGCACCAGCCTCTAAGCCACTTGTTAACTATAGCTGCTGACCTGTTCCTTACTGTATTCCCTCCTGCAGTTAAGGGTATTGATGAAAAAATTATTTGTGCCCCTGTGTTGCCCTTCCTTGCCCTGCCTGGCCCTGCCCTGTCCTGTCCCACCTTGCCATGCCCAGCCTTGCCCTTCCTTGCACTGCCTTGCCTTGCCCTGTCTTGCCCTGCCTTCCCCTGATCTGCCCTGCCATGCCCTGCCCTGCTTTGCCCTGCCCTATCTTCACAGCCCTGCCCTGCCTTGCCCTTCCTTCCCCAGCTCTACCTTCCCCTTCCCTGGCCTGCCCTGCCTTCCCCTGCCCTGGCCTGCCCTTTCCTGCCCAACCGTGCCCAACCCTGCCCTGCCCTGCTTTGCCCTCCCCTCTCTTGCCCTGCCCTTCCTTGCCCTACTCTGCCTTGCTCTGTCCTGCCTTGCACTGTCCAGCCTTACTCTGCCTTCACAGCCCTGCCCTGCCCGGCCCTGCCTTGATCTGCCTTCCCCAGCCCTGCTGTGCCCTGCCCTGCCCGACCTTCCCCTGCATTGCCCTGCTCTGCCCTGCCCTGCCCTACCCTGCCTTACCCTGCCTTGACCTGCCTTGCCTTGCCTGCTTCTACCCTGCCCAGCCCTGCCCTGCCCTGCCCTGCTCTACCCTGCCTTGCCTTGCCCTACCTTACCCTGACCTGCCATACCCTCCCCAACCCTGCCCAACGCATCCCATCTTGCCCTGCCCTGCCTTACCCTGCCCTTCCCTTCCCTGGCTTGCCCAGACTTGCCTTACCATGCCCTTCCATGCCCTGCCCTGCCCTGCTTTGCCCTATCCAGCCCTGCTTTGCCCTGCCCTTTCTTGCCCTGCGCTGCCTTTCTCTGTCCTGCCTTACAATGTCCTGCCCTGCACTGTCCTGCCCTACTCTGCCTTCACAGCCCTGCCCTGCCTGACCCTGCCTTGCCCTTGCTTGCCTTGCCCTGTCCTGTCCTGCCTTCTCCTGCCCTGCATTGCCCTGCCTTCCCCAGCCCTGCCCTGCTCTGCACTGCCCTGCCCTACCCTGCCCTGTCCTGCCCTACCCTGCCCTGCCCTGCCCTGCCCTGCCCTGCCCTGCCCTGCCCTACCCTACCCTGCTTTACCCTGCCTTGACCTGCCTTGCCTTGCCCTGCCCTGCTGTGGTGGTTTGGAGAGCAGTTTGGAGAATGCAGGGTATGGAGATAATTTACAGTATTGACAACATATACACAGGAATAGACAGCAAAGGAAAAAAACAATAATACAGGACTGAAATTCCCTCCTCTGGAGGAAAAGGGCAGTTATTCATTAAAGCAGAGTGTTAGGAGGCCACACGCTTCTCTGTTCAAGGTCACTCAGGCAGGGAGCCCAAAAGCAGACAAGCTGGAAAGGGAGAAGGAAAGGAGTGAACTGAGGAAAGTTCCAACTGAACTCAAAACTTAAAGTTGCATTCTACCAATCTACCACTGAAATTCCTTTAGAATATCTGATCGTTTTTGTTAATATTCCAAAACATTCAGCCAGAGTGTCCCAGCACTCTCTCTTTCTTAAAGGCACAGCCTCAAACAGTCACACCTGCCCTGCCCAGCACTGCCCTGCCTTGCCCTGCCCTGCCCTGCCCTGCCTTGCCTTGCCCAGCTCAGTCCTGCCCTGCCCTGCCTTGCCTTGCCTTGCCCAGCCCTGCCCTGCCCTGCCTTGCTTTGCCCTGCCTTGCCCTGCCCAGCCCTGTCCAGCCTTGCCCTGCCCTGCCCTCCTTTGCCTTACCTTTCCCTGAACTGCCTTGCCCTGCCCAGACCTACCTTACACTACTCTGCCCTGCCTGGCACTGCGCTGCCCTGCCCTGCCGTGCCCTGCCTTGCACTTCCTGCTCAGCCCTTCCTTGCCCTGTCTTGCCCTTCCCTTCCTTGCACAGCCTGCCCTGCCTTGCCTTTGCAGCTCTGCCCTTCTCTGCCCTGCCTTGCCCTACCTTGCCTTCCCCTGCTTTGCCCTGCCCAACCCTGCCCTGCCCTGCCCTGCGCTGCCTTGCCCAGCCCTGCCCTGCACTGCCTTGCCCTGTCCAAGCGTGTCCTGCCCTGCCTTACCCTGCCCTGCCCTGCCTTGCCCAGCCCTGCACTGCCTTGCCCTACCCTGCCTTGCCCTACCTTGCCCTGCCTTGTGCTGCCCTGCCCTACATTGCCCTGCCCTGCCCTTACTTGCCCAGCACTGCCCTGCCCTGCCTTGCCCTGCCCTGCCTGTCTGTGCTTTCAGTTGCCCTGCCCTGCCCTATTGTGCTCTGCCCTGCCCTGCCCTGCCTTGTCCAGCCTGGGCCTGCCTTGTCCTGCCCTGCCTGGCTGTGCTTTCCCTTACCCTGCCCTGACCTATTCTGCACTGCCCTGTCCTCCTTGGTCTTGCCCTGCCCTGCCTTGCCCTTCCTGCCCAGCCCTGCCCTGCCCTGTCCTGCTGTATATTGCCCAGTCCTGCTCTCTCCTGCCCTTCCTTGCCCTGCCTTGCCCTGCCCTGCCCTGCTCTGCCTTGCCCTGCCCTGCCCTGCTCTGCCTTGCCCTGCCCAATCCTGCCCAACCCTGCCCTGCCCTGCCTTACACTGCCATGCCCTTCCTTCCCCAGCCTTGCCTTCCCCTGCCCTGCCCTGCCTTGCCCTGTCTTGACCTGCCCTGCATTGCTCTGCCTTGCTCAGCCCAGCCTCGCGTTGCCAAGCCCTGCCCCACCCTACCCTTACCTGCACTTCCTTACCAAGCCCTGGTTTGCTCTGCCCTGCCCTGCCCTGCCCTGCCCTGTCCTGCTGTGTATTGTCCAGCCCTGCTCTCTCCTGCCCTGCCCTGCACTGCATTGCCCTGCCTTGCCCAGCCCTGCATTGCCCTGCATTGCTCTGCCCTGCCCTGCTCTGCCTTGCCCTGCCCTGTCCTGCCCTCCCCTGCCCTGAATTGCATTGCCCTGCCATGCCCTGCTGTAACTTGCCTTGCCCTACCTTGCACTGCCCTGACCTCCCCTGCCCTACACTGCCTCACCATACCCTGCCCTGCCCTCTCTTGCCCAGCCCTTCCTTGCCTAGCCTTGCCCTGCCCTGCCCTGCCTAGTTCTACCTTCTTCTACCCTGTGCTTCCCTGCCCTGCCCTTCCCTGCCTTGCCCTGCCCTGCCTTGCCTTTCCTTGCACTGCCTTGCCCTTCCCTGCCCTGCAATGCCTTGCCCTACCCTGCCCTATCCTGCCTTGTCCTTTCTTGCCCTGCCCTGCCCTGCCTTCACATCCCTGCCCTGCCTGACCCTGCCTTGCTCTTGCTTGCCTTGCCCTGTCCTGTCCTGCCTTCTCCTGCTCTGCACTGCCCTTCCCTACCCTGCCTTATCCTGTCTTGACCTGCCTTGCCTTGCCTTACCCTGTCCTGCCCAGCTTTGCCATACCCTGCCCTGCTTTGCCGTGCCCTGCCCTTCCCTGCCTTCCCCAGCTTTGTCCTGCCCTGCTTTGCAATACCCTGCCCTGCCATGCCCAGCCCTGCCCTGCCCTGCCTTGCCCTGCCCTGCCCTGCTTTGCCATCCCCTGCCCTGCCCTGCCTTGCCCTGCCCTGCCTTGACTTTCCCTGCCCTGTCCTGCCCAGCTCTGCACTGCCCTGCTCTACCTTGCCCTGCCCTGCCATGCCCTGCCTTGCCCTGCCATGCCCTGCCTTGCCCTGCTCTGCCTTACCCTTCCCTTACCTGCCTTTCCCTGCCCTGACTTGCATTACCCTGTCCTGTGCTGCCTTGCCCTGCCTTCCCCAGCCCTGCCCTGCCTTGCCCTGCTTTGCCCTGCACTGCACCCCTGCCCTGTCCTGCCTTGGCATGCCCTGAACTGCCTTTCATTGCCCTGCATTTCCCAGCTCTGCTTTGCCCTGCCCTGCCCTGCCCTACCCTGCTTTTGCCCTACCCTGCTTTGCCCTGCCTTACCTTGCCCTGCCCTGCCTTGCCCTGCCTGTCTTACCCTTCCCAACCCTACCCAATCCTGCCCTGCCTTTCCCTGCCCTGCTTTTCCCTGCCCTGCCTTGCCCTGCTTTTCCCTGCCCTGCCTTGCCCTGCTCTGCCCTTCCAGCCCCACCCTCGGCCCCAGCCCTGCCCCAGCCCTGCCTCAGCCCCAGCCCCAGCCCCGGCCCCAGCCCTGCCTCAGCCCCAGCCCCCCGCATAGCCCCAGCCCTGCCCCAGTCCCAGTCCCAGCCCCAGTCCCCAGCCCAGCCCTGGCCCAACACCTGCTCCAGCCCCAGCACTGGCCCAGCCAGCAGCCCAGCTCTGCCACAGCCCTGCCCAGCCCCAGCTGCAGCCCAGCCCCAGCCCAGCCCAGCCCCAGCCCTGCCCCAGCCCCAGCTCAGCCTCCAGCTCCCAGCCCAGCCCCAGCCCTGTCCCAGCCCCAGCCCCAGCCCAGCCCCAGCTCAGCCCCAGCCCTGCCCCCAGCCCCGGCCCCAGCCCAGGCCCCAGACCCGGCCTCAGCCCAGCAACAGGCCTGCCCCCAGACCTGCCAATAGCCCAGCCCCAGCCCCGGCCCCACACCCCACCCCTGCCCCAGCACCAGCCCCCAACCCTGCCCCAACCCTGTTCCCAGCCCAGCCCCAGCCCAGCCCCAGACCTTCCTCCTGCCCAGCCCCTACCCCGGGCCCAGCCCCCAGCCCTGCCCCCAGTCCTGCCCCAGCCCCAGCCCCCGCCATGCTCCCAGCCCCAGCCCCAGCCCAGCCCCAGCAGTGCCCCAAGCCCCAGCACAGCCCCAGTCCCAGCCCTGGCCCCAGCCCAGCTCCATCTGTGCCCCCAGCTCCAGCCCAGACTTGCCCCGAGCCCAGCCCCAGTCCTGCCCCAGTCCTACCCCGGCCCTGCCCCCAGCCCAGCCCCAGCCCCAGGCCTAGACCTGCCCCAGCCCAGCCCCAGCTCTGCCCCAAATCTGGGCCCAGCCCCCAGCCCAGCCTCAGCCCTACCCCAGCCCTACCCCAGCCCTATCACCCAGCCCTCCTCCAGACCTGCCCAAGCCCTGGCCCCAGCCCAGCCCCAGCTCAGCCCCAGCCCAGCCCCGGCCCAAGCCTTGACGGCAGACCTGCCCCCAGCCCCGGCCCCAGCTCTGGCCCCAAACCTGCCCAGGCCCCAGACCAGCCCCCAGCCTCTGCCCAGCCCAGCCCCAGCCCAGCCCCAGCCCAGCCCCCAGCCCCAGCTCCAGCCCCGGTCCCTGCTCCAACCCCAGCCCCCAGCCCAGCCCCATTCCCAGCCCCAACAATGTCCCCAGCTCAGTCCCAGCCCTGACCCCAGTCCTGCCCCAGCCCTGCCCCAGCCCTACCTCAGTTCAGGCCCCAGCCTCGGCTCAGCCCCACGCCAGCCCCAGCCCTGACCCACCCCTGCCCCAGCCCAGGCCTAAGCCTTGGCCCCTGCTCACCCCCTGCCCAGCTCCCAGCCCCGGCCCCAGCCCCGCCCCCAGCCCTGCCCCAACCCCAGCTCAGCCTCCACCCCCCACCCCAGCCTCTTCCCAGCCCCAGCCCTGCTCCCAGCCCCCAAACCAGAACTAGCCCTGCCCCAGCCCTGCCCCAACCCTAGCCCTCCCTCCAGCCCAGCCCTGCCCCAGCCCTGGCCCTAGCCCGGGACCCAGCCCAGGCCCCAGCCCAGCCCCCAGCCCCAGCTCCAGCCCCGGCTCCTGCTCCGACCCCAGCCCCCACCCAGCCCCAGCCCCAGCCCCAACAATGTCCCCAGCTCAGTCCCAACCCTGACCCCAGCCCTGCCCCAGCCCTGGCCCAGCCATGCCCCAGCTCAGGCCTCAGCCTCGGCCCCTGCTCAGCCCCAGCCCAGCCCCAGACCTACCTCCTGCCCAGCCCCTACCCCGGGCCCAGCCCCCAGTCCCGGCCCCAGCCCCCAGTCCTGGCCCCAGCCCAGCCCCAGCCCTACCCCAGCCCAGTCCCAGCCCCGACCCCAGCCCTGCCCCAGCCCTGCCTCAGCCCTGCCCCAGCCCAGCCCCAGCCCTACCCCAGCCCAGTCCCAGCCCCAACCCCAGCCCTGCCCCAGCCCTGCCCGCAGCCCAGCCCCAGCCCCCAGTACAGTCCTGCCCCAGCCCCAGACCATCTCCCAAACCAGTCCTGCCCGCAGCCCAGCCCTGCCCCAGCACCAGCCCAGTAGCAAACCAGTCCTAACCCAGCCCCATCCCTGCCCCAGCACCGGGCCCAGCCCTGCCCCAGCCCTGGCACCAGCTCCCAGCCCAGCCCCAGCACAGCCCCAGCCCAAGCCCAGCCCTACCCCTAGCCCCCAGCCCCGGCTACAGCTCCGCTCCCAGCCCCTGCCCCAGTCCTGCCCCAGCCCCGGCCCCAGCCCCAGCCCCAGCTCTGCTCCCAGCCCCAGCCCTGTCCCCAGCCCCGGGCCCAGCCCCAGCTCAGCCCCAGCCCAGCCCCGGCCCTAGCCCTAGCCCCAGCTCAGCACCATGCCCCGGCCCCAGCCCAGCCCCAGCTGTGCCCCCAGCCCCTGCCCCAGCCCTGCCCTAGCCCAAGACCTTCCCCCAGCCCCGGCCCCAGCTCCGGCCCCAAGCCTGCCCTGGCCCCAGACAAGCCCCAAGCCCCTGCCCAGCCCTGCCCCAGACCAGCCCCAGCCCCAGCCCAGCCCCCAGCCTAGTCCTGCCCCAGCCTCAGCCCCAGCCCCAGCCCAGCTCCCAGCCTAGTCCTGCCCCAGCCCTACCCCAGCCCAGTCCCAGGCCCGACCCCAGCCCTGCACCAGCCCTGCCCCAGCCCAGGCCCCAGCCTCGGACCCTGCCCAGCCCCCAGCCCCAGCCCCAGTCCGGCCCCAGCCCTGCCCCAGCTCAGCCCCAGCCCTGCCCCCAGCCCCAGATCCAGCCCCGGACCCAGCTCCGGCCTCACCCCTTGCCCCAGGCCTGCCCCCAGCCCCAGCCCCAGCCCAGCCTAGCCCAGCCCCGGCCCCAGCCCCAGCCCCCAGCCCCGGCTCCAGTCCTCCCTCAGACCCAGCCCCTGCCCCAGCCCCCAGCCCCCAGCCCAGCCCTGGCCCAGCCCCTGCCCCAGCCCCAGCCCCAGCCCCAGCCTGCCCAAGCCCCAGCTCTGCCCTAGCCCTGCCCAGCCCCGGCTGCAGCCCAGGCCCAGCTGAGCCCCAGCTCTGCCCCAGCCCACCCCCAGCCCCAACCTCAGCCCAGCCTCAGCCCCAGCCTCAGCCCAGCCTCCAGCACAAGCCTGCCCCAGCCCCAGCCCCAGCCCCTGCCCCAGCACCCAGCCCAGCCCTGGCCCAGCCCCCAGCCCAAGCCTGCCCCAGCCCCAGCTCTGCCCCAGCCCTGCCCAGCCCCGGCTGCAGCACAGCCCCAGCTCAGCCCCAGCCCATCCCCAGCTCCAGCCCAGCCTCCAGCCCCCAGTTGCGGCCCCAGCCCTGCCCCTACCCTGCCCCAGCCCCGGCTCCAGACCCCAGCCCCGGCCCCAGCTGCAGCCCCAGCCCTGCCCCAACCCTTCCCCAGCCCCAGCCCAGCCCCAGCCCAGCCCCAGCCCCGGCCCCAGCCCTGGCCCAACCCCTGGCCCAGCCCCCAGCCCAGCACCAGCCCAGCCCCAGCCCCGGCCCCAGCCCAGCCCCCAGACCTGGTCCCAGACCTACCACCAGCCCTGCCCCAGCCCCGGCCCTGCCTCAGCCCTGGCCCCAGCCCCGGCTCCAGACCCCAGCCCTGGCCCCAGCTGCAGCCCCAGCCCTGCCCCAACCCTTCCCCAGCCCCAGCCCAGCCCCAGCCCCAGCCCAGCCCCAGCCCCGGCCCCAGCCCTGGCCCAACCCCTGGCCCAGCCCCCAGCCCAGCACCAGCCCAGCCCCAGCCCCGGCCCCAGCCCAGCCCCCAGACCTGGTCCCAGACCTACCACCAGCCCTGCCCCAGCCCCGGCCCTGCCTCAGCCCCGGCCCCAGCCCAGCTCCAGCCACAGCCCTAGCCCTGCCCCAGCCCTGCCCCAGTGCCAGCCCAACCCCAGCCCCGGCCCCAGCCCTGCCCCCAGCCCAGCCCCAACTCAGCCCCATCCCAGTCCCAGTCCCAACCCTAGCCCAGCCCCGGCCCCAGCCCTACCCCAGCCCCGGCCCCAGCCCTGGCCCAGCCCCCACCCCAGCCCTGTCCCCAGCCCTGCCCCCAGCCCTGTCCCAGCCCTGCCTCGGACCAGCCCCAGCCCTGCCCCAGCCCAGCCCCCAGCCCAGGCACAGACCAGCCCCAGCCCAGCCCCCAGCCCCAGCCCCACCCCAGCCCCCAGCCCAGCCCAGCCCAAGACCTTCCACAGCCCAGCCCCAATCCAGGCCCAGCCCAAGGCCCAGCCTCCAGCCTAGCTCTGCCCCAGCCCCAGCCCTGCCCCAGCCCCAGCCTCCGCTCCAGGCCAACCCCAGCCCCAGCCCTGCCCCAGTCACCGCCCCAGCCCAGTCCTGGTCCCAACCCAGCCTCAGCCCTGCCCCAGCCCCAGCCCCAGCCCCATCCCTGCCCCCAGCCCAGCCCCAGCCCCAGCGAGTCCCAGCCCTGCACCAGCCCTGCCTCAGCCCTGCCCCAGCCCCAGCCCCAGCCCCATCCCTGCCCCCAGCCCAGCCCAGCCCCATCCCCATCCCTGCCCCCAGACCAGCCCCAGCCCCAGCGAGTCCCAGCCCTGCACCAGCCCTACCCCAGCCCAGCCCCAGCCCAGCCCTGGACCCAGCCCCAGCCCCAGCCCTGCCCCAGCCCAGCCACAGTCACAGCCCAGTCCCAGCCCTGTACCCAGCCCCAGTCCCAGCCCCAGCTCCAGCCCAGCCCCAGTCCCAGCCCCACCCCCTGCCCCAGCCGAGCCCCAGCCCCACCCCCTGCCCCAGCCGAGCCCCAGCCCCAGCCCTGCCCCAGTCCCCGCCCGAGCCCAGTCCTGGTCCCAGACCAGCCCTGCCCCAGCCCTAGCCCCAGCCGAGCCCCAGCCCCAGCCCTGCCCCAGTCCCCGCCTGAGCCCAGTCCTGGTCCCAGACCAGGACCAGCCCTGCCCCAGCCCCAGCCCCAGCCGAGCCCCAGCCCCAGCCCCAGCCCCTGCCCCAGTCCTCGCCCCAGCCCAGTCCTGGTCCCAGCCCAGCCCCAGCCCTGCCCCAGCCCCAGCCCTAGCCCTGCCCCAGCCCCAGCCCCAGCCCCAGCCCCAGCCCTAGCCCAGCCCTGCGCTTAGCCCAACCCCAGCCCAGCCCCAGGCCTGCCCACAGCCCCAGCCCCAGGCCCGGCCCCAGTCCAGCCCTAGCCCTGTCCCCAGCAAGAGGGGACAGCTGTTTTGAGCAAGAGGGGCCTTGGGTCCCAGGAACGCCTGTGCAATTCAGGCCTTGAAGAATTCTCTGTTGATAATATAGTGGCGGAGTAGGAGATGTGAGAAAGTGCTGATTGCTTGGTATGCTGAAGTCCAGCTGCCCCTGAGATGGGAGGCAAGCATGATAAGGAGGAGGTGAGATCTGGGGAAGAGAGCAATTAGACCGGATAGAAGAATTCCACAGAGTTGTGAAAACAATGATGTAACCTTTCAGAGAGCAACCAATAGTATGTTGCCAAGTGGGCATAATTATAGCAAACTGTATATAAGATGTGTCTGATGCTCAATAAAGTTGGATTCCGCTGATCACATTGGTCGTGTAGTGGCCCCTTCTTGCAGTAGTGGCGCTCGAACACGGGACCCTAATGAAGACAAAGGTTAGGGTCTAAGAAGTTCTTCGGGACTTGGGAGATTCGGAGTAAGCCGGGAGGCAAGAAGACGGCCGGCCCGGGATAGCAGTACCGGAGGCTGCAAGAAAAGGGAAGACAGCCTTGAAGCCGAAGACGCTGTAGAGCCGGGAACTGCTTAAACGAGGACTGTGCGCACAGGTATTAAAGTTTAAATACGGATATGGATAGGCAGGCAGCGTATTTAAGTGCTTTTTAGAAAAGCGACAGTGTAAGTTAAATTTTAAAAAGGAGTTGGTGCCATTGTTAACCTATGCAGAAGAGTTAGGAGCAAAGGGCAAGCAGGAAAGAAGAGGAATACTGCGCCAGTGGGTCAAAAGGGCAGCCGGCAAGCAGGAAAGGCTCCGCACCTTGGATGCACTTACAGAAGTGATCCAGCCAAGATACGCTGCCGATACCTCTGGAAAAGCTGTAAAACAGTGCGCACTGACGGTAAATATGGAGAGGCAAGCGGCGTATGATTTATTTAAATGCTCTTTAGAAAAGCATAGGGTGGAGATATCGTCTAAAGTAATGCCTGGACTTTTGGCCCATGGGTCCGCTTTAGGACATTTCCCTAGCGGAGATAGTTATTTTGATGAAGCTTGTTGGAGAGAATACAGGAACAAGTTGTGGGACTTGGTTATAGATGGTGATAAAACTGCTATAAAGCTGCAAAAGTCGTGGCGAGAATGCATGAACTGTGTTAAAACCTATGAACTGGAACAGCGAATGGCTGCTGCAGTTTCTGCGAATTTGTCAGAACGGGATGCAGCGCCAGTTGTATCTGAATTGTGACCGAAGGAGGTGTTTGAAAAATATCGCCCGGGGCCACCTCCGGCACAGAGCACAATACCACTACCGTGCCCTGCAAGACCTGAATTTCCACCTCCACCCCCACCGACGGAATTCAGCGAGGCGCCTAATGACCTAGCCCCAGGCGCAGCCTGCCTGGCTAAGGGAGTGGGGGCTTCGGCTGAACTGAACGACAGTGTAGAATCACAAACTGAGACAGTAAATCAGAGGGAGACACCGTTATCTATTTCTCTGGCTCAGTTAGAAAAGTTGGTGGAGCACATGTGTGAAAAACTGATTTTAGAAAGTTCCCAGGGAAAAGAAATGCTCTTAGAAAATAAAACGGAGAAGAAACCTAGCTCGGGAGCGGTTGTGCAAATTAACTGGAAAGCGATTGCGCAGGAGGCTGTGAAAAATGGATGTTACGATGTGGCTGCTGAGTTGTCTAAGGTACTGTGTTTTCCTGTAACGTATGATATTGATCATAATCAAGGACACTATCAGGTTTCGGACTGGACAGAGGACATTAAGACACTGATGAGAATGATTTTGACTCCTTCTCAAATTATCATGTTTCATGAGTTTTGGGGTCAGTTTTGTCAGCTCTCAGAGAATACACTACAGCAGCAGGGGGATCCCCTGGCTGGAGTCACAGCACAACAATTAATGGGAACAGGACAATGGTTTGGTGTTGAACGACAAGTTCGGAGTGGTCCTGCGGTCTTTCAGGAATCAATGGAATGTGCCCAAAAGGCATTAAAAAGAGTACAAGCAGGCCGCACTATATGTCTTTAAGACAAAAGCCAGAAGAGTCGTTTGCAGAATTTGTAGATCGTGTATGTAAGGCAATTAGTAATTCGGATATTCCTGACTATTTAAAGGGTTATATGTTAAAAAATGTAGCTTTTGAAGGAGCTAATACAAAAACAAAATCAATGTTGGTAAATTTACCACAGGGGACCACAATTGAGGAGATGCTGGAAAGAACAGCTAACATACCTTCTGGTCCACAGGCTTTTCTCATAGATACTATGCACAAATTGGCTGAACGATCACTGAAATTGGAAGAGGCTGCGGAGTCACAAGCCAAATATTGGCAGCCTTAGCTCCTTTAAAGGCTAATACAAGGGGGCAACAAGGGGATGTTTTTCAAAGGAAGATACGATATTATAAGTGTGGTAAAGAAGGGCATATCCGATTACAATGTAGAGTGAAATTTGTATGGTGTGATAATTGTAAAAGTAATTCTCATTCCACCAATGCATGTCAAAGTTTGGGAAACGGCCAGAGCAGCGTGAAGAGCCGCCACGGCGGGACAGAAGTGGCAGCTCCAGTCTATTACCAGCAGGATGCAGAAATTAAAACGACACCTCAGCCTTGCAACCGGCAACCGGAGGGAGCATCGGCTTGGACGTGGCAACAGCAGTAGATGCTACCTTAATAGATAATCGGCCCATTAAAGTGGAAACAAATGTAAAGGGGCATATATACATCAATGGTCAGCCTGTAGGAGCATTGTTAATGGGTCGATCATCTATGGGTGTTAAAGGGGTAATGGTATTGCCAGGGGTAATTGATGCGGATTACAGTGGTGTTATTTGTGTTGTGATGTGGAAATGGCATGCGATCAGCCTGTACGAGGTGACAAAAGCTTTGGATCCACAGGGGGACTGGCTCTCTTAACTATACCAATGGGAAGACAACCAGTCGCTGGTGTTGAATTTTGGTACGGGTCTCAGCACGTGAAATTAATTTGCCTGCTAGATACTGGTGCTGACATCACAATCATGAGTAATGTACACTGGCTGAGACACTGGCCTTTAGAGCCAGCAATAGAAGTAGAAGGTGTTGGAGGAGCTCAAGCAGTAATGCAGAGTAGTCACAAAATTGTAGTGAAGATTGAAGGAAAACAGGCCTTGATTACAGTTGCAGTTATGCCATTACCTAATGGAATCAATGCTTTGGTGGGCCGGGATGTGATGCAGCAATTGGGTGTGGTCTTAACCTCAACACCCCCACCCCCCCCCCAACGGTTTCTGGTACGGCTACTGTCGACCATGGCTCTGCTCTGATTTAAAGCAACAGTACTCATTTTGTCATTTCTGATTGTAATGTCTTTCACAGATTTGTTATTTAGAGTTTTGTTAAGTTTTTCTAATAAGCATAATGAATAAGTAAGCATTTGGTATTTACAGGCACCTGGTACATAGTAATTGTAGTAAGGTGTAAGTACTTTGCAATGAGTTCACATTGTATGATTTTCTTTTGGTTCGAACCTTTTTTTAATTGTGTGCCTATAGGCATTTCAAAGGAGCTCCATGTAATATAGTTAAGGAATGTATAAACAGGTTTTAATTTTGGAAAGTGTTTTTTAGTTAATGTAACAATTTTATTTCTTTTTAGACACTGATTTGATGGATTAATTTTAACATAGTTTTTTAAGGTTTTAAGGATTTTTGGTATTAGCATAAGTTAAGGTTTGTAGTAAATAGGTATTAATTTTAACAACTATTCCTTCACTAATATGCAGAAGAATCAAAACTAAGAGGAAACAGCATTTCCCATGAAGTCGAACATCGATCACAATAACTGTTATGATAATCTGGGGTCAAAAGCATCGATCAAAAAAAAAAAAAAAAAAATTTGTCCTGAATGCTGAATCTGAAAATAGGCAGTTTGGGCTGGTAAATACAGAAAACCTATTTTGTGGCGAGGAAAAGGATTTAAATCCCCATGGAAAATTATTGAAAGGGATTGGCATAAGTGGGAAATAAAGACTAGAGAAATTTTAGTTGGGAAATATCAGGAATAATTAAAAGGATTAGTAAAAGGAAAAGTAAGAGACATAAGATTTTGAAGGAAGAGGAATTGAAATAACAAAAGCAAAATGGGAAATGGTAAACGAACTAACCAAGGAAGTAGAGAAGAGACTCCAAATGGAATTTTGAAGTGGGTTAAGGAGTTAAAATCTGTAGGGCTCCTGAAGAATGTAACTGCTGCCGAGAAGAAAAAACACCTGGCTGCTGGTTGCACCCAGTAGGCTAAGGAGGCAGAGTTAACATATACTGGTGGAGCCTAATTTTGATCCTAACCCTATTTGCACATAAGGAGTCCAATCGAAATCAAAACCACGTTCCCGTGTGTGGAATCTTGATCAGACCGGAGAGAAAAGACTTGAACTTGAAAAAGCAATAGCAAATTTTTCTGCTACAGTTGAAATTATGATGAATGCAAGCATAGATGCAATAAAAGTGCAGCAAATTGAAATCAATAGTCTCTCGAAAATATCTACTCAGAATAGATTAGCTTTGGATTTTTATATGTTAAAGAAGGTGTATGTGTAGTCATAAATGTAAGTTGTTGTAGTTATGTTAATCTAGATAAACGAGTGGAAACAGATTTACAAGCGATTGTAAACCACAATCAGATATTACATCAGATTTCTTTAGATGATACTTCTTGTGGATTTAAAGAAATATGGGATAAATTAACTTTCTGGTTACCAAATCTAAATTGGCTTAAACATTTGTTTGTAATATTGTTGGAATAATTGTAATATTGCTATGCATAATACTCTGCAATGGTTACAAAATACTAAGACCTTTAAGTAAGATTGCTCATGTCAACGAGTTACAAGTAGAGAATTATGATCAGAATGTGATCAGAACAGATGAACCTAGTCATGATCCAGTTAAAGAAGTATTGAAAAATTTAGAAATTTTAACACAAATCAATGGTGACAAAAAGAAAAAAGGGGGAAAGAGAGAATACCCCATAGCAAAAATAAAAAGGTTTTTTTAATGGTACCAATAAGAGATCAGTATTACTAGGATGAGCAAAAACACATTATTATGGGTAATTTTATATTGGGCAAAGCAATGAAGCTCTTTTGCTCTTGCTGATTGCCTGCAAGTTTTCTGTCTGTGAAGCTAGAGCCTGGCCAGATCTACCTTTACAGATTAAAGAAATCTTGCTACCATTAAACAAATTATGATTTTTGACCATCCTAGAGAAAATAAAGATGCAACATAACAGGTAATAATGAATTAATTGAACTTTTTCAGACGTGTCTGATAGGGATACCCAGACTTAATGTAAATATGTTTGTTAATTATAGTAGTAAGTTTTAAAGTTCTTAGGCATTATTGTACTCATTTTGATTATTGTTAAACTTGTTTATAATTGTATTATGCAAAGTGTTCAAGGAATAACCTCCAAGGCCTTACTTGCACAAAAGAAAAACGGGGGAATTTGTTGGGGTTTGTTCAGAGCAAAAGGGGCCTTGGGTCCCAGGAACACCTGTGCAATTCAGGCCTTGAAGAATTCTCTGTTGATAATATAGTGGCGGAGTAGGAGATGTGAGAAAGTGCTGATTGCTTGGTATACTGAAGTCCAGCTGCCCCTGAGATGGGAGGCAAGCATGATAAGGAGGAGGTGAGATCTGGGAAAGAGAGCAATTAGACCGGATAGAAGAATTCCACAGAGTTGTGAAAACAATGATGTAACCTTTCAGAGAGCAACCAATAGTATGTTGCCAAGTGGGCATAATTATAGCAAACTGTATATAAGATGTGTCTGATGCTCAATAAAGTCGGATTCCGCTGATCACATTGGTCGTGTAGTGGCCCCTTCTTGCAGTACTGGTCCCAGCCCCAGCCCAGCCCTGCCCCAGCCCCAGCCCTAGCCCAGCCCTGCCCTCAGCCCAGCCCTAGCCCGGCACCAGCCCTATCCGCAGCCCCAGCCCCAGCCCCACCCTCACCTCGAGCCCCAGCCCCAACCCAGCCCCAGCCACAGCCCAGCACCAGCCCTGGACCCAGCCCCAGCCGCAGCCACGGCCCCAGCATAGCCCTAGCCCAGCCCTGACCTGCCCCAGCCCTAGCCCAAACCTACCCTCAACCCCGGCCTCAGCCCCAGCCCCAGCCCTGCCCAAGACTTGGTTCCAGCCCCGGCCCCAGTCCTGCCCCCAGCCCGGCCACAGCCCAAGACCCAGCCTCCAGCCTAGTTCTGCGCCAGCCCCGGCCCCAACCCCGCCCCATCCCCGGCCCCAACCTCAGTCCCAGCCCTGCCCCAGCCTCGGGCCCAGCCCTGCCCCAGCCCAGCCCCAGCCCTGCCCCACCCTCAGCCCCAGTCCCAGCCCCAGCCCCAGCCCTGTCCCCAGCTCAACCCAAGCCCAAGGCCCAGCCTCCACCCTGAGCCCTGCCCCAGCCCCGGCCCCAACCTCAGTCCCAGCCCTGCTCCCAGCCCCGGCCCCAGCCCCGGCTCCAGCCCTACCCCAGCCCTGCCCCAGCCTCGTGCCCAGCCCTGTCCCAAGCCCAGACCAGATGCCAGCCCAGCCCCATCCCAGCCCCAGTCCCAGCACCAGTCCCATCCCCAGCCCCGGCCCCAACCCTGCCCCAGTTCTGCCCCATCCGAGACCCCATCCCCAGCCCTGTCCTCAGCCCAGCCCCAGCCCCAGCTTGGCCCCAGCCCTGCCCCAGCCACGGCCCCAGCCCTGTCCCCAGCCCCAGCCACAGCCCAGCCACAGCCCTGCCCGAGCCCCAGCCCAGCCTCCAGCCCCTAGCCCAGCCCCAGCTCAGCCCCACTGTGACCGTTTGAGGCTGTGCCCTTAAGAAAGGGAATATCGTGGACGGAAGTTGGTAAACGGAAGGAATAATCTAAACTATTTCATTGGTGAAGTGGGAGGAAGCACCTTCTGAACTGGGAGATATCCTGGGCACTCCGGAACTTTATCTTCAGTCTTGCTTCCGCCTCTCCACGGTGCAGCAGCTCTCTGTCTATGCTGGGCTTTCTGCCAAGGCCTCGGCCTTGAAGACTTGATAAAAGTCCAGTATTAACTCCCTTCCAATTAACACCAAACTGCTTTTAACTTCTTTCTTTCTTCTTCCCTCTTTCTAAACTATTCTGGGGAAAGGGGGGGGAGAGAGGGGAGAGCGGAGGTGGGGAACTCCCTCTGCCGAGGGGGGGTTACTCTCATTCCTGTGCTACCTTATTGTATATCTTTGTATATATTGTAGATATTGTAAATTTGTAAATATTCCCCTGCAAATCCTACATTGCTTTGTAAATATAGCTCCACTGCTTTGCTAATTCAGCTTGTGAGTTTTTTTTTCCTTTCCCTTCAATTTTTCTTTCCCTTTACTTACAGGGGGGAGGGAAGAGGCTTTTTGGCCTTACCCCTTCCAACCCACCACATTTTTTTATTGGCGCCCAACGTGGGCTCTTCTTCTTCTCCGTCGGCCATTAACGGAGCAACGTCACTTCCGCCCACTCCCTCGGTGGGACCGGAAGTCACTGCCCCAGCAGCTGATTTATCTCAGGACCTGTCAGCTTCTATTAAGGTGGCTGTAAATTCAAACACAGCTCCAGTTAAGGTGGCTCCTTTAAAGACTAGAGGTGGAAAGGCCAAAGATGGAGAAGAAGAAGAGCTGGAGACTGATCCTGGTGAGGGGCCCTCTACTCTAAAAGATCCTGCTCAGGAGGAAGAGAAGGTTTGTTTTAAAGATCTAGCTAACCTAGTGAGATCAAAGCAGGATACAGATGAAGTTAGGAAAGCAGCTGGCAAAGGTGGTTCTCAGCTTAAAGAGATCCTTAGGAGAATGACAGCAGGATTATATGGACAAAAAGTTCAGGGAGACGAGGAGCAAGATGATATTTCAGAATGTTCGTCTCCACGTGAGGAATTGCGAAATGTCCGTAAAGATTTCACCAGCGCAGATAAGGAGCCAGTTCTAGCTTGGCTTAATAGATGTTATGATACAGGTGCTCTGGCTCTAACAGTTGGAGACAAGTCAGCAGCTCAGTTAGGAACTCTCTCAAGGGACAATGGAATAGATAGACATCTAGGCCGAGCTCTCGGTAAGGTTAATCTGTGGATACGCCTTTTAATGGCGGTTGCCCTGAGATACCCTTCCCGAGATGATCTTCCATGGAATCCTAAGCCCTGGACTACCATAGATGACGGAATTAAGCGCTTGAGAGAATTTGCTGTTAGAGAGCTACTCTATGGTGAACATGAAACTCTGAATCCTGATGACATTCCTGTGGGTATTGGTCTTGCTAAAAAGATCATCAAACTTGCTCCTTCCAATTATGCAAACATTCTGGCAAGCAGAATTGTGTCAAGAAGTTATGGTGGAGCTTCTCCCACGGTTGGCCAATTCAGTGATCAAATGAGACAATTGGAGGATAGCATGACACGTGGTTCTTTGGTTTCAGCCATTAAAACTGTTGGGGAATGGCTTGAATTGCAGGGACATGGTTCTATGGAACAGCTGTTTGATCAGAGGTCACCACAGCCCTGTGACTGTGCTTGTAATTTTTAGAAGATAGCACCATGTGAAATAGTTATTTATAAGATAGTAGGATGTGAAACAAAGGAATGGGCTGCCTGGGGAGGTGGTGGAGTCGCCGACACTGGAGGTGTTCAGGAGGAGACTTGACAGGGTGCTTGGTTACATGGGTTAGTTGATTAGGTGGTGTTGGGTGATAGGTTGGACGTGATGATCTTGAAGGTCTCTTCCAACCTGGTTTATTGTATTGTATTGTATTGTATATATGCGAAACAAAGACCTACTGAGAAAGGAGGTTGTGGAGTTGCACGTAGGCCTAACCGCAAGTAGGATGGACAATATGATGTAACCCTGGACTAATAGCTAATACAATAATGACACGTATGCATATTTAGCTGCTGAATATACTATATAAACTGTGTTTTCGAACAATAAAGTTGAAGCCTGATTACCAATCATATTGATTTGTCTGCTTCCCGCTACAACAAATGGCGCTTGGAACAGGGACCCTCTTCGCCTGGAGATAAAAGGGACCCCCCCTGCTCCTAAAGGGATTCGATCCTGGCCACGGTTGAGTGTAACGGTTTCGGCCCTGCAGCAGCACAGGAGGTGAAAGAGCCAAAGGAAAACTGCGCCAGTGGGTCAAAGGGCAGCTGGCAAGCAGGAAAAAAGAGGAATACTGCGCCGGTGGGTCAAAAGGGCAGCCGGCAAGCAGGAAAGGCTCCGCACCTTGGATGCACTTACAGAAGTGATCCAGCCAAGATACGCTGCCGATACCTCTGGAAAAGCTGCAAAACAGTGCGCACTGACGGTAAATATGGAGAGGCAAGCGGCGTATGATTTATTTAAGTGCTTTTTAGAAAAGCAACGTGTTAATGATGTAGACTTTAGTAAGGAATTACCAGGATTGTTTACTTATGATACTGCTAAAGGGTGTTTTCAGGACCCTAATAGTGTCTTTGAAGAAGGAGAATGGCGTAAGTTAGGAAATAAGTTTTTTGACAAACTGTGGGACTGGGTTACCATCATGCTGCAAAAGCCGTGGCGAGAATGCATGAACTGTGTTGAAACCTATGAACTGGAACAGCGAATGGCTGCTGCAGCTACAGCAACTTTGTCAGGATGAGATGCAGCGCCAGGTGTGTCTGACTTGCAGTTGAAAGATGTGTTTGAGAACTATCAACCGATCGACCGGGGCCGCCCCCGATACATATTGCGGCAACCACACCGCGTTTACCAGCCCCCACCACTGCCGTTTGCACCCAGCAGGAAAAAGGCCGAAAAAAGGCAGCTCAGTGTGTTCGACCCCTTTTATCAACACCTCCCTCAGACATCGCCAGTGAGGGCTCGGACTCGGAAGACAACACCAGCAGCGAGGAATTCAAACAGCGCCGACTTTGCTTTATGGTCCCTCTTAGAAAAATGGAGCGCTTGGAGGCTCGCAATTACGGCGTTTTTATGACCGCATCCCTCCCGCGAGCCCTGCCGGCCCCCGCGGATACCGATGGCTCCGACCAAGGTGGTACCGGCTGACACACCACCGACACCGACAGCACCGACAGTAGCAGCGGCCCAGCAGTGGCCACGGCAGCAGCGGAGCAGCTGCTGCGGCAGCAGCCCCCACCCCTTTCCCCCGCAGCGGCTTCAGCTGCACTGCTCTGCTCTGATTTAAAGCAACAGTACTCATTTTGTCATTTCTGATTGTAATGTCTTTCAGAGATTCGTTATTTAGAGTTTTGTTAAGTGTTTCTAATAAGCATAATGAATAAGCAAGCATTTGGTACTTATAAGTATTTGGTACATAGTAATTGCAGTAAGCTGTAAGTACTTTGTAATGAGTTCACATTGTCTGATTTTCTTTTGGTTCGAACCTTTTTTAATTGTGTGCCTATAGGCATTTTAAAGGAGCTCCATGTAATATAGTTAAGGAATGTATAAACAGGTTTTAATTTTGGAAAGTGTTTTTTAGTTTTTTGACACTAATTTGATGGATTAATTTTAACATAGTTCTTTAAGGTTTTAAGGATTTTTGGTATTAGCATAAGTTAAGGGTTTGTTATAGGTATATTATGGAATGAGTTTTTTGGTCTTACTTTGTATTTGTAATAGCTTTAAGGATTTTATATATATATTAAAAAAAAAAAAAAGAAAAAAAAAAAAAGAGAAGTTTTAATGGTACCAATAGGAGATTAGTATTACTAGGATGAGCAAAAATGCTATTGGGCAAAGCAATGAAGTTCTTTTGCTCTTGCTGTTTGCCTGCAAGCTTTCTGTCTGTGAAGCTAGAGCCTGGCCAGATCTACCTTTACAGATTAAAGAAATCTTGCTACCATTAAACAATTTATGATTTTTGACCATCCTAGAGAAAATAAAAATGCAACATACCCCTAAAGCAGATTGTAAAACAGTGTTAAGGATAGCATTTATGTTTTAATCTTTGTAATGTGTTTTGGCATAATCAAGTATTTTTTGTTAATAAGAAGAGTGAAATGTAAAGATCGGAACTATTAAGGTCTAAATTCCTTTTTTTTACAATGTCTGTTATCTTTGACCATGTATTATGCCAGCTTTGTTAAAACATTGTTAATAGTTCAACTTAAGCTTTGTACCTTGTTGGACAACGAACCATAGAAGATTTTAACTGATGTAAAAAGTCCCATTAAGATTAATGGACAACCGGTTGGAGCACTTCTGATTGGACGTTCATCTGCCAGCATGTCAGGATTACAGATTCTCACAGGACTGATTGATGCAGACTATCATGGAATTATACAAATAATGGTACAGACATTGTTGTCTCCAATAGTAATTCCAAAAGGAGCTAAAATCACTCAACTTGTTCCGTTGCCAAACCTTGCAGCAGCAATTGCTCCTGGATCGCAGCAAATACAAGGGAAAAAAGGTTTTAGCTCTACAGGACTCATGACACTGTTAACTGTGGAACTGGGACAACGACCAAAAAGACCAGTGACTGTATCTTATCAAAATAAAAAGATCACATTGATAGCTTTTTTGGACACTGGAGCTGATGTAAGCATTGTTTCACAGCATTTGTGGCCAGAACATTGGCCTTCGTATTCATCTGCCGCCTCCATTGCTGGAGTTGGAGGACTGACTTATGCCTTGAAATCTCCAGTTCTACAGATCAACATAGAAGACAAAAGGACTACCTGTATAGTTTCTATTTTACCTTTACCGGATGGAGTACAAGCATTGATTGGACGTGACATTTTAGCCCAAATAGGGATGGTGCTATCATATAAGAACAGTTTAAACAAGGACATTTAAGACTATCAACTACTCCATGGAATACTCCAATTTGTCATCAAGAAGAAGTCTGGCAAACATCGCTTGTTGCATGATTTGCGAGCAGTGAATGAGCAAATGCATGCTATGGGTGCTTTACAGCCTGGACTTTCAAATCCAGCCCTGATACCTGAGAATTGGTCAATTTTAATCATTGACCTAAAGGACTGTTTCTTCACCATCAGACTACATGAGGAAGATATGCAATGTTTTGCGTTTACTTTGCCATCTTTTAATCGTGAAGCATCAGAACAATGCTTCGAATGGACTGTGTTGCCACAAGGCATGAAGAATTCACCTGATTTGTGTCAGTTGTATGTTGATGCAGCTTTGCAGCCACTCAGAAAGCAATGGCCAGAGGTGATTATTTATCACTATATGGATGACATTTTATTTTCACAATCAACTTTGTTTTCAGAAGCACAAAAGGACCAAATTGTGCATCAATTACAATCATGTGGACTTGTTGTTGCCCCTGAAAAAAATCAAGAAAAGAGTCCCTGGAACTATCTGGGATGGAGAATTACGAAGCAAGCTGTTCAACCTCAGAAACTTACTGTGGATCTTAATATTGAAACCTAACATGACACACAACGCCTGATGGGAGACCTGCAATGGCTGAGATCTGTTGTGGGAATTCCCAATGATCTCTTGAACTTTTTGCGACCACTGTTAAAAGGCACCGACCCATCCATGCCTGTGCACATCACATCAAAACAGAAGATGGAGCTGCATCACGACAATGGTTGCTTACATCTACAGTACATCGTCGTATGGACAATTTGCTTTGGAAGATACAACGACTGTTCTGGAATGGACAACCAAATGGAATGGACAACCAAATGTTCTGGAATGGACACAGGTGGAATCATTAAAGAATGTTACTCTGGCATGGATGCAGAATCAGCATTGGATTACTGTTCCCAAGCGATTGGATCAACCCTTGACAGATGCAGTGACAGTATTTACTGATGCAGGAAAACAATCTCAGAAAGCAGCTGCCACGTGGAAGAAAAGAGAGAACTGGCATCATCAACTGTTAGAAGCAGAACCTACAGATTCATTGTAAACTCCGGAACTTTTTGTTATTGTTTGGGTTTTGACTCATTGGCTTCATGACTCTATCAATATAGCGACTGATTCTCTGGATGTGGCAGGAGTAGCCAATTGCATTGAGGAAGCAGAAATAAGGGACTTGAAAAATCAGTGATTAATGCAAATGCTTTTATAACTGAAGCAGACCGTACAACAAAGAACTGCTCGATATGCTGTCCTTTACATTAGGATACCATGTGTCAACAATTAACAATAACTTGTACTGAACAGGAACTGTGGAAACAACTTACTTACAACAATTATTGAGATAACACATAATGGCAGTAACCAAAACAAGGAGAACGGCACAGATTGAGACACCGAACAGTGAATGAACTAACACTCTAAGCCGCCTTCGACCAACCACTACCACATCTGGATGCAGCCTGGTGCGATGGGCAGCGCCAGCTCTCCTCCTGAGAAAAGAATAGATTAATCATCAGAAAGGGAATAGCCTTGATTTTGTTTAAATCAACCAGAACCTTAACAGAACTAACCTTTTGGGTTGTTGTGGAGGGCTAACAATTGCTACTCTGGGCCTCTCCTCTCTGGTGAGTGACAGTGGCCTAACAACCTAATAGTGAGAAAATATGTCAGTGTTACAGCCAAGTTAGGAAATATTGTCTGGGTTTTTATTAAAATACTGTAGAGAAACGTTACCATTGGTGGACTGGCTGGCATCTCAGAAAGCTCTGGAAATGGATCCGGGATGGTCTCGTCCTCTCTGGCGGTGGCCATCTCTTCCACCTCAGAAGGCAACGTGATTTGGGTGTGAGAATGTGCAACTCCAAACCTGCGCATGCGCCGTAACCCTCTATGGTTCAGCCATGATGCTGTGACGCATGTTGAAATCAAGGCCATAACTAGCAAAAGGGTTCATGTTCTATATGATTGTTTTAATTGTGTTAGACTGAGTTGTCTCTGTTAACAAAAATCAACCCAAGGACTGATATGTGGTTTTCATGGGCTAATCAGACGGGTCATTTGGATTTCTGTTTAAGTCTGCAATTTGCTGCAGAACCCTTTAAGACATGTTTGGTGGGTATTCCTGATTTTGACTATCAAGTGTTTCAGAATTATAGTGTTTATGGTGATTGTTCAAAGGAAACTCGCACCTCGGATTGTGCCGTAGGACTTATTAAAGGACTGAATGTTACTTTACCTTGGGACCTGTAAGAACTGCAACTGTTGGGCTCTGCACGAATTGGCAGCACATCTCATAAGTGGACTCGTACGTGTATTGTGTTTGGGGATGGGTATCGAGAGCAGAAGGGTGACCAGAAGGGTTTTTATGTTGTTTTATGAACGTGACAAATGGGAGCAATGTGAACATGAACAATGGTACAGTGTTTGGTGCTTATGGAGCGTTAGAGTTTGGTCAAATTTTGCAAAAGAAAAGAAGGGGAGATGTGTTTCTTTTATGGAATAATGTTACAGCCAAGGCTCTGCCCCCTGGAATCTTTTTGATTTGTGGTGACAGAGTATGGCAGGATATATCAAAAAATGCCTATGGAGGTCCGTGTTATTTGGGCAAACTTACTCTATTTGCCCCTCGATATCGAGATTGGTTAAACATTGCTGCACTAATGCAACACCGACAAAAACGATCCCTACACTATCTGGATGATAGCTGTGATGATGATGTAGCTTTATGGTCAGATATAGCGACCACTTTTGCTTTTTGCTTTTCTTTCATTTTGCTGTTAAGCAGGCTTTAAGGCAAATTGAGAAATTGGCATGTTGGTCAGTTAAACAAGCTAATGTTACCACTGAAATTTTAGATCAATTGCTTGTAGATCAAAATAGTTTAAGACATACACTTTTATAGAATAGAGCTGCTGTTGATTTTTGCTTTTAGCTCATGGTCATGGTTGTGAAGATTTTGAAGGCATGTGTTGTTTTAATTTGTCTGATCACAGTCAATCGATTCATAAAAAACTTGCTTGGTTAGAAAATCATACTCAATCAATTGTTAAAGATGTTAATCCTTTTGATCAATGGTTTCAATCTTGGTTTGGAGATTTGTCTCCTTGGTTATTAGCTTTACTTAAAGAAGGTTTAAGATTGATTGCTATTGTTTTATTGGTTTTGCTCCTGTTACGTATTGTATATGGATGTGTTATGCGAAGTGTAAATGAGGTAACATCTTGAGTTTTTCTTGCACAAAAGAAAAAAGGGGGAATTGTTGGGGAATGGCTTGAATTGCAGGGACGTGGTTCTATGGAACAGCTGTTTGATCAGAGGGTATAGGCCAGACTCCATCTTGCTGTTTACTGCTCACAGCTTAGCTGGTATGCTGATGTAGCAAGGTCACCACAGCCCTGTGACTGTGCTTGTAATTTTTAGAAGATAGCACCATGTGAAATAGTTATTTATAAGATAGTAGGATGTGAAACAAAGTATATATGCGAAACAAAGACCTACTGAGAAAGGAGGTTGTGGAGTTGCACGTAGGCCTAACCGCAAGTAGGATGGACAATATGATGTAACCCTGGACTAATAGCTAATACAATAATGACACGTATGCATATTTAGCTGCTGAATATACTATATAAGCTGTGTTTTCGAACAATAAAGTTGAAGCCTGATTACCAATCATATTGATTTGTCTGCTTCCCGCTACAACATAAAACTATGTCTGGTGATATACAGAATTGCATAAGGGAGTTAAAAGATTAATTTAGAAATTCCATATCCCAATTGGCACAGAGGGATAATTTCAATTCTCCCTCCAGATGGATACAAGTTTCATCTGTAAGGAATACACGTCCTCCAAGGAGGTCATTCCAAAACAGGTCATTCCAAAACAGACCACCAAGGCAATCACGTAGAACTATTTGGATAACTCTGCGTGATCAGTTTGGTGAGAACATGAACCACTGGGATGGCCAACCGACTTCTAATCTTTTCAGGAGACTGAGGGAATTGCAAAGTGGCAGAACCCGAGGTAGCAATACCAGAAGGGTAGCTGTTACTTCCACAGTTCCCCAGAACGACTCTTATGGCTCCAACAGTGGCTCCGGTTATAACATGCAAAGCTATAACCCTGCAAACTATGTGCAATGCACACGTGCGCATGTTCCCCATAACTAGGGGTGCCCTGCCTCCCGCCAGGGGGAGGAGAGGGATTACAGAGATAATAGAGTCTATTGGGATGTGTACATCCAGTGGCCTGGCACTTCACAATTTCGGAAGTACAGGGCCTTGGTTGACACAGGAGCTCAGTGCAACATAATACCATCAAATTATCAGGGATCAGAGTCTATAACTATTCTGGGAGTCACTGGTGGATCTCAAGAGTTAAGTAAGGTAGAGGTTAATATAAGTTTAACTGGTAAACAATGGAGGAAGCATACAGTTGTGACCGGACCTGACGCACCTTGTATTTTGGGAATTGATTTTTTGAGAGAAGGGCGTTTCAAAGACCCTAGAGGTTACAAATGGGCTTTTGGAGTAGCTTCAATAGAAATTGATGGACAAAAATTGAAGCTCTCTGCTAGACCTGAACTTTCTGATGAATCTGCAGTTGTGGGACAACATAAGATACAGGACATTAAATTGCCGCTTGCTTCTCAGACTGTACATCACAGACAATACAGAACCAACAGTGACTCTTTGTTGCCCATTCAGAATCTGATTCGTCAGTTGGAGAGTCAGAAAGTCATCAGCAAAACTCATTCACCTTTCAACAGTCCAGTGTGGCCTGTGCGGAAGCAGAATGGAGACTGGCGTCTGACAGTAGACTACCGAGCCCTGAATGAAGTGACACCACCTATGAGTGCAGCGGTACCAGACATGATGGAGCTACAGTATGAGCTGGAGTCCAAAGAGGCCAAGTGGTATGCTACCACAGACATTGCTAATGCATTTTTCTCTATTTCCATAGCAGAGGAATGCAGGCCTCAGTTTGCTTTCACCTGGAGAGGAATCCAGTACGCCTTCAACAGATTGCCAATGGGCTGGATCCACAGCTCAAGCATCTGTCATGCAGTGATCCACGATGCTCTGGAGAAAGGCGGTGCTCCAGAAAACATCCAGTTCATCGATGATATCATTGTCTGGGGTAAAACTGCTGAGGAAGTCTTCGAGAAAGGTAACAAAATCATTGACATTCTTCTGAATGCAGGTTTTGCCATCAAGCAAGACAAGGTGAAAGGACCTACCACAGAGATTCAGTTTCTGGGAGTGCAGTGGCAGGATGGACGCCGACACATTCCAGTGGATGTGGTAAATAGAGTCTCTACCATGGCAAGTCCCACAAACAAGCAAGAGACCCTACGTTTCTTGGGGATAGTGGGATTTTGGAGACTGCACATTCCTGGATACAGTCAGATTGTGAAACCTCTGTATGATGTGACTCGAAAGAGAAACCATTTCCACTGGGGACCTGAACAACAAGCAGCCTTTGACCAGATAAAGCAAGAGGTAATTCAAGCAATGGGTCTAGGACCTGTCCAAGACGGTCCAGACATTAAGAACATTTTGTACACGGCTGCAAGTGACAATGATCCAACCTGGTGCTTGTGGCAAAAAGCTCCAGGTGAGACACGCCGACGACCTCTTGGTTTCTGGAGTCGAGGTTACAGAGGTTCAGAGGCTAATTATACTCCAACAGAGAAAGAAATTTTAGCTGCCTATGAAGGAGTAAAAGCATCCTCTGAAGTGATTGGAACTGAATCACAACTTCTCTTAGCTCCCAGATTACCAGTTTTGAATTGGATGTTCAAAGGCAAAGGCTCCACACCACATCATGCCACAGACTCCACATGGTCTGAGTGGATGGCTCTTATAACACAGAGAGCTCGAATGGGAAATCTTGAAAGACCTGGTCTAGTGGAGGTGATCTCAAGTTGGCCTGAAGGTATCAACTGTGCTAAACCTCCAGAGGAGAAAGTAACTCGTGCTGAGGAAGCTCCTCCTTACAATGACCTTTCTGATGATGAAAAGAAATATGCTTTGTTCACAGACGGTTCCTGTCGTCTTGTTGGAAACAAGCGAAGGTGGAAGGCTGCAGTGTGGAGTCCAACATGTTGAGTTGCAGAGGCGAAAGATGGAGAAGGAGAATCCAGTCAGTTCGCAGAGATAAAAGCTGTCCAGCTAGCTCTCGACGTAGCTGAACGTGAGAGATGGCCAAAGCTTTATCTCTACACCGACTCCTGGATGGTAGCCAATGCTCTATGGGGTTGGCTAAAGAACTGGAAAAAGAGTGGTTGGCAGAGGAAAGGAAAACCCATTTGGGCAGCCAACCTATGGCAGGACATTGCTGATCAAATCGAGAGAATTCCAGTGAAAGTGAGACACATCGATGCTCACATTCCTAAGAGCAAAGCTACTGAGGAACAGCAACATAACCATCAGGCAGATCTAGCTGCAAGAGTTTCTCAAGTAGACATGGACTCTAATCTTGATCTCGACTGGGAACACCGAGGTGAGATATTCTTAGCTCGGTGGGCTCAGGATTCGTCAGGACATGAAGGCAGAGATGCAACATCCCAATGGGCTCGTGACAGATCCATAGACATTTCCATGGATGCTATCACACAAGTCATCCATGACTGTGACATTTGTGCTGCTATTAAGCAGGCAAAGCGACTTAAGCCCTTGTGGTATGGTGACAGATGGTCCAAGTACAAGTATGGTGAAGCTTGGCAGATTGACTACATCACTCTACCACGTTCTCGTTCTGGTAAGCAATACATGCTTACTATGGTAGAGGCAAACACTGGATGGTTGGAAACTTATCCAGTTCCACATGCAACTGCACGCAACACCATTCTCGGTCTGGAGAGACAGATCCTGTGGAGACACGGAACTCCAGAGAGGATTGAGTCAGACAACGGAACTCATTTCAAGAATAACCTTGTAAAGAACTGGGCCAAAGAGCACGGTATTGAGTGGATATTCCATATTCCCTACTATGCACCAGCTTCAGGGAAGATTGAACGCTACAACGGTTTGTTGAAGACCACTCTTAAAGCCATGGGAGGTGGATCTTTGAAAAACTGGGAAAAACATTTAGCACAAGCAACCTGGCTGGTAAATAGTAGAGGTTCAGTGAACCGAGCTGGACCTGCACATTCAGATTTGCTACGGAAAGTAGAAGGTGATAGAGTTCCTGTTGTTAGAGAAAAGAATCTGTTAGGTAAAACTGTTTGGGTATTTTCACCCTCAGGAGAGGTTAAACCTGTCCGAGGGGTGGTTTCAGCTGAAGGTCCGGGTCACACTTATTGGGTAATGCAAGAGAATGGTGAAATTCAGTGTATATCACAAAGAAATTTAACTTTAGCTGAAAGAGGTTAATTTCAAACTGTTGTATAGCTACTCCGCGTCCAAAGGGAGAATCAACGAGGAATCTACGGTGCACGAACCCTGAGAGCCCTGAGTCAACTAAGAGACCCTGAGAATCCCTATTTCCCTTCTTCTTCGCTTCGTCGGCAAAGAAATGAACTGTTTTCCATTTTTCTCATTTTCTGATTTTCTTGGACTTTTGAATCATCTACATCTGAGCATAGACGGAATGGACTATGAACTTTACTCACGAACTGTAAATATCATTTTGGATTGGATGGACAGTATGAGCAGCCAATGAAATTGTTTAGAAGGGGTGGACTGTGACCGTTTGAGGCTGTGCCCTTAAGAAAGGGAATATCGTGGACGGAAGTTGGTAAACGGAAGGAATAATCTAAACTATTTCATTGGTGAAGTGGGAGGAAGCACCTTCTGAACTGGGAGATATCCTGGGCACTCCGGAACTTTATTTTCAGTCTTGCTTCCGCCTCTCCATGGTGCAGCAGCTCTCTGTCTATGCTGGGCTTTCTGCCAAGGCCTCGGCCTTGAAGACTTGATAAAAGTCCAGTATTAACTCCCTTCCAATTAACACCAAACTGCTTTTAACTTCTTTCTTTCTTCTTCCCTCTTTCTAAACTATTCTGGGGAAAGGGGGGGGAGAGAGGGGAGAGCGGAGGTGGGGAACTCCCTCTGCCGAGGGGGGGTTACTCTCATTCCTGTGCTACCTTATTGTATATCTTTGTATATATTGTAGATATTGTAAATTTGTAAATATTCCCCTGCAAATCCTACATTGCTTTGTAAATATAGCTCCACTGCTTTGCTAATTCAGCTTGTGAGCTATTTTTTCCTTTCCCTTCAATTTTTCTTTCCCTTTACTTACAGGGGGGAGGGAAGAGGCTTCTTGGCCTTACCCCTTCCAACCCACCACACCCACCCAGCCTCAGCCCCATCCCTGGCCCCAGCCCTGTCGCAGTCCTAGCCTCAGTCCCAGCCTCAGCCCCGGCCCCAGCCCTGCCGCAGCCCCAGCCACCGCCCCATCCCTGCCCCCAGCCCTGTCCCAGTCCCAGCCCCAGTCCCAGCCCCAGCCCCGGGCCCAGTCCAGCCCCAGCCCAGCCTCAGCCCCGGCCCCAGCCCTGCCCCACCCCAGCCCTGCACCAGCCCTGTCCGCAGCCCCAGCCCCAGCCCCAGCCCCACCCTTGTCCCCAGCCCAGCCCCAGCCCCAGCCCCAGCCCTGCCCCAGCCAAGCCACAGCCACCGCCCAGCCCCAGCCCTGCACCCAGCCCCAGACCCGGCCCCACCCCTGGCCTCAGCCCCAGCCCTGCCCCAGCCCAGCCC
Organism: Melanerpes aurifrons; assembly: GCA_011125475.1. Classification (NCBI taxonomy): domain Eukaryota; kingdom Metazoa; phylum Chordata; class Aves; order Piciformes; family Picidae; genus Melanerpes; species Melanerpes aurifrons. The sequence continues at coordinate 215,641 of WWNC01000077.1, read as the reverse complement.
CAGCCGCAGCCCAGCCCCAGCCCTGGACTCAGCCCCATCCCCAGCCCCACCCCGGCCCGATCCCATTGGCCCCAGCCCAGCCCTAGCCCAGCCCTGACCCAGCCCCAGCCTCAGCTCCAGCCCAGCCCCAGCCTCAGCTCCAGCCCAGCCCCAGCCCCAGCCCCAGCCCTGACCCATTCCCCAGCCCAGCCCAGTCTTGGTCCCACCCCAGCCCCAGCCCCGCCTCGGCCCCAGCCCCAGCCCCAGCCCCAGCCCCAGCCCTGCCCCAGTCCCAGCCCCAGTCCCAGTCCCAGTCCCAGTCCCAGTCCCAGTCCCAGCCCCAGCCCCGGCCCCAGCCCTGCGCCAACCCAGCCCCAGCCCAAGGCCCAGCCTCCAGCCTAGTCCTGCCCCAGCCCCGGCCCCAGCCCTGCCCCAACCCCAGTCCTGCCCCAGCCCTGGCCCCAGCCTTGCACAAGACTTGGTTCCAGTCCCAGCCCCAGTCCTGCCCCCAGCTCAGCCCCAGCCCAAGGCCCAGCTTCCAGCCTAGTCCTGCCCCAGCCCTGCCCCCAACCCAGCCCCAGCCCCGGCCCCAACCTCAGTCCCAGCCCTGCTCCCAGCCCCAGCTCCAGCCCTGCCCCAGCCTCGGGCCCAGCCTTGTCCCAGACCCAGCCCTGTCCCAGACCCAGCCCTGTCCCAGGCCCAGCCCAGACCCCAGCCCAGCCCCAGCCCCGGCCCCAGTCCAGCCCTAACCTAGCCCTGCCGCAGCCCCAGGCCTAGCCCAGCCCTGCCCAAGACTTGGTTCCAGCCCCAGCCCCAGCCCTGCACCAGCCCAAGCCCCAGCCCAGTCCCAGCCCCAGCCCCGGATCCAGCCCTGCCCCAGCCTCGGGCCCAGCCCTGCCCCAGGCCCAGCCCAGCCCCCAGCCCAGCCCCACCCTCGGCCCCAGCCCAGCCCCAGCCCCAGTCCAGCCCCAGCCCCAGCCCTGCCCCAGCCCCAGCCTCGGCTCCAGCCCAGCCCCAGCCCCAGCCCTGCCCCAGTCCCAGCCCCAGCCCAGTCCTGGTCCCAGCCCAGGCCCAGCCCTGCCTCAGCCCAGCCCTAGCCCGGTCCCACCCCTGCCTGCAGCCCCAGCCCCAGCCCCAGCCCCAGTACAGCCCTAACTTAGCCCTGCCCCAGCCCCAGGCCTAGCCCAGCCCTGCCCAAGACTTGGTTCCAGCCCTGGCGCCAGACCTGCCCCCAGCCCAGCCCCGGCCCCTTCCCCCAGTCCTGCCCCCAGCCCCGGCCACAACCCAGCCACAGCCCTGGACCCAGCTCCAGCCCAGCCCCAGCCCCAGCCCTGCCCCAGCCCAGCCACAGCCACCGCCCAGCCCCAGCCCTGGACCCAACCCCAGCCCCAGCCCAGCCCCACCCCTGCCCCAGGCCCGGCCTAGCCCTGTCCCCAGACCCGGCCCTGGCCCCAGCCCCAGTCCTGCCCCATCCCAGCCCCCAACCCCAGCCCCGGCCCCAACCCAACCCCAGCCCTGGCCCCAACCTCAGTCCCAGCCCTGCTCCCAGCCCCGGTCCCAGCCCCGGCTCCAGCCTCGAGCCCACCCCTGATCCAGGCCCAGCCCAGACCCAAGCCCAGCCTCAGCCCCGGCCCCAGCCCCGCCCCAGCCCCAGCCCTGCCCCACCCTCGTCCCCAGCCCAGCCCTGCCCCACCCTCGTCCCCAGCCCAGCCCCAGACCCAGCCTAGACCCCAGCCCAGCCCAACCCTCAGCTCCAGCCCAGCCCCAGACCCAGCCTAGACCCCAGCCCAACCCTCAGCTCCAGCCCAGCCCCAGCCACAGCCCAGACCCAGCCCTGGACCCAGCCCCACTCCCAATCCTAGCCCCAGCCCAGCCCTAGCCCAGCCCTGACCAAGCCCCAGCCCTAGCCCAGCCCTATCCCCAGCCCAGCCCCAGCCCCTGCCCCAGCCCTGCCCCCAGCCTGGCCCCAGCCCAAGGCCCAGCCTCCAGCCGAGTCCTGCCCCATCCCCGGCCCCAACCCAAGCCCCAGCCCCGCCCCAACCTCAGTCCCAGCCCTGCTCCCAGCCCTGGCCCCAGCCCTACCTCAGCCCTGCCCAGCCTCGGGCCCAGCCCTGCCCCAGGCCCAGCCCAGCCCCAGCCCCAGCCCTGCCCCAGCCCTAGCCCAGCCCCGGCCCCAGCCCTGCCCTAGCCCAGTCCCAGCCCCAGCCCGGCCCCAGCCCTGCCCTAGCCCAGTCCCAGCCCCAGCCCTGCCCCAGTCCCAGCCCCAGCCCGGTCCTGGCCCCAGCCCAGGCTCAGCCCTGCCCAAGCCCCAGCCCCGGCCCCAACCTCAGTCCCAGCCCTGCTCCCAGCCCCGGCTCCAGCCCTACCCCAGCCCTGCCCCAGCCTCGGGCCCAGCCCTGTCCCAGGCCCAGCTCAGACTCCAGCCCACCCTCAGCCCTGGCCCCAGCCCTGGCCCCAGCCATAGCCCCAGCCCCAGCCCTACCCCAGCCCAGTCCCAGTCCCATCCCATCCCCAGCCCTGCCCCAGCCCAAGCCCCAGACCCAGACCCAGCCCTAGCCCTAGCCCTAGCCCTTCCCCCAGCCCAGCCCAGCCCCATCCCCATCCCTGCCCCCAGCCCAGCCCCAGCCCCAGCCCTACCCAAGCCCTGCCCCAGCCTCAGGCCCAGCCCTGCCCCAGGCCCAGCCCAGACCCCAGCCCAGCCCCACCCTCAGCCCCAGCCCAGCCTCAGCCCCAGCCCTGGCCCCAGCCCAGCACTAGCCCAGCCCAGCCCAGCCCCAGCACTAGCCCAGCCCAGCCCCAGCCCCAGCCCTGGACCCAGCCCTGCCCCAGCCCCAACCTCTTCCCCAGCCCAGCCCCAGCCCCAGCCCTACCCCAGCCCAGTCCCAGTCCCATCCCATCCCCAGCCCTGCCCCAGCCCAAGCCCCAGACCCAGACCCAGCCCTAGCCCTTCCCCCAGCCCAGCCCAGCCCCATCCCCATCCCTGTCCCTAGCCCAGACCCCCCAGCCCTACCCCAGCCCTGCCCCAGCCTCAGGCCCAGCCCTGCCCCAGGCCCAGCCCAGACCCCAGCCCAGCCCCACCCTCAGCCCCAGCCCCAGCCTCAGCCCCAGCCCTGGCCCCAGCCCAGCACTAGCCCAGCCCAGCCCCAGCCCCAGCCCTGGACCCAGCCCCAGACCCAGCCCAGACCCATCCCCAGCCCTGCCCCAGCCCAGCCCCTGCCCTGGACCCAGCCCCAGCCCCACCCCAGCCTCAGCCCCAGCCCTGCCCCAGCCCAGCCCCAGCCCTGGGCCCAGCCCTAGCCCCAGCCCGGGCCACACCCCTGGCCCCAGCCCCAGCCCCAGCCAAGCCCCACTCACGGCCCCATCCCCCGGCCCCAGCCCAGCCCTAGCCCAGCCCTGCCCCAGCCCCAGCCTTGCACCAAACCCAGCCCCAGCCCAGCCCCAGCCCTGCCCCAGCCCAAACCCCAGCCCTAGCCCTGTCCCCAGCCCTGCCCCCAGCCCTGCCCCAGCCCCAGCCCCAGCCCTGCCCCAGCCCCAGCCCTGCCCCAGCCACAGCCCTGCCACAGCCCTGCCCCAGCCCAAGCCCCAGCCCCGGCCCTACCCCAATCCTGGCCCCCACCCTGCCCCAGCCCCTGCCTAGCCCCGGCCCCAGCTCCGGCCCCAGCCCAGCCCTATCCGTGCCCCAGCCCTGCCTCAGCCTTGGCCCCAGCTTAGCCCCAGACCAGCCCCAGCCCTACCCCAGCCCCAGACCAAGCCCAGGCCTGCCTCAGCCCAGCCCCGCCTCAGTCCAGACCCAGTCCCAGCCCCAGTCCCAGCCCCAGTCCCAGCCTCAGCCCCAGCCCCAGCCTTGCCCCAGCTCCAGCCCTAGCCCTGTCCCCAGCCCCGGCCCCTGCCCCAGTCCCAGTCCTACCCCATCCCAGCCCCAGCCCCAGCCCGGCACCAGCCCTGGCCCAGCCCCAGTCCTGCCCCAGCCCCAGCCCCAACCCTGCCCCCAGCCTTGCCCCAGCCCAAGGCCCAGCCTCCAGCCTAGTCCTGCCCCAGCCCCGGCCCCAACCCAGCTCCAGCCCCGGCCTCAACATCAGTCCTAGCCCTGCTCCCAGCCCAGCCCCAGCCCCAGCCCTAACCCAGCCCTGCCCTCAGCCCCAGCCCCAACCCCAACCTCGGCCCCAGCCCAGCCCCAGCCCCAGCCGTGACCAAGACTTGGTTCCAGCCCCAGCCCCAGCCCTGCGCCAACCCAGCCCCATCCCAAGGCCCAACCTCAAGCCTAGTCCTGCCCCAGCCCTGGCCCAAATCCAGCCCCAGCCCTACCCATACCTCAGCCCTAGCCCCAGCCCTGTCCCCAGCCCCAGCCCCAGCCCCAGCCCCACCCTCGCACCAGATCAGCCCCAGCCCCAGCCCCAGCCCCACCCTCGCACCAGCTCAGCCCCAGCCCCAGCCCCAACCTTGGCCCTAGCCCAGCCCCAGTTACAGCCCTGCCCCAGCCCTGCCCCAGCCCTGCCCCAGCCCCGGCCCCAGCCCCAGCCCCAGACTGGGCCCCAGCCCAGCCCCAGCCCCATCCTTGCCCTCAGCCCCAGCCCCAGTCCCTGCCCCAGCCCTGCCCAATATTTGGTTCCAGCCCCAGCCCCAGCCCTGCCCCCAGCCCAGCCCCAGCCCCGGCCCCATCCTCAGTCCCAGCCCTGCTCCCAGCCCCGGCCCCAGCCCCGGTTCCAGCCCTAACCCAGCCCTGCCCCAGCCTCGGGCCCAGCCCTGTCCCAGGCCTAGCCCTGTCCGAGCCCTAGCCCAGACCCCAGCCCACCCTCAGCTCTGGCCCCGGCCCTGCCCCAGCCCAGCCCCAGCCCCAGCCCTGCCCCATCCCCAGCCCTAGCCCATCCCTGCCGTCAGCCCAGCCCCAGCCCGGCCCCATACCTGCCCCCTGCCCAGCCCCAGCCCAGCCCCAGATCTGTCCCCAGTCCAGTCCCAGCCCAGCTCCAGCCCCAGCCCCTGCCCCAGCCCCAGCCCTATCCCCAGCCCAGTCCCAGCCCCAGCCCCGGCCTTGCCCCCTGCCCAGCCCTGCCACAGTCTTGCCCCAGCCCCAGCCCAGCTCCAGCCCAACCCCCAACCCAGCCCCAGCCCTGCCCCAGCCCCATCACTTCCCAGCACCCAGCCCAGCCTCCAGTCCCCACCCCAGCCCCAGCGCTAGTCCCAGCCCTGCCCCAGCCCTACCCAAACCCCGGCCCGATCCCAGCCCCCAACCCTGCCCCAGCCCAAGCCCCAGCCCCAGCCCCAGCCCCATCCCGGCCCCCAGCCCAGCCCCAGCCCCATCCCCATCCCTGACCCCAGCCCCAGCCACAGCCCAGCCCCAGCCCTGTCCCAGTGCCTGCCCAGCCCCAGCCCCAGCCCAGCCCCAACCCTGCCCCAGTCCAGCCCCAACCCTGCCCCAGCCCCAGCCCTGGCCCCGCCCAGGCCCTGCCCCAGCCCCGCCCCAGCCCTACCCCAGCCCTGCCCCAGCCCCAGCCCCAGCCCTGCCCCAGCCCCACCTCAGCCCCAGTCCAGACCAGTCCTACCCCAGCCTAGCCCCAGCCTCATCCCCAGCCCTGCCCCAGCCCCAGCCCAGCCTCCAGCCCAACCCTTCCCCAGCCCCCAGCGCAGCCCCAACCCTGCCCCAGCACTGCCCCAGCCCCAGCCTAGCCTCCAGCCCCTAGCCCAGCCCCAGCTCAGCCCCACCCAGCCCCAGCCCCAGCCCTGGCCCCATTACTGGCCCAGCCCTGACCCAGCCCTGTCCCCAGCCCAGCTTCCGGCTTAGGTGCAGACCAGCCCCAGCCCAGCCCCCAGCCCCAGCCCCGCCCTGTCCCCAGCCCTATCCCCCGCCCTGCCCCAGCCACAGCCCAGTCCCCAGCCCTGCCCACAACCCAGCCCCAGCCCGGCCCCAGTCCTGCCCCAGGCCCGGCCCCAGTCCTACCCCAGCCCCGGCCCCAGCCCCAGCCCCAGCCCCTGCCCTGCCCAAGCCTTGGTTCCAGTCCTGCCCCAGCCCTGCCCCCAGCCCAGCCCTGGCCCTGCCCCTGCCCTGCCCCAGAGCCAGCCCAGCCCCAGACCTTCCACAGCCCAGCCCCAATCCATCCCCTGCCCAGCTCCAACCCAGCCCTGCTCCAACCCTGCCCCAGCTCTGCCCCAACCACAGCCCAGCCCCAGCCCTGCTCCAGCCCTGCCCCAGCCCTGCCCCAACCCCGGCCCCAGCCCTGCCCCAGCCTTGCCCCAGCGCCAGCCCAGCCCCCAGCCCCGGCCCCAGCCCTGCCCCAGGCCTGCCCCAGAGCCAGCCCAGCCCCCTGCCCCGGCCCCAGCCCTGCCCCAGCCCTGCCCCAGAGCCAGCCCAGCCCCCAGCCCCGGCCCCAGCCCCAGCCCCACTCTGTCCCCAGGTCCCAGCACAGCCACAGCCCTGCCCCCAGCCCTGGCTCCAGCCGCAGACCCAGTTCCGGCCCCAGCCTCCAGCCCAGGCCCAGCCCTGCCCCAGCCCTACCCCAGCCCAGGCCCCAGCCCCAGCCCCTGCTCAGCCCCACCACATCCCCAGCACAGCCTCCAGCCTCAGCCCCAGCCCAGCCCCAGCCTCGGCTCCAGCCCCGGCCCCAGCTCCGACCCCAGCCCCCATCACAGCCCCACCCTGTCCCAACCGCATCCCAGCCTCCAGCCCCCAGCCCAACCCCATTCAACCCCATCCAGCCCCATCCCAGCCCCGGTTCCAACCCCAGCCCAAGCCCAGCCTCAGCTCAGCCCCAGCCCAGCCCCAGCCCTGCCCCAGCCCCACCTCAGCCCCAGTCCAGACCCACTCCTACCCCCAGCCTAGCCCCAGCCTCATCCCCAGCCCTGCCACAGCCCCAGCCCAGCCTCCAGCCCAACCCTGCCCGAGCCCCCAGCCCAGCCCCAAATCAGCCCCAGACGAGCCCCAGCCCCAGCCCCGGCTCCAGCCCTCAGCCCTGCCCCAGCCCTGCCCCAGCCCTACCCCAGCCCCAGCCCATCCTCCAGCCCCTAGCCCAGTTCCAGCTCAGCCCCACCCAGACCCAGCTCCATCCCTGGCCCCAGCTCTGGCCCCAGTCTGGCCCCAGCCCTGTCCTCAGCCCAGCCCCCAGCCCAGGTGCAGACCAGCCCCAGCCCCAGCTCCCACCCCAACCCTGCCTCAGCCCTGCCCATAGCCCCAGACCGAGCCCCGGCCCCAGCCCCCAGCCCAGCCCCAGCCCTGCCCCAACCCCAGCCCCAGCCCCCAGCACAGCCCATGACTAGCCCGAGCCCCCACACCAGCCCTGTCCCAGCACCGGCCCCCCACCCCAGCCCAGCCCCCAGCCCCGGCCCCAGTCTGGCCCCAGCCCTGCCCCAGCCCTGCACTGGCCCCAGACCCCAGCCCAGCCCAAACCCCGGCCCCAGCCCCAGCCCCGGCCCCAGCCCTGCCCCCATCCCTGCCCCTGTGCAGCCCCAGCCCCAGCCCTGTCCCCAGCCCTGCCCTCAGCCTTGCCCCAGCCCAGGCCCCATCCCTGCCCCTGCCCAGCCCTAGCCCCAGATTCAGACCTGTCCCCAGCCCTGCCCCCAGCCCTGCCCCCTAGCACCATTTAGCCCCAGCCCAGCCTCCAGCCCCTGCCCAAGTCTGGCCCCAGCCCTGACCCAGCCCTGCACTGGGCCCACACCACAGCCCAGCCCAAACCCTGGCCCCAGCCCCGGCCCCAGCCCTGCCCAAGCCTTGGTTCCAGCCCCGGCCCCAGCCCTGTCCCCGGCCCCAGCCCTGCCAAAGCCCCAGTCCTGCCCCATCCCAGCCCCATCCTCAGCCCTGCCCCAGCCCTGCCCACAGCCCAGCCCCAGCCCGGCCCCAGTCCTGCCCCAGCCCGGGCCCCAGCCCCAGCCCCAGCCCTGCCCAAGCCTTGGTTCCAGTCCCGGCCCCAGCCCTGCCCCCAGCCCAGCACAGCCCAAGGCCCAGCCTTGCCCATGCCCTGCCCCAGAGCCAGCCCAGCCCCACAACTTCCACAGCCCAGCCCCAATCCAGCCCCAGCTCAGCTCCAGCCCAGCCCTGCTCCAACCCTGCCCCAGCCCTGCCCCAACCACAGCCAAGCCCCAGCCCTGCTCCAGCCCTCCCTAGCCCTGCCCCAGCCCCGGCCCCAGCCCCGGCCCCAGCCCAAGCCTTGCCCCAGCGCCAGCCCTGTCCCAGCCCCGGCCCCAGCCCTGCCCCAGCCCTGCCCCAGCTCCGGCCCTAGCCCTGTCCCCAGCCAAGGCCCGTGCCCCAGCCCCAGTCCTGCCCCATCCCAGCCCCCATCCCCAGCCCTGCCCCGGCCCCAGCCCAGCCACAGCCTAGCCTCCAGTCCCGGCCCCAGCCCTGGCCCCAGCCCTGGCCCCAGCCCCTACCCTGCCCCAGCCCTGCCCTCACCCCAGCCCCAACCCCAGCCCCAGCCCCTGCCTTGTCCCCAGCCCCAGCCCTAGACCCCGTCCCAGCCATAGCCCTGTCCCAGTCCCTGCCCCAGCCCCAGCCCCAGCCCCAGCCCAGCCTCAGCCCTGCTCCAGCCCCAGTCTAAGCCCCAGCCCCAGCCCTTCCACTGCCCAGCCCCAATCTAGCCCCAGCACAGGGCCGCGCCTCCAGCCTAGCTCTGCCCCAGCCCCAAAGCCAGCCCAGCCACAGACCTTCCACAGCCCCAGCCCCAGATCCAGCCCCAGCCCAGACCCAACCCTGCCCCAGTCCTGCCCCAGAGCCAGCCCAGCCCCAGACCTTCCACTGCCCAGCTCCAATCTAGCCCCAGCCCAGGGCCGAGCCTCCAGCCTAGCTCTGCCCCAGCCCGGGGCACAGCCCAGCCCCAGCTCTGGCCCCAACTTCAGTCCCGGCCCCTGCCCCAGCCCTGACTCCTGCCCAGCCCCAGCCCTGCCCCAGTCCCAGCCACAGCCCCGTCCCCAGCCACAGCCCAGCTCCTACCCAATCCCAGCCCCGGCCCCGGCCCCAGCCCCAGCCCCCAGCCCTGCCCAAGCCTTGGCTCCACCACCAGCCCCACTCCCATCCCAGCCCCGATCCCCAGCCCTGCCCCAGCCCTGCCCTCAGCCCAGCCCCAGCCCCAGCCCCAGCCCGGACCCAGCCCTGGCCCCAGCCCTGGCCCCAGCCCAGCCCCAGCCCTGCCCCAGTCCCAGCCACAGACCCGGCCCCAGCCACAGCCCAGCCCCTACCCAATCCCTGACCCCAGCCCAGCCCCAGCCCCAACCCAGTCCAGCCCTAGGCCAGGCCTGCTCTCAGCCCAGCCCCAGCCCTAGCCCAGCCCTGCTCTCAGCCCAGCCCCAGGCCTGGACCCAGCCCTGCCCCAGCTACGGCCCAAGCCCTGTCCCCAGCCCAGGCCCCTGCCCCAGCCTCAGTCCTGCCCCATCCCAGCCCCCATCCCCAGCCTAGCCCCAGCTTCATCCCCAGCCCTGCCCCAGCCCCAGCCCAGCTCCAGCCCAACCCTGCCTCAGCCCCCAGCCCAGCCCCAGATCAGCTCCAGGCGAGCCCCAGCCCCAGCCCCAGCTTCAGCCCCCAGCCCAGCCCCAGCCCTGCCCCAGCCCTGCCCCAGAGGCAGCCCAGCCCCCAGCCCCGGCCCCAGCCCCAGCCCCAGTCTGTCCCCAGGACCCAGCCCAGCCGCAACCTTGCCCCCAGCCCCGGCTCCAGCCCCAGACCCAGTTCCGGCCCCAGCCTCCAGCCCTGGCCCCAGCCCCGGCCCCAGTCTGGCCCCAGCCCTGCCTCAGCCCTGCACCGGCCAGACCCCAGCCCAGCCCCAACCCTGCCCCAGCCACCACCCCAACCCTGCCCCAGCCCTGGCCCTAGCCCCAGACCGAGCCCTGCCCCAGACCACAGCCCAGCCCCAGCCCTGCCCCAACCCCAGCCCTGGCCCCAGCCCAGCCCCAATCCAGCCCCAGCCCTGCCCCAGCCCCAGCCCCAGCCCTATCCCAGCCCCAATTCCAACCCCGGCCCAAGCCCAGCCCCAGCTCAGCCCCAGCCCAGCCCCCAGCCCTGGCTCCAGCCTCCTGCCCCCAGCCCAGCCCCCAAGCCCCAGCCCTGCCCCAGCCCCCCTTCCAGCCCTATCCCAGCCCCATTCCAACCCTGCCCCAGCTCCAGCCCCAGCTTGCCCCAGCCCAGCCCAGCCCCCAGCTCCAGCCCCAGCCCCTCCCCCAGCTCCAGCCCCAATCCAGCCCCCAGCCCTTTTGCCTCAGACAGCCCCCCAGGCCCTATTGCTTCTGCCCAGCCCTGCACAGCCAGCCCTTGCCCCAGCCCTGCCCCAGAGCCAGCCCAGCCCTAGACCTTCAACGGCCCAGCCCCAATCCAGCCCCAGCCCAGGGCCGAGCCTCCAGCCTAGCTCTGCCCCAGCCCAGGCCGCAACCCAGCCCCAGCTCTGGCCCCAACCTCAGTCCCGGCCCCTGCCCGAGCCCTGGCTCCTGCCCAGCCCCAAGCCCTGCCCAGTCCCAGCCACAGCCCCGGCCCCAGCCACAGCCCACCCCCACCCAATCCCAGCCCCCAGCCCAGCCCCAGCCTCAGCCCAGTCCCAGCCCTGTCCCCACCCCCAGCCCCAGTCCCATCCCAGCCCCGATCCCACCCCTGCCCTAACCCTGCCTCCCAGCTCCAGCCCCAGCCCTGCCCCACCCCTGCCCCAGTGCCAGCCCAGCCCTCAGCCCCGGCCCCAGCCCTGCCCCAGCACCCAATCCCAGCCCAGCCCCTGCCCTGGCCCCAGCCACAGCCACAGCCCCAGCCCCAGCCCTGCCCAAGCCTTGCTTCCAGCTCCGGCCCCAGCCCTGTCCCCAGCACCAGCCCTGCTCCAGTCCTGGACCCAGTCCCAGCCCCAGCCCTGTCCCAGTCCGCGCCCCAGCCCCAGCCCCAGACCCAGACCCTGCCGTGCCCAAGCCTTGGTTCCAGCCCCGGCCCCAGACCTGTCCCCAGTCCCAGCCCTGCCCCAGCCCCAGTCCTGCCCCATCCCGGCCCCAGCCCCATCCCGGCCCCAGTCCTGCCCCAGCCCCAGCCCCAGCCCTGCCCAAGCCTTGGTTCCAGTCCCAGCCCCAGCCCTGCCCCAGCCCAGCCCCTGCCCCAGCCCTGCCCCAGCCATGGCCCAGCCCCAGCCCTGCCCCAGCCACAGCCCAGCCCCCAGCCCTGCCCCAACCCAAGCCCCAGCCCCGGCCCTGCCCCAGTCGTGGCCCCCACCCTGCCCCAGCCACTGCCTAGCCCCGGCCACAGCTCCGGCCCCAGCCCAGCCCTATCCGTGCCCCAGCCCTGCCTCAGCCTTGGCCCCAGCTTAGCCCCAGCTCAGCCCCAGCCCTGCACCATGCCTGCCTCAGCCTTGGCCCCAGCCCAACCCCAGCCCAGCCCCAGATCAGCTCCAGGCGAGCCCAAGCCCCAGCCCCGGCTTCAGCCCCCAGCCCAGCCCCAGCCCTGCCCCAGCCCTGCCCCAGAGCCAGCCCAGCGCCCATCCCCGGCCCCAGCCCTGCCCCAGTCTGTCCCCAGGACCCAGCCCAGCCGCAACCTTGCACCCAGCCCCGGCTCCAGCCCCAGACCCAGTTCCGGCCCCAGCCTCCAGCCCTGGCCCCAGCCCCGGCCCCAGCCTCCAGCCCTGGCCCCAGCCCTGGCCCCAGTCTGGCCCCAGCCCTGCCTCAGCCCTGCACCGGCTTCAGACCCCAGCCCAGCCCCAGCCCTGCCCCAGTGCCAGCCACAGCCCCGGCCCCAGTCAAAACCCAGCCCCTACCCAATCCCTGCCCCCAGCCCCCAGCACAGCCCCAGCCCCAGTCCCATCCCAGCCCCGATCCCCAGCCCCGGCCCCAGCCCTGTCCCCAGCCCAGCCCCAGCCCCGGCCCCAGCCCTGTCCCCAGGTCCCAGCCCAGCCACAGCCCTACCCCCACCCCCGGCTCCAGCCCCAGGCCCAGTTCCGGCCCCAGCCTCCAGCCCTACCCCAGACCCAGCCCCTGCTCAGCCCCATCACAGCCCCAGCACAGCCTCCAGCCCTCAGCCCAGACACCTTTAGCCCCAAGCTGCCCCAGCCCCAGCTCCAGCCCCCAGCCCTGCTGCCCTGCCCCTGCCCCAGAACCCAGCCTCAGACCCAGCCCAGCTCCAGCCCTGCCCTGCCCTGCCCTAGCCTCAGCCCTAGCCCTATCCCAGCCCCAGCCCCTTTAGCCCCAGCTCAGCCTCATTTAGCCCAGCCCCCAGCTCCCAGCCCCAGCCCTGCCCCCAGCCCAGCCTCAATCCAGCCCCAGCCCAGCCCCAGCCCCAGCCCACCCCCAGCCCCGGTCCCACTCTGGCCCCAGCCCTGCCCCAGCCGTGCACCAGCCCCAGACCCCAGCCCAGCCCAAACCCTGGCACCAGCCCCATTTAAGCCTGCCCCGACCCTGCCTCTGCCTGCCCTGCCCCAGAACTCCAGCCTCAGACCCAGCCCAGCTCCAGCCTGCCCCAGCCCTGCCTGCCCCGGCCTGACCCCTATCCCAGCCCCACTTCACCCCATTGCCTTTCCAGCCCCAGCTCAGCCCCAGCTCAGCCCCAGCCCAGCCCCAGCCCTGCCCCCAGCCCAGCCTCAATCCAGCCCCAGCCCAGCCCCAGCCCCGGCCCCTGCCCCCAGCCCTGCCCCTAGCCCAGCACAGCCCAAGGCCCAGCCTTGCCCCAGCCCTGCCCCAGAGCCAGCCCAGCCCCAGACCTTCAACGGCCCAGCCCCAATCCAGCCCCAGCCCAGGGCCGAGCCTCCAGCCTAGCTCTGCCCCAGCCCAGGCCGCAACCCAGCCCCAGCTCTGGCCCTAACCTCAGTCCCGGCCCCTGCCCGAGCCCTGGCTCCTGCCCAGCCCCAGCCCTGCCCCAGTCCCAGCCACAGCCCCGGCCCCAGCCACAGCCCACCCCCACCCAATCCCAGCCCCCAGCCCAGCCCCAGCCTCAGCCCAGTCCCAGCCCTGTCCCCACCCCCAGCCCCAGTCCCATCCCAGCCCCGATCCCCAGCCCGGCCCCAGCCCTGCCCCAGCCCCGGCCCCAGCCCTGCCCCACCCCTGCCCCAGTGCCAGCCCAGCCCTCAGCCCCGGCCCCAGCCCTGCCCCCAGCCCAGCCTCAATCCAGCCCCAGCCCAGCCTTGCCCCTGCCCCTGCCCCCCAGCCCTGCTATTAGCTTCACAGCCCAAGGCCCAGCCTTGCTCCAGCCCTGCCCCAGAGCCAGCCCAGCCCCAGACCTTCAACGGCCCAGCCCCAATCCAGCCCCAGCCCAGGGCCGAGCCTCCAGCCTAGCTCTGCCCCAGCCCAGGCCGCAACCCAGCTCCAGCCCTGGACACAGTCCTAGGACCAGCCCTGTCCCAGTCCCAGCCCAAGGCCCAGGCCCAGGCCCAGCCCCAGCCCCAGCCCTGCCCCAGCCCTGCCCCAACGCCAACCCCAGCCCCCAGCACAGCCCCAGCCTAGCCCGAGCCCCCGCCCCAACCCTGCCCCAGCACCAGCCCCAGCCCCAGCCCACCCCCAGCCCCGGTCCCACCCTGGCCCCAGCCCTGCCCCAGCCGTGCACCGGCCCCAGACCCCAGCCCAGCCCAAACCCTGGCACCAGCCCCGGCCCCAAGCCTGCCCCAGCCCTGCCCCAGCCCTGCCCCCAGCCCTGCCCCTGCCCAGCCCCAGCCCAAACCCCAGCCCTAGCCCTGTCCCCAGCCCTGCCCCCAGCCCTGCCCCAGCCCCAGCCCCAGCCCTGCCCCAGCCATGGCCCAGCCCCAGCCCTGCCCCAGTCACAGCCCTGCCGCAGCCCTGCCCCAGCCCAAGCCCCAGCCCCAGCCCTACTCCCAATGCACCCCCACTCCTGCCCCAGCCCTGCCTAGCCCCGGCCCCAGCTCCGGCCCAGCCCAGCCCTATCCGTGCCCCAGCCCTGCCTCAGCCTTGGCCCCAGCTTAGCCCCAGCTCAGCCCCAGCCCTGCACCATGCCTGCCTCAGCCTTGGCCCCAGATCCAGCCCCCAGCCCCGGCCCCAGCCCTATCCCAGCTCCAGCCCCGGCCCCAGCCCTATCCCAGCCCCGGTTCCAACCCCAGCCCAAGCCCAGCCCCAGCTCAGCCCCAGCCCAGCCCCGGCCCCAGCCCTGCCCCAGCCCCACCTCAGCCCCAGTCCAGACCCACTCCTACCCCCAGCCTAGCCTCAGCCTCATCCCCAGCCCTGCCCCAGCCCCAGCCCAGCCTCCAGCCCAACCCTGCCCCAGCTCCGGCCTCAGCCCTATCCCAGCCCCAATTCCAACCCCGGCCCAAGCCCAGCCCCAGCTCAGCCCCAGCCCAGCCCAGCCCCCAGCCCCAGCTCCAGCCCTGCCCCCAGCCCAGCCTCAATCCAGCCCCAGCCCAGCCCCAGCCTCGCCCCCTGCCCCCAGCCCTGCCCCTAGCCCAGCACAGCCCAATGCCCAGCCTTGCCCCAACCCTGCCCCAGAGCCAGCCCAGCCCCAGACCTTCAACGGCCCAGCCCCAATCCAGCCCCAGCCCAGGGCCGAGCCTCCAGCCTAGCTCTGCCCCAGCCCAGGCCGCAACCCAGCCCCAGCTCTGGCCCCAACCTCAGTCCCGGCCCCTGCCCGAGCCCTGGCTCCTGCCCAGCCTTGCCCTGTCCCAGGCCCAGCCCAAGGCCCAGGCCCAGGCCCAGCCCCAGCCCTAGCCCTGCCCCCAGCCCTGCCCCCAGCCCAGCGCAGCCCCAGTCCCATCCCAGCCCCGATCCCCAGCCCCGGCCCCAGCCCTGTCCCCAGCCCTGACCCAGCCCCGGCCCCAGCCCTGTCCCAGGCCCAGCCCAAGGCCCAGGCCCAGGCCCAGCCCCAGCCCAAGCCCTGCCCCCAGCCCTGCCTCAGCCCAGCGCAGCCCCAGTCCCATCCCAGCCCCAGCTCCAGCCGGCCCCAGCCCTGTCCCCAGCCCTGACTCCAGCCCCAACCCCAGCCCCCAGCCCAGCCCTGACCCAGCCCCGGCCCCAGCCCTGCCCCCAGCCCAGCCCCAGCCCTGCCCCAGTCCCAGCCACAGCCCTGGCCCCAGCCACAGCCCAGCCCCTACCCAATCCCTGACCCCAGCCCAGCCCCAGCCCCAACCCAGCCCTAGGCCAGGCCTGCCCCAGCCCCAGCCCTAGCCCAGCCCTGCTCTCAGCCCAGCCCCAGCCCTAGCCCAGCCCTGCTCTCAGCTCCAGCCCCAGGCCTGGACCCAGCCCTGCCCTAGCCACAGCCCCCAAGCCCTGTCCCCAGCCCAGGCCCCTGCCCCAGCCCCAGTCCTGCCCCATCCCAGCCCCCATCCCCAGCCTAGCCCCAGCTTCATCCCCAGCCCTGCCCCAGCCCCAGCCCAGCTCCAGCCCAACCCTTGCCTGCCTCCAGCCCCAGCCCCCAGATCAGCTCCAGGCGAGCCCAAGCCCCAGCCCCGGCTTCAGCCCCCAGCCCAGCCCCAGCCCTGCCCCAGCCCTGCCCCAGAGCCAGCCCAGCGCCCATCCCCGGCCCCAGCCCCAGCCCCAGTCTGTCCCCAGGACCCAGCCCAGCCGCAACCTTTTTTTCCAGCCCTGGCTCCAGCCCCAGACCCAGTTCCGGCCCCAGCCTCCAGCCCTGGCCCCAGCCCCGGCCCCAGCCTCTAGCCCTGGCCCCAGCCCCGGCCCCAGTCTGGCCCCAGCCCTGCCTCAGCCCTGCACCGGCTTCAGACCCCAGCCCAGCCCCAGCCCTGCCCCAGTGCCAGCCACAGCCCCGGCCCCAGTCAAAACCCAGCCCCTACCCAATCCCTGCCCCCAGCCCCCAGCACAGCCCCAGCCCCAGTCCCATCCCAGCCCCGATCCCAGCCCCGCCCCAGCCCTGCCCAGCCCCAGCCCGGCCCCAGCCCTGTCCCCAGGTCCCAGCCCAGCCACAGCCCTACCCCACACCCGGCTCCAGCCCCAGGCCCAGTTCCGGCCCCAGCCTCCAGCCCTACCCCAGACCCAGCCCCTGCTCAGCCCCATCACAGCCCCAGCACAGCCTCCAGCCCTCAGCCCAGACACCTTTAGCCCCAAGCTGCCCCAGCCCCAGCTCCAGCCCCCAGCCCTGCCCCAGCCCTGCCCCTGCCCCAGAACCCAGCCTCAGACCCAGCCCAGCTCCAGCCCTGCCCCAGCCCTGCCCCAGCCTCGGCCCCAGCCCTATCCCAGCCCCAATTCCAACCCCGGCCCAAGCCCAGCCCCAGCTCAGCCCCAGCCCAGCCCAGCCCCCAGCCCCAGCCCCAGCCCTGCCCCCAGCCCAGCCTCAATCCAGCCCCAGCCCAGCCCCAGCCCCGGCCCCTGCCCCCAGCCCTGCCCCTAGCCTGCACAGCCTGGCCCAGCCTTGCCCAGCCCTGCCCCAGAGCCAGCCCAGCCCCAGACCATCAACGGCCCAGCCCCAATCCAGCCCCAGCCCAGGGCCGAGCCTCCAGCCTAGCTCTGCCCCAGCCCAGGCATGCAATCAGCCCCAGCTCTGGCCCTAACCTCAGTCCCGGCCCCTGCCCGAGCCCTGGCTCCTGCCCAGCCCCAGCCCTGCCCCAGTCCCAGCCACAGCCCCATCCTGGCCACAGCCCCACCCAATCCCAGCCCCCAGCCCAGCCCCAGCCTCAGCCCAGTCCCAGCCCTGTCCCCACCCCCAGCCCCAGTCCCATCCCAGCCCCGATCCCCAGCCCGGCCCCAGCCCTGCCCCAGCCCCGGCCCCAGCCCTGCCCCACCCCTGCCCCAGTGCCAGCCCAGCCCTCAGCCCCGGCCCCAGCCCTGCCCCCAGCCCAGCCTCAATCAGCCCCAGCCCCAGCCCCTGCCCCAGCCCCTGCCCCCAGCCCCAGCCTTGGTAGCCCAGCACAGCCAGCCCAGCCTTGCTCCAGCCCTGCCCCAGAGCCAGCCCAGCCCCAGACTCAACGGCCCAGCCCCAGTTCAGCCTTGGACCTGGGCCGAGCCTCAGCCTGTAGCTCTGCCAGCCCAGCGCACAACCCAGCTCCAGCCCTGGACACAGTCCTAGGACCAGCCCTGTCAGCCCAGCCCAGGCTCCAGGCCCAGCCCCAGCCCCAGCCCTGCCCCAGCCCTGCCCCAACGCCAACCCCAGCCCCCAGCACAGCCCAGCCCTAGCCAGCCCCCTCAGCCTCCCAGCCCTGCTCCCAGCACCAGCCCCAGCCCCAGCCTACCAGCCCCCGGTCCACTTTACCCCAGCCCCCTGCCCCAGCCGTGCCCAGCCCCAGACTGGCCAGCCCAAACCCTGGCACCAGCCCCCCAAGCCTGCCCCAGCCCTGCCCCAGCCCTGCCCCAGCCCTGCCCTGCCCAGCCCCAGCCCAAACTGAGCCCTAGCCCTGTCCCCAGCCCTGCCTCCCAGCCCCCCAGCCCCAGCCCCAGCCCTGCCCCAGCCACAGCTCCAGCCCCAGCCCTGCCCCAGTCACAGCCCTGCCCCAGCCTGCCCCAGCCCAAGCAGCCCTGGCCCTGCCCAGCACCAGCCCTGCCTGCCCTGCTCGCCCCAGCTCTTTAGCCCAGCCCTATCCGTGCCCCAGCCCTGCCTCAGCCTTGGCACTTAGCCCCTCAGCCCCAGCCCTGCACCATGCCTGCCTCAGCCTTGGCCCCAGATCCAGCCCCAGCCCCGCCCCAGCCCTATCCCAGCCCAGCCCCGCCCCAGCCCTATCCCAGCCCGGTTCCAACCCCAGCCCAAGCCCAGCCCCAGCTCAGCCCCAGCCCAGCCCCGCCCCAGCCCTGCCCCAGCCCCACCTCAGCCCCAGTCCAGACCCACTCCTACCCCCAGCCTAGCCTCAGCCTCATCCCAGCCCTGCCCCAGCCCCAGCCTCAGCCCAACCCCAGCCCCAGCTCCGGCCCTCAGCCCTATCCCAGCCCCATTCCAACCCCAGCCAAGCCCCCCCAGCTCAGCCCCAGCCCAGCCCAGCCCCAGCCCCAGCTCCAGCCCTGCCCCCAGCCCAGCTCAGTCCTGCCCCAGCTAGTCCAGCCTCGCCTGCCTCAGCCCTGCCCCTAGCTGCCCAATGCCCAGCCTTGCCCACAACCTGCCCCAGAGCCAGCCCCAGACCTTCAACGGCCCAGCCCCAATCCAGCCCCAGCCCAGGGCCGAGCCTCCAGCCTAGCTCTGCCCCAGCCCAGGCCGCAACCCAGCCCCAGCTCTGGCCCCAACCTCAGTCCCGGCCCCTGCCCGAGCCCTGGCTCCTGCCCAGCCTTGCCCTGTCCCAGGCCCAGCCCAAGGCCCAGGCCCAGGCCCAGCCCCAGCCCTAGCCCTGCCCCAGCCCTGCCCCCAGCCCAGCGCAGCCCCAGTCCCATCCCAGCCCCGATCCCCAGCCCCGGCCCCAGCCCTGTCCCCAGCCCTGACCCAGCCCCGGCCCCAGCCCTGTCCCAGGCCCAGCCCAAGGCCCAGGCCCAGGCCCAGCCCCAGCCCAAGCCCTGCCCCCAGCCCTGCCCCCAGCCCAGCGCAGCCCCAGTCCCATCCCAGCCCCAGTCCCCAGCCCCGGCCCCAGCCCTGTCCCCAGCCCTGACCCAGCCCCAACCCCAGCCCCAGCCCGGCCCCAGCCCTGACCCAGCCCCGGCCCCAGCCCTGCCCCCAGCCCAGCCCCAGCCCTGCCTCCCCCAGCCACAGCCTGGCCCCAGCCCAGCCCCCCAATCCCTGACCCCAGCCCAGCCCCAGCCCCAACCCAGCCCTAGGCCAGGCCTGCCCCAGCCCCAGCCCTAGCCCAGCCCTGCTCTCAGCCCAGCCCCAGCCCTAGCCCAGCCCTGCTCTCAGCCCAGCCCCAGGCCTGGACCCAGCCCTGCCCCAGCTACGGCCCAAGCCCTGTCCCCAGCCCAGGCCCCTGCCCCAGCCCCAGTCCTGCCCCCATCCAGCCCCATCCCCAGCCTAGCCCCAGCTTCCCAGCCCTGCCCCAGCCCCAGCCCAGCTCCAGCCCAACCCTGCCTCAGCCCCCAGCCCAGCCCCAGATCAGCTCCAGGCGAGCCCAAGCCCCAGCCCCTGAGCTGTAGCCCAGCCCCAGCCCTGCCCCAGCCCTGCCCCAGAGCCAGCCCAGCGCCCATCCCCGGCCCCAGCCCCAGCCCCAGTCTGTCCCAGGACCCAGCCCAGCCGCAACCTTGCACCCAGCCCCGCTCCAGCCCCAGACCCAGTTCCCCCCAGCCTCCAGCCTGGCCCCAGCCCCGCCCCAGCCTCTAGCCTGGCTCCCAGCCCCGGCCCCAGTCTGGCCCCAGCCCTGCCTCAGCCCTGCACCGGCTTCAGACCCCAGCCCAGCCCCAGCCCTGCCCCAGTGCCAGCCACAGCCCCGGCCCCAGTCAAAACCCAGCCCCTACCCAGTCCCTGCCCCAGCCCCCAGCACAGCCCCAGCCCCAGTCCCATCCCAGCCCCCAGATCTGCCCAGCCCGGCCCCAGCCCTGTCCCCAGCCCAGCCCCAGCCCCGCCCCAGCCCTGTCCCCAGGTCCCAGCCCAGCCACAGCCCTACCCCCACCCCCGGCTCCAGCCCCAGGCCCAGTTCCGGCCCCAGCCTCCAGCCCTACCCCAGACCCAGCCCCTGCTCAGCCCCATCACAGCCCCAGCACAGCCTCCAGCCCTCAGCCCAGACACCTTTAGCCCCAAGCTGCCCCAGCCCCAGCTCCAGCCCCCAGCCCTGCCCCAGCCCTGCCCCTGCCCCAGAACCCAGCCTCAGACCCAGCCCAGCTCCAGCCCTGCCCCAGCCCTGCCCCAGCCTCGGCCCCAGCCCTATCCCAGCCCCAATTCCAACCCCGGCCCAAGCCCAGCCCCAGCTCAGCCCCAGCCCAGCCCAGCCCCCAGCCCCAGCCCCAGCCCTGCCCCCAGCCCAGCCTCAATCCAGCCCCAGCCCAGCCCCAGCCCCGGCCCCTGCCCCCAGCCCTGCCCCTAGCCCAGCACAGCCCAAGGCCCAGCCTTGCCCCAGCCCTGCCCCAGAGCCAGCCCAGCCCCAGACCTTCAACGGCCCAGCCCCAATCCAGCCCCAGCCCAGGGCCGAGCCTCCAGCCTAGCTCTGCCCCAGCCCAGGCCGCAACCCAGCCCCAGCTCTGGCCCTAACCTCAGTCCCGGCCCCTGCCCGAGCCCTGGCTCCTGCCCAGCCCCAGCCCTGCCCCAGTCCCAGCCACAGCCCTGGCCCCAGCCACAGCCCACCCCCACCCAATCCCAGCCCCCAGCCCAGCCCCAGCCCTGCCCCAGCCCTGCCCCAGAGCCAGCCCAGCGCCCATCCCCGGCCCCAGCCCCAGCCCCAGTCTGTCCCCAGGACCCAGCCCAGCCGCAACCTTGCACCCAGCCCCGGCTCCAGCCCCAGACCCAGTTCCGGCCCCAGCCTCCAGCCCTGGCCCCAGCCCCGGCCCCAGCCTCCAGCCCTGGCCCCAGCCCTGGCCCCAGTCTGGCCCCAGCCCTGCCTCAGCCCTGCACCGGCTTCAGACCCCAGCCCAGCCCCAGCCCTGCCCCAGTGCCAGCCACAGCCCCAGTCAAAACCCAGCCCCTGCAATCCTGCCCCCAGCCCCCAGCACAGCCCCAGCCCCAGTCCCATCCCAGCCCCGATCCCCAGCCCCGGCCCCAGCCCTGTCCCCAGCCCAGCCCCAGCCCCGGCCCCAGCCCTGTCCCCAGGTCCCAGCCCAGCCACAGCCCTACCCCACCCGGCTCCCCAGGCCCATTCCTACCCTGCTCATTTCACAGCCCCAGCACAGCCTCCAGCCCTCAGCCCAGACACCTTTAGCCCCAAGCTGCCCCAGCCCCAGCTCCAGCCCCATTTGCCCCAGCCCTGCCCTGCCCCAAGATCAGACCCCCAGCTCCAGCCCTGCCCCACCCTGCCCCTGTCCCCAGCCCCAATTTCAACCCCATTTTAGCCCTGCCCAGACCTCCCAGCCCTGCCCCAGCCCAGCCTCAATCCAGCCCCAGACCCACCCCCAGCCCCCCCAGCCTCTGGTCCCTGCTGACCTGCCCTTCAGACCGTGCACCCTGGCACCATTTAGCATTCAGAGACCTGGCAGCCCTGCCCCATTATCTGCCTGCCCAGAACCCAGACCTCGGTTATGCTCAGCCTGCTGACCCTGCTGACCTCATTTGACCTATCCAGCCCCAGTTTCAGCCCATTTGTTATTATCATTATTATTATTGTTATTTATTACCCTGCTTGACCTCAGTCAGTCATTGTTATTTGGCCCATTTCTTTCATCCCTGCCCCTATTTGGCTGTTAGGGCTGACCCTTTGACCCTGTAGGGCGTGATTTGGACATTCAGCATTTGACTGACAGTCAGCTGACCCAGACCGGACCTATCAGCCTGGCTCTGCCCCAGCCCGGGCATGGCCCAGCCCCAGCTCTGGCCCTAACCTCAGTCCGGCCCCTGCCGAGCCTGGCTCCTGCCCAGCCCCAGCCCTGCCCCAGTCCCAGCCACGGCCCCATTTGCCAGCCACCCCCCACCCAATCCCAGCCCCCAGCCCCAGCCTCAGCCCAGTCCCAGCCCTGTCCCACCAGCCCCAGTCCCACATCAGCCCGATCCAGCCGCCCGCCCCTGCCCAGCTGCCCCAGCCCTGCCCCACCTGCCTGCTGTGCCAGCCCAGCCCTCAGCCCGGCCCCAGCCTGCCCCCAGCCCAGCCTCAATCCAGCCCTGCAGCCCAGCCCCAGCCTGGCCCTGCCCCAGCCTGCCCCTAATAGCCCAGCACAGCCCAAGGCCCAGCCTCCCAGCCCTGCCCAGAGCCAGCCCAGCCCCAGACCTTCAGGCCCAGCCCAATCCAGCCCTGGACAGGTCTAGGACCAGCCCTGTCCCAGCTCTGCCAGCCCAGGCCGCCGGCCCCAGCCCCAGCCCCTGGACACAGTCCTAGGACCAGCTGTCCCATATTAGGGCCCAGGCCCAGGCAGCCCATTTTTAGCCCTTATTTTATTTGATTCACCAGCCCCACCCCAGTGCCCCAGCCTGCCGACCCCGCCCCAGCCCTGCCCCAGCATTTACCCAGCCCACCCCAGCCCCGGTCCCTATTTAGCCTTTAGTCTGCCGTGCACCGGCCCCAGCCCCCTGGCACCAGCCCAGCCCCCTGCTGAGGGCCCAGCCCTGCCCCAGCCCAGCCCCAGTCCCTGCCCCAGCCCAAGCCCCAGCCGGCCTAGCCCAATCCTGGCCCCCACCCCAGCCCGGCCCCAGCTCCATTGGCCCAGCCCTATCCGTTGCCCCAACCCCAACCCCCAGCTCAGCCTCCCTGCACCATGCCTGCCTCCAGCCTTGGCCCCAGATCAGCCCCAGCCCCGGCCCCAGCCTATCCCAGCTCCAGCCCGGCCCCAGCCCTATCCCCAGCCCCGGTTCAACCCCAGCCAAGCCCAGCCCCAGCTCAGCCCCAGCCCAGCCCCGGCCCCAGCCCTGCCCCAGCCTCAGCCCCAGTCGGACCCCTCCTACCCCAGCCCCAGCTCAGCCTGTCTGGCCAGCCCTGCCCCAGCCCCAGTCCCCTTGCCTCCATTATCAGCCCTATCCAGGCTCCCAGCTTGCCTGTCCCAGGCCCAGCCCCCTGCTTTAGCCCAGGCACCAGCCCAGCCCTAACCTAGCCCCAGCCCTCCTGAGCCCAGCCCCAGCCCCAGCCCCGACCCCAGCCCCAATCCAGCCCCAGCCCAGCCCTGTCCCCAGCCCTGCCCAGCCCCCCCGGCCCCAGCCCTCCCAGCTCCAGCCTCCAGCCCAGGGCCCCGCCTCCTGCTCCTGCCCAGCCCCAGCCCTGCCCCCAGCCCTGGTCCCAGCCCAGCCCCCCAGCCCTCCCCAGCCCCAGCCCCAGCCCCAGCCCCAGCCTGTCCCAGCCCTCAGCCCAGCCCCAGCCCCAGCTAACAGCCCTGACTCCCAGCCCTCCCAGGCCCCAGCCCCAGCCCCAGCCCTGCTCCTGACCCCAGCTCCAGCCCCAGCCCTGCCCCAGCCCAGCCCTCCCAGCCCCTGGCCTCCCCAGCCCAGCCCAGCCTAACCCCAGCCTAAGCCCAGCCCTGCCCAGCCCCCAGCAGCCCCAGACCCAGCCTAGGGCCAGGCCTGCCCCCACCCCAGCCCTAGCCCAGCCCTGCTCAGCCCAGCCCCAGCCCTAGCCCAGCCCTGCTCAGCCCAGCCCCAGGCCTGGACCCAGCCCTCCAGCTGAAGCCCTGTCCCTGAGCCCAGGCCCCAGCCCCAGCCCCAGTCCTGCCCCATCCCAGCCCCCATCCCAGCCCTGCCCCAGCTTCCCAGCCCTGTCCCAGCCCCAGCTCTCCAGCTGCCTCAGCCCTAGCCCTTGCCCTGATCCTCGCTCCAGCCTCCTAGCCCAGCCCCGCCTCAGCGAGCCCCCAGCCCAGCCCCAGCCCTGCTCCCAGCCCTGCCCCAGCTCCCAGAGCCAGCTCCTGGCCCCATCCCAGCCCCAGCCCCCAGCCCCAGTCTGTCCCCAGGACCCAGCCCAGCCAGACCTTGCACCCAGCTCCCCGCTCCAGCCCCAGACCCAGTTCCGGCCCCAGCCTCCAGCCTGGCTCCCAGCCCCTGCCCCAGCCCCCTGGCCCCAGCCCCGCCCCAGTCTGGCCCCAGCCCTGCCTCAGCCCCAGCCGCACCTGCTCCCAGACCCCAGCCCAGCTCCCAGCCCTGCCCCAGTGCCAGCCACAGCCCAGCCCCAGCAAACCCAGCCCCTACCCAATCCCTGCCCCCAGCCCCCAGCACAGCCCCAGCCCCAGTCCCATCCCAGCCCTGATCCCAGCCCCAGCCCCAGCCCTGTCCCCAGCCCAGCCCCAGCCCCGCCCCAGCCCTGTCCCCAGGTCCCAGCCCAGCCACAGCCCTACCCCACCCCCGGCTCCAGCCCCAGGCCCAGTTCCTGCCCCAGCCTCCAGCCCTACCCCAGACCCAGCCCTGCTCCCAGCCCCATCACAGCCCCAGCACAGCCTCCAGCCCTCAGCCCAGACACCTTTAGCCCCAAGCTGCCCCCAGCCCCAGCTCCAGCCCCCAGCCCTGCCCCCAGCTCCTGCCCCTGCCCTGAACCCAGCTCCAGACTCCAGCCTCAGCTCCAGCCCTGCTCCAGCCCTGCCCCAGCCTCGGCCCCAGCCTCTCCAGCCCTACCAACCCCGGCCCCAGCCCAGCCCTAGCCCCAGCCCCAGCCCCAGCCCAGCCCCCAGCCCCCAGCCCCAGCCTCCTGCCCCAGCCTCCAGCCCAGCCCAGCCCAGCCCCAGCCCTGCCTCCCTGCTTCAGCCCTGCTCCCCTGCTCCAGCCCAAGGCCCAGCCTTGCCCCAGCCCTGCCCCCAGAGCCAGCCCAGCCCTAGACCTTCAGTCTTTGCCCCAGCTCCAGCCCCAGCCCAGGGCCGAGCCTCCAGCCTAGCCTCTGCCCCAGCCCAGGCCGCACCCCAGCCCCAGCTCTGGCCCCAACCTCAGTCCCGCCCTGCCCCCAGCCTGGCTCCTACCAGCCCCAGCCCTGCTCCCAGTCCCAGCTACAGCCCTGGCCCCAGCCACAGACCAGACCCACCTAATCCCAGCCCCCAGCCCAGCAGCCTCAGCCCAGTCCCAGCCCTGTCCCCACCCCCAGCCCCAGTCCCATCCCCAGCCCATCCCAGCCCTGCCCCAGCCCTGCTAGCCCCTGCCCCAGCCCCTGCCACCCTGCCCCAGTGCCAGCCTGAGCCCCCTGGCCCCAGCCCTGTCCCAGCCCAGCCCCAGCCCTGCCCCAGTCCCAGCCCAGCCCCAGCCCCAGATCAACCCAGCCCCTACCCAATCCAGACCCACAGCCCAGCCTAAGGCCCAGTCCCAGCCCTGTCTGCAGCCCCATCCCCATCCCCAGTCCCATCTCCAGCCCCAGCCCCAGCCCAGCCCTAGCCCAGCCCTGCCCCAGCCCCAGCTCTAGCCCAGCCCTGCTCTCAGCCCAGCCCCAGGCCTGGACCCAGCCCCAGCCCTGCCCCGAAACCAGCCCTAGCCCTGTCCCCAGCCCAGGCCCCTGCCCCAGCCCCAGTCCTGCCCCATCCCAGCCCCCATCCCCAGCCCTGCCCCAGCCCCAGCCCGGACCCAGCCTGGCTTTCAGCCCCGGCCCCAGCCCCGGCCATAGCCCTGTCCCCAGCCCCAGCCCTCACCCCAGCCCCAACCCCAGCCCCAGCCCTGTCCCCAGCCCCAGCCAAAGCCCAGCCCCAGCCCTGGACACAGTCCTAGGACCAGCCCTGTCCCAGTCCCAGCCCAAGGCCCAGGCCCAGGCCCAGCCCCAGCCCCAGCCCTGCCCCAGCCCTGCCCCAGCCAGCCCCAGCCCCCAGCACAGCCCCAGCCTAGCCCAGCCTCGCCCCAACTCCTGCTCCCAGCACCCCCCAGCCCCAGCCCTGCCCCAGCCTAGCCCCACCCTGCCTGCCCCAGCCCAGCACCTGCCCTAGCCCTGCCCCAGCCTCCCTGCCTGCCCTAGCCTGCAGCTGCCTCAGCCCTGCCCCAGCCCTGCCCCAGCCCTGCCCCTCCCAGCCCCAGCCCAAACCTGAGCCTCCTGTCCCCCAGCCCTGCCCCCTTAGCTCCCTGCTCCCAGCCCCAGCCCCAGCTCCTGCCCCCAGCCCCAGCCCTGCCCCAGCCCAGCCCTGCCCAGCCCTGCCCTAGCCCAGCCCCCAGCCCCGGCCCTGCTCCCAGCCCTGCCCCCACCCTGACTCCCAGCCCCAGCTCCCAGCCCCAGCCCTGCCCAGCTCCGCCCCAGCTTGGCTCCAGCCCTGCCCCAGCCCTGCCCCAGCCTTGGCCCCAGCTGCCCTGACCTCCCCAGCCCTGGCCCCAGGCCCCAGCCCAGGCCTCCCAGCCCAGCCCCTGCACCTCAGTCCAGACCCAGTCCCAGCCCCAGTCCCCAGCCCCAGTCCCAGCCTCAGCCCCAGCCCCTTTCCTTGCCTCAGCTCCAGCCCTAGCCCTGTCCCCAGCCCCCTTGGCCCCAGCCCCAGTCCCAGCCCCAGCCCAGCCCCCAGCCCCAGCCCTGCCCCAGCCCAGCCCCAGCTCCTGTCCTGACTAGCCCCAGCCCCAGCCCCCAGCTTAGTTCTGCCCCAGCCCCAGCCCCTAGCCCCAGCCCTGCCCTCAGCCCTGCCCCCAGCCCAGCTCCCAGCCCTGTCCTGCCCCAGCCCCAGCTCCCAACCTCGTCCCAGCCAGCCTCAGCTCCAGCCCCAGCCCTACTCCCAGCCCTGTTCCCAGCAACGGCTCCAGACCCTGACCCAGGCCCAGCCCCAGCCTAGCCCTGCCCCAGCCCACTCCTAGCCTAAACCCAGCCTCCAGCCTTGGTCCTGCCCAGCCCTGCCCCAACCCAGCCCTGCCCTAGCCCTGCCCCATCCTCAGCCGGAGCCCCTAGCTCCTGTCCCAGCCCCAGCCTATCCCCCAGCCCCAGCCCTGTCCCAGTCCCAGCCCCAGCACCAGCTCAGCCCTCCAGCCCAGCCCCCCAGCCCTGGCCCAGCCCAGCCCCAGTTCCAGCCTAGCGCCCAGCCCAGCCCCAGCCCCAGCCCCAGTCTGCCCCAGGACCCAGCCCCCAGCTCCAGCCCCAGCCCTGCCTCCAGCCCCAGCTCCAGCCCAGCCCCAGCCCAGCCTCAGCCTCATCTCCCAGCCCTGCCCCCAGCCCTGCCAGCCCAGAGGCCCAGCCCAGCCCAACCCTGCCCCAGCCCCCAGCCTCAGCTCCTATCCCAGCCCCACCCAACTCCCTGCCCCCAGCCCAGCCCCAGCCAGTCCCAGCCCAGCCCCAGCTCCCCAGCCCCAGCTCCTAGCCCTGCCCCCAGCCCAGCTCTCAATCCAGCCCCAGCTCCCTGGCCCTCGCCCCAGCTCCAGCCTGCCCCAGCCCCTAGTCCTTTAGCCCAGCACAGCCTAAGGCCCAGCCCTTGCCCAGCCCTGCCCCTAGAGCCAGCCCCAGCCCTAGATCTTCAGCCCCAGCCCCCAGCCCCAGCCCTAGCCTTCAGCCTCCAGCCTAGCTCTGCCCCCAGCCCAGGCTCCTCCAGCCCCAGCTCTGGCTCCAGTCCTGCCCCTGCCCGAGCCCTGCTCCTGCAGCCTTGCCCTGTCCCCAGGCCCAGCCCAGCCCAGGCCCAGGCCCAGCCCCAGCCCTGCTCCAGCTCCCAGCCCTGCCTCCCAGCCCTGCCCAGCCCCAGTCCCATCCCAGCCCTTCCCAGCCCTGCCCCAGCCCTGTCCCAGCTCCTGACCCAGCCCTGCAGCCCTGTCCCAGGCTCCAGCCCTAAGGCCCTGGCCCAGGCCTCAGCCCCAGCCCAGCCCCAGCCCCCAGCCCTGCCCCCAGCCCAGCGCCCCCAGTCCCATCCCCTAGCCCCAGTCCCTGCCCTGGCCCCCTAGCCCTGTCCCCAGCCCTGACCCAGCCCCAGCCCCAGCCCCAGTCCCCAGGTCCCAGCCCAGCCCAGCCCTGCCCCAGCCTCGCTCCAGCCCAGCCCCAGCCCCAGCCTGCCCCAGCCCAGCCCTGAGCTCCCTAGCTCCCCAGCATGCAGCCCCAGCACAGCTCTCCAGCCCCAGCCCAGACCCTGGTTTAGCCCCAAGCTGCCCCAGCCCCCAGGCCCAGCCCCCAGCCCTGCCCAGCTTGCCCTGCCCCCAGAACCCAGCCTCAGCCCAGTCCCAGCTCCAGCCCTGCCCTAGCTTTGCCCCATCCCTGATCCTAGCCTCTGTCCCAGCCCAGCCCCAGCCCAGCCCCAGCTCCCAGCTGGCCCCAGCCCAGCTACCAGCCCCGTCTCTAGCCTCTAGCTCCCAGCCCTGCCTAGCCCAGCCTCAGACTCCAGCTCCCAGCCCCAGCTCCCAGCCCTGCCCCTGCCCCCAGCTCCTGCCCCAGCTAGCCCAGCACAGCCCTGGCCCAGCCCCAGCCCCAGCCCCTGCTCCTAGAGCCAGCCCCAGCCCTGGACCTTCCCCCAGCCCAGCCCCAATCCAGCTACCCAGCCTTGGGGCTCCCAGCCTCCAGCCTGTCCTAGCTCTGCCCCAGCCCAGGCCCAAGCCCAGCCCCAGCTCTGAGTCCCAGCCCTCTCCCAGCTCCTGCCCCTGCCCGAGCCCTGGCTCCTACCCAGCCCCAGCCCTGCCCCAGTCCCAGCCACAGCCCTGGCCCCAGCCACAGACCAGACCCTACCCAATCCCAGCCCCCAGCCCAGCCCCAGCCTCAGCCCAGTCCCAGCCCTGTCCCCACCCCCAGCCCCAGTCCCATCCCAGCCCCGATCCCCAGCCCGGCCCCAGCCCTGCCCCAGCCCCGGCCCCAGCCCTGCCCCACCCCTGCCCCAGTGCCAGCCCAGCCCTCAGCCCCGGCCCCAGCCCTGTCCCCAGCCCAGCCCCAGCCCTGCCCCAGTCCCAGCCACAGCCCCGGCCCCAGATACAACCCAGCCCCTACCCAATCCCTGACCCCAGCCCAGCCATGGCCCAGTCCCAGCCCTGTCTGCAGCCCCATCCCCATCCCCAGTCCCATCCCCAGCCCCAGCCCCAGCCCAGCCCTAGCCCAGCCCTGCCCCAGGCCTGACCAGCTCCCAGCTCCTGCCCAAACCAGCCCTAGCCTGTCCCTGTAGCCCAGGCTCCCTGCCCCAGCCCCAGTCCTGCCCCATCCCAGCCCCCATCCCCAGCCCCTGCCCCAGCCCCAGCCTGACTCCAGCCTGGCTTTCAGCCCTGCCCCAGCCCCAGCCCCGCCCTGTCCCAGCTCCCAGCCTCACCCCAGCCCTGGCTCCAGCCCCAGCCCTGTCCCCAGCCCCAGCCAAAGCCCAGCCCCAGCCCTGGACACAGTCCTAGGACCAGCCCTGTCCCAGTCCCAGCCCCAGGCCCAGGCCCAGGCCCAGCCCCAGCCCCCAGCCCAGCCTGCCCAGCCTCTGCCCCCACCCAACCCTAGCCCCCAGCACAGCCCCAGCCCTGCCCGAGTTCAGCCCAGCCCCAACTCCTGCCCCAGCCTCCAGCCCCAGCCCAGCCCACTCCCAGCCCCGGTCCCACCCTGGCCCAGCCCTGCCCCTAGCTGCACTGCCCCAGACCCCAGCCTCCTAAACCCTGCTCCACCAGCCCCAGCTCCTAAGCCTGCCCCAGCCCTGCCCCAGCCCTGCCCCCAGCCCCTGCCCCTGCCCAGCCCTGCCCAAACCCTCCCAGCCCTAGCCTGTCCCCAGCCCCAGCCCCAGCCCTGCCCCAGCCCCAGCCCCAGCCCTGCTCCCAGCCCCAGGCCTCCAGCCCCAGCCCTGCCCCAGTCACAGCTCTGCCCCAGCCCTGCTCCCAGCCCTGCCCCAGCCCCAGCCTAGCCCACTCCTAATCCTGGCTCCCAGCCCTGCCCCTAGCCCCCCTAGCCCTGGGCCCCAGCTCCCCCCCAGCCCTGCCCTATCCAGGTTCTAGCCCTGCCTCAGCCTTTTGGCCCAGCTTAGCCCTCAGCCTCAGCCCTGCACCATGCCTGCCTCAGCTCCCAGCCTCCCCAGATCCAGCCCCTAGCCCCAGCCCCTAGCCCTATCCCAGCTCCAGCCCTGCCTCCCAGCCCTATCCCAGCCCTGCCCAACCTAACCCCAAGCCCAGCCCTGCCCTCAGCCCAGCCCCAGCCCAGCTCCTGACTAAGCCCAGCCCTGAGCCGAACCCCAGCTCCTGCCCCAGCTCCTGCCCTCCTCCCCAGCCCCAGCCCCTGCCCCAGCCCAGCTAGCCTCCAGCCTTGGCCCCAGCCCCATCCTCCCAGCTCCAGCCCCAGCCCTGCCCCAGCCCCAGCCCCAGACTTAGTTTCAGTTTTGCCCCAGCTAGCCTCCCAGCCCCAGGCCTGAGCCAGCCCCTGCCCTGCTCCCAGCTGCCCCAGCCCTGTCCACAGCCCCGCCCCAGCCCCACCCTGCCCCTGCCTCAGCCCTGCCCTAGCCCAGCTCCTGCCCCCAGCCTTTCCTAGCCCTTTATTAGCCCCAGCCTTTCCAGCCTCCAGCCCCAGCCCTGCCTCCCAGCCTAGCGCTTAGCCCCAGCCCCTGACCCTAGCCCTTAGCCTCCTGCCCTCAGCCCCAGCCTGCTCCCCTGCCCCAGCCCCAGCCTCCCAGCCCAGCCCAGCACTGACCCCAGACCCAGCCTTAGCCCAGCCCCAACCCAGCCCTGCCTCAGCTCCAGCCCCAGGCCTGACCCAGCTGCAGCCCTGCCCTGTCCCCAGCCCCAGCCCCAGCACAGCCCCTGCCCTGCCCCAGTCCCAGCCCCCAGTCCCAGCCCCAGCCCCAGCTCTGCCCCGCCCTGTCCCAGCGCAGCCCCAACCTAGCCCTGCCCCAGCCCCAGCCTCCTAGCCCAGCCCTGCCCTCAGCCCAGCCCTCCCAGCCCTGACCAGCCCCCAGCCCTGAGCCAGAACACTCCCAGCCCTGCCCCAGCCCTGCCTGAGTCTCACCCCAGCCCCCAGCCCCTCCCGCCCCAGCTCCTGCCCCAGCCTTGGCTCCCAGCCCTGGCTCCCAGCCCCAGCCCCAGCCCTGGCCCCAGCCCCAGCCCCAGCCCTGGCCCTGGCCCTGCCCCAGCCCTACCCAAGACTTAGTTCCAGCCCCAGCCCCAGCCCTGCCCAAGATTTAGTTCCAGCCCCAGCCCCGGCCCCAACCTCAGTCCCAGCCCTGCTCCCAGTCCCAGCGCCAGCCCTGGCTCCAGCCCTACCCCAACCCTGCCCCAGCCTCGGGCCCAGCCCTGTCCCAGGCCTAGCCCTGTCCCAGCCCTAGGCTAGACCCCAGCCTACCCTCAGCTCCGGCCCCGGCCCTGCCCCAGCCCCAGCCCTAGCCCAGCCCTGCCCTAAGCCCAGCCCCAGCCCCAGCCCCCAGCCCTGTCCACAGCCCCAGCCCCAGCCCTAGCCCCACCTCGCCCCAGCCGCACCCCAGTCCTGCCCAGCCTAACCAACCCTGCCCCAGCCCAGCCCCAACCCAGCCCTGCCCTTGACTCCAGCTGCAGCCCTGCCCCGAACCCAGCCCCAGCTCCAGCCCAGCCCCTGCCCTGCACCAGTCCCAGCCCCAGCCCCAGCCATGGCCCAGCCCCAGCCCTGCTCCCAGTCACAGCTCCTGCCCCAGCCCTGCCCCAGCCCAGCCCCAGCCCCAGCTCCTAGCCCCAATCCTGGCCCCCACCCTGCTCCCAGCCCCTGCCCTAGCCTGCCCTAGCTCCTGCCCCAGCCCTAGCCCTATCTCAGCCCCAGCCCTGCCCAGCCTTGGCCCCAGCTTAGCCTCCCTAGCTTTCGGCTCCTGAGCCCAGCACCATGCCTGCCTCAGTTTGGCCCCAGATCCAGCCCCCAGCCCCAGCCTCCCAGCCCTATCCCAGCTCCAGCCCAGCCCCAGCCCTATCCTAGTCCTAGCCCAGCCCCAACCCTGCCCCAGCCCGGCCCCCACCCAGCCTGCCCTGACTCCAGCTGCAGCCTGCCCCCAGCCCCAGCTCCAGCCCAGCCCCACCTGTACTAGTCCCAGCCCCTAGCCCTTGCCCGCCTAGTCCCAGCCCCAGCCCTGCACTGCCCTAGTGCAGCCCTAACCTTAGCCCTGCCCCAGCCCCAATCTCTAGCCTGCTCCAGACTCCAGACCCAGGCTGGCCCCAGCCCTGTCCCAGCCCCAGCTACAGCCCAGCCTCCCAGCCCCAGCCCCAGCTGCAGCCCCAGCCCTGCCCCAGCCCCAGCTCCCAGGCCTAGCCCCAGCCCTGCCCCAGCCCTGGCTCCTGCCCCTGCCCCTGCTCCAGCCTCAGCCTAAGTCCTGCAGAAGCTTCCAGCCCCAGCCCTATTCCTTGCGCCCTGCCCCAGCCCCCTAGCCCAGCCTAGCCTGCCTCCCAGCCTCCCCTAATCCAGCCCCAGCCCTACTTTCCCTCAGCCTCCTAGCTCCCCAGCTCCTGTCTCGCAGCCCCAGCCTCTAGCCCCAGCCAGCCCCAGCTCCAGCCCCAGCCCCAGCCTCCTAACCTTGGCTCCCAGCCCAGCCCCAGCCCTAGCCCTGCCCCAGCCCTGCCTCCCAGCCCTGGCTCTGCCCCAGCCCTCTCCAGCCTCAGCCTAAGCCCTGCCCAGAAGCCTTGTTCCAGCCAGCCCTAGCCCTGCGCCAACCCAGCCCCAGCCTAAGGCCCAGCCTCAAGCCTGCTCCTGCTCCCAGCCCTGCCCCAGCAGCTCCAGCCCAGCCCCATCCCCATCCTGCTGCCCCTAGCCCAGCCCCAGCCCGGCCCCAGCCCCAGCCCCAGCCCCTGCCCCAGCTGTGCGCTTAGCCCCAACCCTGCCCCAGCCCCAGCCTAATTAGCTCCTGCTCCAGCTCCAGCCTCCCAGCTCTGCTCCAGCCTCCTGCCCCATCCCTAGCCTCCAAGCCTCCCTCCTCCCCAGCCTGGCCCCAGACTGGGCCCCCCAGCCCAGCCCCAGCCCAGCCCCAGATCTGACCAGCCCAGTCCCAGCCCAGCCCCAGCCCCAGCCCCTGCCCCAGCTCCTGCTCCCAGCCCCAGCTCCTATCCCCAGCCCAGTTGTGCCCCAGCCCCGCCCAGCCCCATCACTTCCTAGCACTAGCCTTGACCCCAGCCTCCTGACTCCAGCCCAGCCTCAGTCCTCACCCAGCCCCAGCGCTCCCAGCCCTGCCCCAGCCCTATCCCAGCCCGGTCCCAGCCCTCCCCACCCTGCCCCAGCCCAAGCCACAGCCCCAGCCCTGCTCCCATCCTGGCCCCCAGCCCAGCCCCAGCCCAGCCCCATCCCCAGCCCAGCCCCAGCCCTTTCCCCAGCCCCAGCCCTGCCCTGCGAGCCCCAGTGCCAGCCCTGCCAGTCCCAGCCCCAACCACAGCCCAGCCCCAGCCCTGTCCCAGTGCCCGGCCTCCCCAGCCCCAGCCCCCAGCCCCAGCCCCAGCCCTGCCCCAGCCCTGCCCCAGCTTCAGTCCCTGCCCCAGGCCCGGCCCCAGCCCTGCCCCAGCTTCAGTCCCAGCCCCAGCCCCGCCCCAGCCCTGCTCCAGCCAGCCCCAGCCCAAGGCCCAGCCTCAAGCCTAGTCCTGCCCCAGCCCTGGCCCCAATCCAGCCCCAGCCCTACCCATACCTCAGCCTTAGCCCCAGCCCTGTCCCTGCAGCCCCAGCCCCAGCCCAGCCCCTTCCTGCCCCAGTCCCAGCTCCAGTCCCAGCCCCCAGCCCCAGCGCAGCCCTAACCTAGCCCTGCCCCAGCCCCAATCCTAGCTCAGCGCTGCCCTCAGCCCAGACCCAGACCCAGGCTGGCCCCAGCCCTGTCCCCAGCCCCAGTCATAGCCCAGCTCCAGCCCCAGCCACAGCCCTGCCCCAGCCCTGCCCCAGCCCCAGCCCCAGCCCCAGGCCTAGCCGCAGCCCTGCCCCAGCCCTGCCTCCTGCCCCAGCCCTGTCTCCAGGCCCAGCCCCAGCCCTGCACAAGCCTTGGTTCCAGCCCCGGCCCCAGCCCTGCGCCAACCCAGCCCCAGCCCAAGGCCCAACCTCAAGCCTAGTCCTGCCCCAGCCCTGGCCCAAATCCAGCCCCAGCCCTACCCATACCTCACCCCAGCCCCAGCCCTGTCCGCAGCCCCAGCCCCAGCCCCAGCCCCACCCTCGGCACCAGCTCAGCCCCAGCCCCACAGCCCCAACCTTGGCTCTAGCCCAGCCCCAGTTCCAGTCCTGCCCCAGCCCTGCCCCAGCCCCGGCCCCAGACTGGGCCGCAGCCCAGCCGCAGCCCTAGCCCTGCCCCAGCCCCAGCCCCAGGCCGGGTCCCAGCCCTGCCCCAGCCCTGCCCCAGCCCTGGCTCCTGCCCCAGCCCCGTCTCCAGCCTCAGCCTAAGCC
This sequence comes from Melanerpes aurifrons, assembly GCA_011125475.1. NCBI lineage: Eukaryota > Metazoa > Chordata > Aves > Piciformes > Picidae > Melanerpes > Melanerpes aurifrons. Next base: position 182,222 of record WWNC01000077.1, on the reverse strand, counting down.
CTGCAGAAGCCTTGGTTCCAGCCCCGGCCCCAGCCCTGCGCCAACCCAGCCCCTGCCCAAGGCCCAGCCTCAAGCTTAGTCCTGCCCCAGCCCTGGCCCCAATCCAGCCCCAGCTCCTCCCTACCCTGTCCAGCTCCCAGCCCTGTCCCAGCTCCCAGCCCCAGCCCCAGCTCCCACCCCCACCTGCACCAGCCTGCCCCTGGAGCCACAACCTTGGCTCCTAGCCCAGCCCATTTCAGCCCAGCCCCAGCCCTGCCCCAGCCCCAGCCAGCCCCAGCCCCAGACTAGGCCCCAGCCCAGCCCCAGCCCTAGCTCCTGCCCCAGCCCTGCCCCAGCCCTGCCCCCAGCCCTGGCTCTTGCCCCAGCCCCTCTCCAGCCTCAGCTCTGCCCCTGCAGAAGCCTTGTTCCAGCCCCCTGCCCCAGCTCCCTGCGCTAACCCAGCCCCAGCCCAAGGCCCAGCCTCAAGCCTAGTCCTGCCCCAGCCCTGCCTCCAGCCCAGCCCAGCCCCATCCCCATCCTCTGCCCCCAGCCCAGCCCCAGCCTGGCTCCCAGCCCCAGCCCCAGCCCCTGCCCCAGCTCAGCGCTCCCCCAACCCTGCCCCAGCCCACCACTAACCCTGCTCCCAGGCCCAGCCCTGCTCCAGCCCTGCTCCCAGCCCCAGCCAGCCCCATCCTGGCCCCAGCCCAGCCCAGCCCAGCCCCATCCCTGCCCAGCCTCAGCCCTTCCCCAGCCCCAGCCCTGCCTAAGCCCCAGTGCCAGCCCTGCCCCCAGCCCAGCCCAGCCCTATCCCCATCCTTGCTCCCAGCCCAGCCCAGCCCAATCCCAGCCCAGCCCCAGCCCTTCCCCAGCCCCAGCCCTGCCTGAGCCCCAGTGCCCAGCCCTGTGCCCAGCCCCAGCCACAGCCCAGCCCCAGCCCTGTCCCAGTGCCCGGCCCAGCCCCAGCCCCAGCCCAGCCCTCAGCCCCAGCCCTGCCCCAGCCCTGCCCTCACCCCCGCCCCAGCCCCAGAGCTCCGACCCAGCCCTGCCCCAGGCCCGGCCCCAGCCCTGCCCAGCTTCAGTCCCAGCCCCAGCCCCAGCCCCAGCCCTGCTCCAGCCAGCCCCAGCCCAAGGCCCAGCCTCAAGCCTAGTCCTGCCCCAGCCCTGGCCCTAATCCAGCCCCAGCCCTACCCATACCTCAGCCTTAGCCCCAGCCCTGTCCGTGAGCCCCAGCCCCAGCCCAGCCCCCCTTCCCTGCCCCAGTCCCAGCTCCAGTCCCAGCCCCCCAGCCCTGCCCAGCGCAGCCTCCTAACCTAGCCCTGCCCCCAGCCCCAATCCTAGCTCAGCGCTGCCTCAGCCCAGACCCAGACCCAGGCTGGCTCCCAGCCCTGTCCCCAGCCCCAGCCACAGCCCAGCCCAGCCCCAGCCACAGCCCAGCCCCAGCCTGCCCCCAGCCCTAGCCCTGCCCCAGCCAGCCCTGCCCCAGCCCTGCCCCAGCCCTGGCTCTCTGACCCAGCCCTCTCAGCCTCAGCCTAAGCCCTGCAGAAGCCTTGGTTCCAGCCCCAGCCCCAGCCCTGCGCCAGTCCCAGCCCCTGCCTAAGGCCCAGCCTCAAGCCTAGTCCTGCCCCATCCCATCCTGCCCCCAGCCCAGCCCAGCCCCCAGCCCCATCCTTGCCCCAGCCCAGCCCGCCCCAGCCCCAGCCCCAGCCCTGCCCCAGCTCAGCGCTAGCCCCAACCCTGCCCCCAGCCCACCACCCCCTACCCCTAGGCTCCAGCCCCAGCTCCAGCCCTGCCCCATCCCCAGCCCCTAGCCCATCCCTGCCCCTGCCCAGCCCCAGCCCGGCCCCAGATCTGACTCCCAGCCCAGTCCCAGCCAGCCCCAGCCCCAGCCCCTGCCCCAGCCCTGCCCCAGCCCCAGCCTAAGGCCCAGCCTCAAGCCTAGTCCTGCCCCAGCCCTGCCCCCAGCCTGTTGTGGATTGCTTTGAGCAAGAGGGGCCTTGGGTCCCAGGAACGCCTGTGCAATTCAGGCCTTGAAGAATTCTCTGTTGACAATATAGTGGCGGAGTAAGAGATGTGAGAAAGTGCTGATTGCTTGGTATGCCGAAGTCCAGCTGCCCCCGAGAAGGGAGGTGTGGTGGTTTAGGCTGGGTGCTGGCCCGGCTGCCACTGCACAGAACACACCTGGGAGGTCCCTACGGGTGGGCCCAGCCCAGGGGGTGGTCACAGGCAGGTATTCAATCCCACAATGCCCTGCTCCCCTATAAAATGCCCATGGGGTCTCCACTCTTCTTTGTCCCCAGCTGCAGCCTAGGTAAAATGGTGTGAGCCACCTCTCTTGGCCTGCCCAGGCCCAAGGCTGGGTGGGGGAGGAAAGAGCCCTGGGGGTTTGGGTGTACCCCAGGTGGGGATGGGATGTTCTGGGTATGTTTCTGGGATCTCTCTTTTGTCACGGTGCTTGTGGTTCTCTGTAAAGCTTTCATTGGTGTTTGTTTTTAAATTGTTTTCCTATTTAAACTTTCCATCACTTTTGCAATCCCTTTGTCTGAGTCGTTGTTTCTGCCCGTGGTGGGAGGGCCTTGCCCCAACCCATTACATTTTGGCGCACCAACGTGGGGCTGGCTGTTGTGCCCACTCTGCAGATCGATTGCAAAAGATGGAGAGTTTAAATTTAGTTCTGGGCGTCGGTTTGGGTTTGCAAGTTGGCTCAAGTTTTGTTGCTGGGGCGACTGTGTGATCTCTCCTGTGGACTGCAGAAGGACTCCTGGTGCGTGCTGATAGCATGGAAGTCCCTCGTGTTGCTTGGGAACAGCGAGGGGTGGCTCTTTCTGTGACTTCCTGCCCGGGGTGGCTTAAAAATGCTCAACTAGCCTAAGAAGGCGAGACCTGCCTTCTCCTCCTCGTTCTCTGCGGAGCGACGAGCGGCAGGAGCGGAGCGGAGGAGGGGGCAGCGGCAAGCAGAGCAGGGTCGGCCCGCGGCCGCTGCGGGGATGGCCTCCGCGGCGAGCGGGCAAGCGACGGTTTCCGAAACCCGAGGGGTGGAGGTGACTTGGACTCTGCATCGCGGCAACAGAGACGGCGGGGCCGGGCGGCTGCGTTCAGCGGCGCCGCACCGCCGAGCCGGGCTGCGTTCAGCGGGGCGGCAGCTGTAAACTTTCCCTGGTGTTTTCGGACATGCTCCGAGAATGGCGCCAAGCACCTGGCTCCGCCTCTTCTCTTCTCAGCGAGTTGTGCTGCAGCCGCCCCTCTGCCGGGGAAGGCTGTGAATTGATGCGGTGATGCCTCGGTACACGAACCCCGGGGAGGCGATGTGCCTGTGATGTGCCGGCGATGTGCCTGTGATGTGCCGGCGATGTGCCTTTGTGTAGTTTCGGACCGCAGCTGGAAGCGGTCGCTGAGGCTCCCTGGAGGGATGGAGAAAAGCGGTCGTTGCTCTGACCGGCTTGCCCTAGGGTGGAAAAAGCCGCTGATTAACTGTAAAAGCAAACAAAGGCTCGGCTGAGAAGTTGTGAGGTATTGCCAGGTGACCAGGATGTCCAACGAGTCCACAAGGATTTCACACTGCAGGAGAATGACTGTGCGCTGGGAGGTTCCATCATATGAGGAAGAAGAACTGGAATGGACTGGTACTTGAGCCTGAATGAGAGACTGTGTGGAAGGACAGATGAAGACCTGGACTGTTGCTGGACATGTCATCAGAAGAGTTCTAGTTTGATGATATGTTCTGGGTGCAGGGATTATGGTCTTGAATAAGGGGTGGCGTGTGGTGGTTTAGGCTGGGTGCTGGCCCGGCTGCCACTGCACAGAACACACCTGGGAGGTCCCGGGTGGGCCCAGCCCAGGGGTGGTCACAGGCAGGTATTCAATCCCACAATGCCCTGCTCCCTATAAAATGCCCATGCGGGGTCTCCACTCTCTTTTGTCCCCAGCTGCAGCCTAGGTAAAATGGTGTGAGCCACCTCCTTGGGCCTGCCCAGGCAAGGCTGGGTTGGGGGGGAGGAAAGAGCCCTGGGGGGGTTTGGGTGTACCCCCAGGTGGGGATGGGATGTTCTTGGGTATGTTTCTGGGATCTCTCTCTTTGTCACGGTGCTTGTGGTTCTCTGTAAAGCTTTCATTGGTGTTTGTTTTTAAATTGTTTTCCTATTTAAACTTTCCATCACTTTTGCAATCCCTTTGTCTGAGTCGTTGTTTCTGCCCGTGGTGGGGAGGGGGCCTTGCCCCAACCCATTACAGGAGGCAAGCAAGATAAGGAGGAAGCGAGATCTGGAAGACAGCAATTAGACCGGATAGAAGAATTCCACAGAGTTGTGAAAACAATGATGTAACCTTCCAGAGAGCAACCAATAGTATGTTGCCAAGTGGGCATAATTATAGCAAACTGTATATAAGATGTGTCTGATGCTCAATAAAGTTGGATTCCGCTGATCACATTGGTCGTTATAGCGGCCCCTTCTTGCAGTAAGTGGCGCTCGAACATGGGACCCTAATGAAGACGAAGGTTTAGGGTCTAAGAAGTTCTTCAGGACTTGGGAGATTCGGAGTAAGCCGGGAGGCAAGAAGACGGCCGGCCCGGGATAGCAGTACCGGAGGCTGTAAGAAAAGGGAAGACAGCCTTGAAGCCGAAGACGCTGTAGAGCCGGGAACTGCTTAAACGAGGACTGTGCGCACAGGTATTGAAGTTTAAATACGGATATGGATAGGTAGGCAGCGTATTTAAGTGCTTTTTTTTAGAAAAGCGACAGTGTAAGTTAAATTTTAAAAGGAGTTGGTGCCGTTGTTAAGCTATGCAGAAGAGTTAGGAGCAAAGGCAGCTGGTAAGCAGAAAATTAGAGAAACACTGCACCAGTGGGTCAAAGGGCAGCCGGCAAGCAGGAAAGAAGAGGAATACTGCGCCGGTGGGTCAAAGGGCAGCCGGCAAGCAGGAAGGCTCCGCACCTTGGATGCACTTACAGAAGTGATCCAGCCAAGATACGCTGCCGATACCTCTGGAAAAGCTGCAAAACAGTGCAGACTGACGGTAAATATGGAGAGGCAAGCGGCGTATGATTTATTTAAGTGCTTTTTAGAAAAGCATAAGGCGGAGATATCGTCTAAAGTAATGCCTGGACTTTTGGCCCATGGATCCGCTTTAGGGCATTTCCCTAGCGGAGATAGTTATTTTGATGAAGCTTGTTGGAGAGAATACAGGAACAAGTTGTGGGACTTGGTTATAGATGGTGATAAAACTGCTATAAAGCTGCAAAAGTCGTGGCGAGAATGCAAAAACTGTCTTAAAACCTGTGAACTGGAACAGCGAATGGCTGCTGCAGTTAGAGCAACTTTGTCAGGACGAGATGCAGCGCCAGGTGTATCTGAGTTGCAGCTGAAAGATGTGTTTGAGAACTATCGACCGATCGACCGGGGCCGCCCCCGATACATCTTGCGGCGACCACACCGTTTACCAGCCGTCACCACTGCCGTTTGCACACAGCGGGGGAAAAAGCCGAAAAAAAGGCAGCTCAGTGTGTTCGACCCCTTTTATCAACACCCTCCTCTGACATCGCCCGCGAGAGCTCGGATTCGGAAGACAACACCAGCAGCAAGGAATTCAAAGAGCGCCGACTTTGCTTTACGGCCCCTCTTAGAAAAAAAAAAAATGGAGTGCTTGGAGGCTCGCGACTACAGCATTCCTACCACCGCACTCCTCCCGCGAGCCCTGCCGGCCCCCGCGGATACCGACGGCTCCGACCAAGGCGGTACCGGCTGACGCACCACCGACACCGACAGCACCGACAGTAGCAGCGGCCCAGCAGCGGCCACGACGGCGGCGGAGCAGCGATCGCGGCAGCAGCCCCCACCCCTTTCCCCCACAGCGGCTCCAGCCGCACTGCTCTGCTCTGATTTAAAGCAACAGTACTCATTTCGTCATTTCTGATTGTAATGTCTTTCACAGATTTGTTATTTATAGTTTTGTTAAGTTTTTCTAACAAGCATAATGAATAAGTAAGCATTTGGTATTTATAAGTACTTGGTACATAGTAATTGCAGTAAGGTGTATGCACTTAGTTAAGAGTTGAAATTGTAAGATTTTCTTTTGGTTCGAACCTTCTTAGTTGTCTGCCTAGGCATTTCAAAGGAGCTCCATGTAATATAGTTAAGGAATGTATAAACAGGTTTTAATTTTGGAAAGTGTTTTTTAGTTAATGTAACAATTTTATTTCTTTTTAGACACTGATTTGATGGATTAATTTTAACATAGTTTTTTAAGGTTTTAAGGATTTTTGGTATTAGCATAAGTTAAGGTTTGTAGTAAATAGGTATTAATTTTAACAACTATTCTTTCACTAATGTGCAGAAGAATCAAAACTAAGAGGAAACAGCATTTCCCATGAAGTCGAACATCGATCACAATAACTGTTATGATAATCTGGGGTCAAAAGCATCGATCAAAAAAAAAAAAAAAAAAATTTTCCTGAATGCTGAATCTGAAAATAGGCAGTTTGGGCTGGTAAATACAGAAAACCTATTTTGTGGCGAGGAAAAGGATTTAAATCCCCATGGAAAATTATTGAAAGGGATTGGCATAAGTGGGAAATAAAGACTAGAGAAATTTTAGTTGGGAAATATCAGGAATAATTAAAAGGATTAGTAAAAGGAAAAGTAAGAGACATAGGATTTTGAAGGAAGAGGAATTGAAATAACAAAAGCAAAATGGGAAATGGTAACCGAACTAACCAAAGAAGTAGAGAAGAGACTCCAAATGGAATTTTGAAGTGGGTTAAGGAGTTAAAATCTGTAGGGTTCCTGAAGAATGTAACTGCTGCCGAGAAGAAAAAACACCTGGCTGCTGGTTGCACCCAGTAGGCTAAGGAGGCAGAGTTAACATATACTGGTGGAGCCTAATTTTGATCCTAACCCTATTTGCACATAAGAGTCCAATCGAAATCAAAAACCACGTTCCTGTGTGTGGAATCTTGATCAGACTGGAGAGAAAAGACTTGAACTTGAAAAAGCAATAGCAAATTTTTCTGCTACAGTTGAAATTATGACGAATGCAAGCATAGATGTAATAAAAGTGCAGCAAATTGAAATCAATAGTCTCTCGAAAATATCTACTCAGAATAGATTAGCTTTGGATTTCTTATATGTTAAAGAAGGGGGTGTATGTGTAGTCATAAATGGAAGTTGTTGTAGTTATGTTAATCTAGATAAACGAGTGGAAACAGATTTACAAGCGATTGTAAACCACAATCAGATATTACATCAGATTTCTTTAGATGATACTTCTTGTGGATTTAAAGAAATATGGGATAAATTAACTTTCTGGTTACCAAATCTAAATTGGCTTAAACATTTGTTTGTAATATTGTTGGAATAATTGTAATATTGCTATGCATAATACTCTGCAATGGTTACAAAATACTAAGACCTTTAAGTAAGATTGCTCATGTCAATGAGTTACAAGTAGAGAATTATGATCAGAATGTGATCAGAACAGATGAACCTAGTCATGATCCAGTTAAAGAAGTATTGAAAAATTTAGAAATTTTAACACAAATCAATGGTGACAAAAAGAAAAAAGGGGGGGAAAGAGAGAATACCCCATAGCAAAAAGAAAAAAGAAGTTTTAATGGTACCAATAAAAGATCAGTATTACTAGGATGAGCAAAAACACATTATTATGGGTAATTTTATATTGGGCAAAGCAATGAAGCTCTTTTGCTCTTGCTGATTGCCTGCAAGTTTTCTGTCTGTGAAGCTAGAGCCTGGCCAGATCTACCTTTACAGATTAAAGAAATCTTGCTACCATTAAACAAATTATGATTTTTGATCATCCTAGAGAAAATAAAGATGCAACATAACAGGTAATAATGAATTGATTGAACTTTTTCAGACGTGTCTGATAGGGATACCCAGACTAAAAATAAATATGTTTGTTAGTTATAGTAGTAAGTTTTAAGGTTCTTAGGCATTATTGTACTCATTTTTGATTATTGTTAAACTTCTTTATAATTGTATTATGCAAGGTGTTCAAAGAATAACCTCCAAGGCCTTACTTGCACAAAAGAAAAAAAGGGGAATTGTTGTGGATTGCTTTGAGCAAGAGGGGCCTTGGGTCCCAGGAACGCCTGTGCAATTCAGGCCTTGAAGAATTCTCTGTTGACAATATAGTGGCGGAGTAAGAGATGTGAGAAAGTGCTGATTGCTTGGTATGCCGAAGTCCAGCTGCCCCCGAGAAGGGAGGCAAGCAAGATATGGAGGAAGCGAGATCTGGAAGACAGCAATTAGACCGGATAGAAGAATTCCACAGAGTTGTGAAAACAATGATGTAACCTTCCAGAGAGCAACCAATAGTATGTTGCCAAGTGGGCATAATTATAGCAAACTGTATATAAGATGTGTCTGATGCTCAATAAAGTTGGATTCCGCTGATCACATTGGTCGTTATAGCGGCCCCTTCTTGCAGTACCAGCCCAGCCCAGCCCCATCCCCATCCTTGCCCCCAGCCCAGCCCCAGCCCCAGCCCCAGCCCCAGCTCAGCGCTAGCCCAACCCTGCCCCCAGCCCACCACCAACCCTGCCCCAGGCCCAGCCCCAGCTCCAGCCCTGCCCCAGCCCCAGCCACAGCCCCATCCCGGCCCCCAGCCCAGCCCAGCCCCATCCCCAGCCCAGCTCCAGCCCTTCCCCAGCCCCAGCCCTGCCCGAGCCCCAGTGCCAGCCCTGTGCCCAGCCCCAGCCACAGCCCAGCCCCAGCCCTGTCCCAGTGCCCGGCCCAGCCCCAGCCCCAGCCCAGCCCTCAGCCCCAGCCCTGCCCCAGCCCTGCCCTCACCCCAGCCCCAGCCCCAGCCCGACCCCAGCCCTGCCCCAGGCCCGGCCCCAGCCCTGCCCCAGCTTCAGTCCCAGCCCCAGCCCCAGCCCCAGCCCTGCTCCAGCCAGCCCCAGCCCAAGGCCCAGCCTCAAGCCTAGTCCTGCCCCAGCCCTGGCCCCAATCCAGCCCCAGCCCTACCCATACCTCAGCCTTAGCCCCAGCCCTGTCCGCAGCCCCAGCCCCAGCCCAGCCCCTTCCCTGCCCCAGTCCCAGCTCCAGTCCCAGCCCCAGCCCCGGCCCCAGCGCAGCCCTAACCTAGCCCTGCCCCAGCCCCAATCCTAGCTCAGCGCTGCCCTCAGCCCAGACCCAGACCCAGGCTGGCCCCAGCCCTGTCCCCAGCCCCAGCCACAGCCCAGCTCCAGCCCCAGCCACAGCCCAGCCCCAGCCTAGCCCCAGCCCTAGCCCTGCCCCAGCCCTGCCCCAGCCCTGCCCCAGCCCTGGCTCTTGCCCCAGCCCCTCTCCAGCCTCAGCCTAAGCCCTGCAGAAGCCTTGGTTCCAGCCCCGGCCCCATTCCCTGCGCCAAGCCAGCCCCAGCCCAGCGCCAACCCAGCCCCAGCCCAAGGCCCAGCCTCAAGCCTAGTCCTGCCCCATCCCGGCCCCCAGCCCAGCCCAGCCCAGCCCCATCCCCAGCCCAGCCCCAGCCCTTCCCCAGCCCCAGCCCTGCCCGAGCCCCAGTGCCAGCCCTGTGCCCAGCCCCAGCCACAGCCCAGCCCCAGCCCTGTCCCAGTGCCCGGCCCAGCCTCAGCCCCAGCCCAGCCCTCAGCCCCAGCCCTGCCCCAGCCCTGCCCTCACCCCAGCCCCAGCCCCAGCCCGACCCCAGCCCTGCCCCAGGCCCGGCCCCAGCCCTGCTCCAGCCAGCCCCAGCCCAAGGCCCAGCCTCAAGCCTAGTCCTGCCCCAGCCCTGGCCCCAATCCAGCCCCAGCCCTACCCATACCTCAGCCTTAGCCCCAGCCCTGTCCGCAGCCCCAGCCCCAGCCCAGCCCCTTCCCTGCCCCAGTCCCAGCTCCAGTCCCAGCCCCAGCCCCGGCCCCAGCACAGCCCTAACCTAGCCCTGCCCCAGCCCCAATCCTAGCTCAGCGCTGCCCTCAGCCCAGACCCAGACCCAGGCTGGCCCCAGCCCTGTCCCCAGCCCCAGCCACAGCCCAGCCCCAGCCCCAGCCACAGTCCAGCCCCAGCCCAGCCCCAGCCCTGCCCTGCCCCAGCCCTGCCCCAGCCCTGCCCAGCCCTGGCTCTTGCCCCAGCCCCTCTCCAGCCTCAGCCTAAGCCCTGCAGAAGCCTTGGTTCCAGCCCCGGCCCCAGCCCTGCGCCAACCCAGCCCCAGCCCAAGGCCCAGCCTCAAGCCTAGTCCTGCCCCAGCCCTGCCCCCAGCCCAGCTCAGCGCTAGTCCAACCCTGCCCCCAGCCCACCACCAGCCCTGCCCCAGGCCCAGCCCCAGCTCCAGCCCTGCCCCATCCCCAGCCCTAGCCCATCCCTGCCCCCTGCCCAGCCCCAGCCCGGCCCCAGACTGGGCCCCAGCCCAGCCCCAGCCCAGCCCCAGATCTGACCCCAGCCCAGTCCCAGCCCAGCCCCAGTCCCAGCCCAGCCCCAGCCCCAGCCCCTGCCCCAGCCCTATCCCCAGCCCAGTCATGCCCCAGCCCCACCCCAGCCCCATCACTTCCCAGCACCCAGCACCAGCCTCAGCCCCAGAACCAGCCCCGGACCCAGTCCAGCCTCCAGTCCCCACCCCAGCCCCAGCGCTGTCCCAGCCCTGCCCCAGCCCTATCAAACCCCGGCCCGGTCCCAGCCCTCCCAACCCTGCCCCAGCCCAAGCCCCAGCCCCAGCCCCAGCCCCATCCCGGCCCCCAGCCCAGCCCAGCCCAGCCCCATCCCCAGCCCAGCCCCAGCCCTTCCCCAGCCCCAGCCCTGCCCGAGCCCCAGTGCCAGCCCTGTGCCCAGCCCCAGCCACAGCCCAGCCCCAGCCCTGTCCCAGTGCCCGGCCCAGCCCCAGCCCCAGCCCAGCCCTCAGCCCCAGCCCTGCCCCAGCCCTGCCCTCACCCCAGCCCCAGCCCCAGCCCGACCCCAGCCCTGCCCCAGGCCCGGCCCCAGCCCTGCCCCAGCTTCAGTCCCAGCCCCAGCCCCAGCCCCAGCCCTGCTCCAGCCAGCCCCAGCCCAAGGCCCAGCCTCAAGCCTAGTCCTGCCCCAGCCCTGGCCCCAATCCAGCCCCAGCCCTACCCATACCTCAGCCTTAGCCCCAGCCCTGTCCGCAGCCCCAGCCCCAGCCCAGCCCCTTCCCTGCCCCAGTCCCAGCTCCAGTCCCAGCCCCAGCCCCGGCCCCAGCGCAGCCCTAACCTAGCCCTGCCCCAGCCCCAATCCTAGCTCAGCGCTGCCCTCAGCCCAGACCCAGACCCAGGCTGGCCCCAGCCCTGTCCCCAGCCCCAGCCACAGCCCAGCTCCAGCCCCAGCCACAGCCCAGCCCCAGCCCAGCCCCAGCCCTAGCCCTGCCCCAGCCCTGCCCCAGCCCTGCCCCAGCCCTGGCTCTTGACCCAGCCCCTCTCCAGCCTCAGCCTAAGCCCTGCAGAAGCCTTGGTTCCAGCCCCAGCCCCAGCCCTGCGCCAACCCAGCCCCTGCCCAAGGCCCAGCCTCAAGCCTAGTCCTGCCCCATCCCGGCCCCCAGCCCAGCCCAGCCCCAGCCCCATCCTTGCCCCAGCCCAGCCCGGCCCCAGCCCCAGCCCCAGCCCCGGCCCCAGCTCAGCGCTAGCCCAACCCTGCCCCCAGCCCACCACCAACCCTACCCCAGGCCCAGCCCCAGCTCCAGCCCTGCCCCATCCCCAGCCTTAGCCCATCCCTGCCCCCTGCCCAGCCCCAGCCCGGCCCCAGATCTGACCCCAGCCCAGTCCCAGCCCAGCCCCAGCCCCAGCCCCTGCCCCAGCCCTGCCCCAGCCCCAGCCCAAGGCCCAGCCTCAAGCCTAGTCCTGCCCCAGCCCTGCCCCCAGCCTGTTGTGGATTGCTTTGAGCAAGAGGGGCCTTGGGTCCCAGGAACGCCTGTGCAATTCAGGCCTTGAAGAATTCTCTGTTGACAATATAGTGGCGGAGTAAGAGATGTGAGAAAGTGCTGATTGCTTGGTATGCCGAAGTCCAGCTGCCCCCGAGAAGGGAGGCAAGCAAGATAAGGAGGAAGCGAGATCTGGAAGACAGCAATTAGACCGGATAGAAGAATTCCACAGAGTTGTGAAAACAATGATGTAACCTTCCAGAGAGCAACCAATAGTATGTTGCCAAGTGGGCATAATTATAGCAAACTGTATATAAGATGTGTCTGATGCTCAATAAAGTTGGATTCCGCTGATCACATTGGTCGTTATAGCGGCCCCTTCTTGCAGTACCAGCCCAGCCCAGCCCCATCCCCATCCTTGCCCCCAGCCCAGCCCCAGCCCGGCCCCAGCCCCAGCCCCAGCCCCAGCTCAGCGCTAGCCCAACCCTGCCCCCAGCCCACCACCAACCCTGCCCCAGGCCCAGCCCCAGCTCCAGCCCTGCCCCAGCCCCAGCCACAGCCCCATCCCGGCCCCCAGCCCAGCCCCATCCCCAGCCCAGCCCCAGCCCTTCCCCAGCCCCAGCCCTGCCCGAGCCCCAGTGCCAGCCCTGTGCCCAGCCCCAGCCACAGCCCAGCCCCAGCCCTGTCCCAGTGCCCGGCCCAGCCCCAGCCCCAGCCCAGCCCTCAGCCCCAGCCCTGCCCCAGCCCTGCCCTCACCCCAGCCCCAGCCCCAGCCCCAGCCCGACCCCAGCCCTGCCCCAGGCCCGGCCCCAGCCCTGCCCCAGCTTCAGTCCCAGCCCCAGCCCTGCCCCAGCCCTGCTCCAGCCAGCCCCAGCCCAAGGCCCAGCCTCAAGCCTAGTCCTGCCCCAGCCCTGGCCCCAATCCAGCCCCAGCCCTACCCATACCTCAGCCTTAGCCCCAGCCCTGTCCATGCCCCAGCCCCAGCCCAGCCCCTTCCCTGCCCCAGTCCCAGCTCCAGTCCCAGCCCCAGCCCCGGCCCCTGCGCAGCCCTAACCTAGCCCTGCCCCAGCCCCAATCCTAGCTCAGCGCTGCCCTCAGCCCAGACCCAGACCCAGGCTGGCCCCAGCCCTGTCCCCAGCCCCAGCCACAGCCCAGCTCCAGCCCCAGCCACAGCCCTGCCACAGCCCCAGCCCAAGGCCCAGCCTCAAGCCTTGTCCTGCCCCAGCCCTGCCCCCAGCCTGTTGTGGATTGCTTTGAGCAAGAGGGGCCTTGGGTCCCAGGAACGCCTGTGCAATTCAGGCCTTGAAGAATTCTCTGTTGACAATATAGTGGCGGAGTAAGAGATGTGAGAAAGTGCTGATTGCTTGGTATGCCGAAGTCCAGCTGCCCCCGAGAAGGGAGGCAAGCAAGATAAGGAGGAAGCGAGATCTGGAAGACAGCAATTAGACCGGATAGAAGAATTCCACAGAGTTGTGAAAACAATGATGTAACCTTCCAGAGAGCAACCAATAGTATGTTGCCAAGTGGGCATAATTATAGCAAACTGTATATAAGATGTGTCTGATGCTCAATAAAGTTGGATTCCGCTGATCACATTGGTCATTATAGCAGCCCCTTCTTGCAGTACCAGCCCAGCCCGGCCCCAGCCCCATCCTTGCCCCAGCCCAGCCCCAGCCCGGCCCCAGCCCCAGCTCCCCGGCCCCAGCTCAGCGCTAGCCCAACCCTGCCCCCAGCCCACCACCAACCCTGCCCCAGGCCCAGCCCCAGCTCCAGCCCTGCCCCAGCCCCAGCCACAGCCCCATCCCGGCCCCCAGCCCAGCCCAGCCCCATCCCAATCCTTGCCCCCAGCCCAGCCCCAGCCCTTCCCCAGCCCCAGCCCTGCCCGAGCCCCAGTGCCAGCCCTGTGCCCAGCCCCAGCCACAGCCCAGCCCCAGCCCTGTCCCAGTGCCCGGCCCAGCCCCAGCCCCAGCCCCAGCCCAGCCCTCAGCCCCAGCCCTGCCCCAGCCCTGCCCTCACCCCGCCCCAGCCCCAGCCCGACCCCAGCCCTGCCCCAGGCCCAGCCCCAGCCCTGCCCCAGCTTCAGTCCCAGCCCCAGCCCTGCCCCAGCCCTGCTCCAGCCAGCCCCAGCCCAAGGCCCAGCCTCAAGCCTAGTCCTGCCCCAGCCCTGGCCCCAATCCAGCCCCAGCCCTACCCATACCTCAGCCTTAGCCCCAGCCCTGTCCGCAGCCCCAGCCCCAGCCCAGCCCCTTCCCTGCCCCAGTCCCAGCTCCAGTCCCAGCCCCAGCCCCGGCCCCAGCACAGCCCTAACCTAGCCCTGCCCCAGCCCCAATCCTAGCTCAGCGCTGCCCTCAGCCCAGACCCAGACCCAGGCTGGCCCCAGCCCTGTCCCCAGCCCCAGCCACAGCCCAGCTCCAGCCCCAGCCACAGCCCAGCCCCAGCCTAGCCCCAGCCCTAGCCCTGCCCCAGCCCTGCCCCAGCCCTGGCTCTTGACCCAGCCCCTCTCCAGCCTCAGCCTAAGCCCTGCAGAAGCCTTGGTTCCAGCCCCGGCCCCAGCCCTGCGCCAACCCAGCCCCAGCCCAAGGCCCAGCCTCAAGCCTAGTCCTGCCCCAGCCCTGCCCCCAGCCCAGCCCAGCCCCATCCCCATCCTTGCCCCCAGCCCAGCCCCAGCCCGCCCCAGCCCCAGCCCCAGCCCCAGCCCCGGCCCCAGCTCAGCGCTAGTCCAACCCTGCCCCCAGCCCACCACCAGCCCTGCCCCAGGCCCAGCCCCAGCTCCAGCCCTGCCCCATCCCCAGCCCTAGCCCATCCCTGCCCCCTGCCCAGCCCCAGCCCGGCCCCAGACTGGGCCCCAGCCCAGCCCCAGCCCAGCCCCAGATCTGACCCCAGCCCAGTCCCAGCCCAGCCCCAGTCCCAGCCCAGCCCCAGCCCCAGCCCCTGCCCCAGCCCTATCCCCAGCCCAGTCATGCCCCAGCCCCACCCCAGCCCCATCACTTCCCAGCACCCAGCACCAGCCTCAGCCCCAGAACCAGCCCCGGACCCAGTCCAGCCTCCAGTCCCCACCCCAGCCCCAGCGCTAGTCCCAGCCCTGCCCCAGCCCTATCCAAACCCCGGCCCGGTCCCAGCCCTCCCAACCCTGCCCCAGCCCAAGCCCCAGCCCCAGCCCCAGCCCCATCCCGGCCCCCAGCCCAGCCCAGCCCCATCCCCAGCCCAGCCCCAGCCCTTCCCCAGCCCCAGCCCTGCCCGAGCCCCAGTGCCAGCCCTGTGCCCAGCCCCAGCCACAGCCCAGCCCCAGCCCTGTCCCAGTGCCCGGCCCAGCCCCAGCCCCAGCCCAGCCCTCAGCCCCAGCCCTGCCCCAGCCCTGCCCTCACCCCCGCCCCAGCCCCAGCCCGACCCCAGCCCTGCCCCAGGCCCGGCCCCAGCCCTGCCCCAGCTTCAGTCCCAGCCCCAGCCCCAGCCCCAGCCCTGCTCCAGCCAGCCCCAGCCCAAGGCCCAGCCTCAAGCCTAGTCCTGCCCCAGCCCTGGCCCCAATCCAGCCCCAGCCCTACCCATACCTCAGCCTTAGCCCCAGCCCTGTCCGCAGCCCCAGCCCCTTCCCTGCCCCAGTCCCAGCTCCAGTCCCAGCCCCAGCCCCGGCCCCAGCGCAGCCCTAACCTAGCCCTGCCCCAGCCCCAATCCTAGCTCAGCGCTGCCCTCAGCCCAGCCCCAGCCCCAGCCCCGGCCCCAGCCCCGGCCCCAGCCCTGCCCAAGCCTTGGTTCCAACCACGGCCCCAGCCCTGCCCCCAACCCAGCCCTGGCCCGGCCCCCAGCCCAGCCCTGCCCCACCCCCTGCCCCAGCCCCAGCCCCAGCTCAGCCCCAGTCCAGTCCCAGCCCTGCCCCAGCCCCTGCCCCAGCCCTTCCCCAGCCCAGCCCAGCCCCAACCCTGCCCCGGCCCCAGCCCTAGCCATAGTCCAGCCCCAGCCATAGTCCAGCCCCATCCTTGTCCCCTGCCCCAGCCCCCAGCCCAGCTACAGCCCCGGCCCTGCCCCAGCCCCTGCCACAGCCCTGCCCAAGCCTGGGCCCCAGCCCTGCCCCAGCCTGTGCCCCAGCCCTGCCCCAGCCCCAGCCCCAGCTCAGCCCCAGCCCAGTCCCAGCCCCAGCCCCAGCCTCAGACCCAGCCCAGCCCCAGCCCAGCCCAGCCCCCAGCCCAGTCCCAGCCCAGCCCCAGCCCTGCCCTGGCCCCAGCCCGGCCCCAGCCCTCTCCCTAGCCCCAGCCATAGCCCAGCCCCATCCTTGACCCCAGCCCCAGCCCCCAGCCCCGGCCCCAGCCCGGCCCCAGCCTTGCCCCAGCCTCAGCCCCAGCCCTGTCTCCAGCCCCAGCCACAGCCCAGCCCCAGCCCAGCCCCAGCCCCAGCCCTCCCCAGCCCTACCCCAGCCCTGCCCCAGCCCCTGCCCCTGTCCCAGCCCCACCCTTGGCCCCAGCCCTGCCCCAGCCCTGCCCCAGCCCCAGCCCCAGCCCGGCCCCAGCCCCTGCCCTACCCCAGCCTCAACCCCAGCCCTGTCTCCAGCCCCAGCCACAGCCCAGCCACAGCCCAGCCCCAGCCCCAGCCCTCCTCCAGCCCTACCCCAGCCCTGCCCCAGCCCCTGCCCCTGTCCCAGCCCCACCCTTGGCCCCAGCCCTGCCCCAGCCCTGCCCCAGCCCCAGTCCCAGCCCGGCCCCAGCCCCTGCCCTACCCCCAGCCCAGCCCCAGCCCAGCCCCAGCTCAGCGCCCTACACTCAGCGTAGCCCTGCCCCGGCCCTAGCCCTGCCCCAGCCCTGCCCCTGCCCCTGCTCTGCCCTGGCCCCAGCCCTGTCCCCAGCCCCAGCCACAGCCCAGCGCCTGCCATGCCCCGGTTCCAGCCCTGCCCCAGCCCTGGCCCCAGCCACAGCCCCAGCCCCAGCCCTCCTCCAGCCCTACCCCAGCCCTGCCCCAGCCCCTGCCCCTGTCCCAGCCCCACCCTTGGCCCCAGCCCTGCCCCAGCCCCAGCCCCAGCCCGGCCCCAACCCCTGCCCTACCCCCAGCCCAGCCCCAGCCCAGCCCCAGCTCAGCGCCCTACACTCAGCGTAGCCCTGCCCCGGCCCTAGCCCTGCCCCAGCCCTAGCCCTGCCCCAGCCCTGCCCCTGTGTGGTGGGTTGGAAGGGGTAAGGCTAAGAAGCCTCTTCCCTCCCCCCTGTAAGGTAAAAGGGAAAGAAAAATTGAAGGGAAAGGAAAAAAAAACTCACCAGCTGAATTAGCAAAGCAGTGGAGCTATATTTACAAAGCAGTGTAGGGTTTTGCAGGGGAATATTTACAAATTTACAATATCTACAATATATACAAAGATATACAGCAGAGTAACACAGAAATGAGAGTAACTCCCCTCGGCAGAGGGGGTTCCCCACCTCCGCTCTCCCCTCTCTTCCCCCCTTTCCCCAGAATAGTTCGGAAAAGAGGGAGAAAGAAGAAAGGAAGAAGTAAAAAGCAGTTTGTGTTAATTGAAAGCAGTTAATACAGGCCTTATCAGTTTTTCAAGGCCGGAGCCTTGGCAGAAAACCCAGCACAGGCAGAGAGCTGCTGCACCGAAGGAGATGCGGAAGCAAGAGTGACAGAGAAGTGCTGGGAATGCCCATTTCCACTCCCGTTCAGAAGGTGCTTCCTCCCACCTGACCAATGAAAATTAGTTTAGACTATTCCTTCCGTTTACCAACTTCCGTCCACCATATTCCCTTTCTTAAGGGGACAGCGTCAACCGGGCACAATCCACCCCTTCTAAACAATTTTCATTGGCTGTTTATACTGTACATCCAATCCAAAATGATATTTACAGTTTATGAGTAAAGTTCATAGTCCATTCCGGCTATGCTCAGATGTAGATGATTTAAAAGTTCAAGAAAATCAGAAAATGAGAAAAATGGAAAACAGTTCATTTTCTTCGCCGACGAAGCAAAGAAAAGGGAAACAGGGAAATCTCAGGGTCTCCTAGTTGACTCAGGGCTCTCAGGGTTCGTGCACCGTAGATTCCTCGTTGATTCTTCCTTTGGGCGCGATGTAGCTGTACAGCAGTTCGAAGTTAACCTCTTTCAGCTAAAGTTAAATTTCTTTGTGGAATACACTGAATTTCACCATTCTCTTGCATTAACCAATAAGTGTGACCCGGACCTTCAGCTGAAACCACCCCTCGGACAGGTTTAGCCTCTCCTGAGGGTGAAAATACCCAAACAGTTTTACCTAACAGATTCTTTTCTCTAACAACAGGAACTCTATCACCTTCCACTTTCCGTAGCAAATCTGAATGTGCAGGTCCAGCTCGGTTCACTGAACCTCTACTATTTACCAGCCAGGTTGCTTGTGCTAAATGTTTTTCCCAGTTTTTCAAAGATCCACCCCCATGGCTTTAAGAGTGGTCTTCAACAAACCGTTAGTAGCGTTCAATCTTCCTGAAGCTGGTGCATAGTAGGAATGTGGAATATCCACTCAATACCGTGCTCTTTGGCCCAGTTCTTTACAAGGTTGTTCTTCAAATGAGTTCCGTTGTCTGACTCAATCCTCTCTGGAGTTCCGTGTCTCCACAGGATCTGTCTCTCCAGACCGAGAATGGTGTTGCGGGCAGTTGCATGTGGAACTGGATAAGTTTCCAACCATCCAGTGTTTGCCTCTACCATAGTAAGCACGTATTGCTTACCAGAACGAGAACGTGGTAGAGTGATGTAGTCAATCTGCCAAGCTTCACCGTACTTGTACTTGGACCATCTGTCACCATACCACAAGGGCTTAAGTCGTTTTGCCTGCTTAATAGCAGCACAAATGTCACAGTCATGGATGACTTGTATAATAGCATCCATGGAAATGTTTATGGATCTGTCACGAGCCCATTGGGATGTTGCATCTCTGCCTTCATGTCCTGACGAATCCTGAGCCCACCGAGCTAAGAATATCTCACCTCGGTGTTTCCAGTCGAGATCAAGATTAGAGTCCATGTCTACTTGAGAAACTCTTGCAGCTAGATCTGCCTGATGGTTGTGTTGCTGTTCCTCAGTAGCTTTGCTCTCAGGAATGTGAGCATCGATGTGTCTCACTTTCACTGGAATTCTCTCGATTCGATCAGCAATGTCCTGCCATAGGTTGGTTGCCCAAATGGCTTTTCCTTTCCTCTGCCAACCACTCTTCTTCCAGTTCTTCAGCCAACCCCATAGAGCATTGGCTACCATCCATGAGTCGGTGTAGAGATAAAGCTTTGGCCATCTCTCACGTTCAGCCACGTCGAGAGCTAGCTGGACAGCTTTTACCTCTGCGAACTGACTGGATTCTCCTTCTCCATCTTTCGCCTCTGCAACTCGGCGTGTTGGACTCCACACTGCAGACTTCCACCTTCGCTTGTTTCCAACAAGACGACAGGAACCGTCTGTGAACAAAGCATATTTCTTCTCATCATCAGAAAGGTCATTGTAAGGAGGAGCTTCCTCAGCACGAGTTACTTTCTCCTCTGGAGGTTTAGCACAGTTGATACCTTCAGACCAACTTGAGATCACCTCCACTAGACCAGGTCTTTCAAGATTTCCCATTCGAGCTCTCTGTGTTATCAGAGCCATCCACTTAGACCATGTGGAGTCTGTGGCATGATGTGGTGTGGAACCTTTGCCTTTGAACATCCAATTCAAAACTGGTAATCTGGGAGCTAAGAGAAGTTGTGATTCAGTTCCAATCACTTCAGAAGATGCTTTCACTCCTTCATAGGCAGCTAGAATTTCTTTCTCTGTTGGAGTATAATTAGCCTCTGAACCTCTGTAACCTCGACTCCAGAAACCAAGAGGTCGTCCACGTGTCTCACCTGGAGCTTTTGCCACAAGCACCAGGTTGGACCATTGTCACTTGCAGCCGTGTACAAAATGTTCTTAATGTCTGGACCATCTCGGACAGGTCCCAGACCCATTGCTTGAATTACCTCTTGCTTTATCTGGTCAAAGGCTGCTTGTTGTTCAGGTCCCCAGTGGAAATGGTTTCTCTTTCGAGTCACATCATACAGAGGTTTCACAATCTGACTGTATCCAGGAATGTGCAGTCTCCAAAATCCCACTATCCCCAAGAAACGTAGGGTCTCTTGCTTGTTTGTGGGACTTGCCATGGTAGAGACTCTATTTACCACATCCACTGGAATGTGTCGGCGTCCATCCTGCCATCACACTCCCAGAAACTGAATCTCTGTCGTAGGTCCTTTCACCTTGTCTCGCTTGATGGCAAAACCTGCATTCAGAAGAATGTCAATGATTTTGTTACCTTTCTCGAAGACTTCCTCAGCAGTTTTACCCCAGACGATGATATCATCGATGAACTGGATGTGTTCTGGAGCACTGCCTTTCTCCAGAGCATCGTGGATCACTGCATGACAGATGCTTGAGCTGTGGATCCAGCCCATTGGCAGCCTGTTGAAAGTGTACTGGATTCCTCTCCAGGTGAAAGCAAACTGAGGCCTGCATTCCTCTGCTATGGGAATAGAGAAAAATGCATTAGCAATGTCTATGGTAGCATACCATTTGGCCTCTTTGGATTCCAGCTCATACTGTAGCTCCATCATGTCTGGTACTGCTGCACTCATAGGTGGTGTCACTTCATTCAGGGCTCGGTAGTCTACTGTCAGACGCCAGTCTCCATTCTGCTTCCGCACAGGCCACACTGGACTGTTGAAAGGTGAATGAGTTTTGCTGATGACTTTCTGACTCTCCAACTGACGAATCAGATTCTGAATGGGCAACAAAGAGTCACGGTTGGTTCTGTATTGTCTGTGATGCACAGTCTGAGAAGCAAGCGGCAATTTAATGTCCTGTATCTTATGTTGTCCCACAACTGCAGATTCATCAGAAAGTTCAGGTCTAGCAGAGAGCTTCAATTTTTGTCCATCAATTTCTATTGAAGCTACTCCAAAAGCCCATTTGTAACCTCTAGGGTCTTTGAAACGCCCTTCTCTCAGAAAATCAATTCCCAAAATACAAGGTGCATCAGGTCCGGTCACAACTGTATGCTTCCTCCATTGTTTACCAGTTAAACTTATATTAACCTCTACCTTACTTAACTCTTGAGATCCACCAGTGACTCCCAGAATAGGGCCCTGCCCTGGCCCCAGCCCTGTCCCCAGCCCCAGCCACAGCCCAGCCCGAGCCCTGGACCCAGTCAAAGCCCCAGCCCTGCCCCGGCCACAGGCCCTGTCCCAGGCCCCAGCCCCGACCCAAGCCGGGCCCGAGCCCTGCCTGAGCCCCGGCCCCAGCCCTGCCCCAGCCCCTGCCCCATCCCTGCCCCAGCCCTGCCCCGGCCCCGGGCCCAGCCCCCAGCCCTGGACGCAGTCCCAGCCCCCAGCCCAGCCCCAACCCCAGCCCCAGCCCCTGCCCCGGACCTGCCCCAGCCCTAGCCCTGCCCCCAGCCCAGTCGTACCCTAGCCCCGGCCTGGCCCCCAGCCCAGTCCTGCCCCAGCCCTGGGCCCAGCCCAGCCACAGCCCTGGACCCAGCCCCGACCCCAGCCTCGGCTCC
The DNA here is from genome assembly GCA_011125475.1 of Melanerpes aurifrons. Taxonomy (NCBI): domain Eukaryota; kingdom Metazoa; phylum Chordata; class Aves; order Piciformes; family Picidae; genus Melanerpes; species Melanerpes aurifrons. The sequence continues at coordinate 160,918 of WWNC01000077.1, read as the reverse complement.
TGCCCAGCTCCAGCCCCAGCTCCAGCCCAGCCCAAGTCCCATCCCTGTCCCCAGCCCAGCCCCAGCCCCAGCCCTGCCCCAGTCCCCGCCCCAACCCCAGCCCCAGCCCAGCCCCAGCCCAGCCCCAGCCCCGGCTCCAGCCCAGCCCAAGTCCCATAGAATAGAATAGAATAGAATAGAATAGAATAGAATAAACCAGGTTGGAAGAGACCTTCAAGATCATCACGTCCAACCTATCACCCAACACCACCCAATCAACTAACCCATGTAACCAAGCACCCTGTCAAGTCTCCTCTTGAACACCTCCAGTGACGGCGACTCCACCACCTCCCCAGGCAGCCCATTCCAATGGGCAATCACTCTCTCCGTGTAAAACTTCCTCCTGACCTCCAGCCTGAACTTCCCCTGGCGCAGCCTGAGACTGTGTCCTCTTGTTCTGGTGCTGGCTGCCTGGGAGAAGAGACCAACCTCTGCCTGTTTACAACTTCCCTTCAGGTAGTTGTGGAGAGTAATGAGGTCACCCCTAAGTCTCCTCCTCTCCAGGCTAAGCAGCCCCAGCTCCCTCAGTCTCTCCTCGTAGGGCTGTGTTCCAAGCCCCTCACTAACTTCGTTGCCCTTCTCTGGACTCGTTCCAGCAAGTCAACCTCCTTCCTAAACTGAGGGGCCCAGAACTGGACACAGTACTCGAGGTGTGGCCTAACCAGTGCAGTGTACAGGGGAAGAATGACCTCCCTGCTCCTGCTGGCCACACTGTTCTTAATGCAGGCCAGGATGCCATTGGCCCTCTTGGCTGCCTGGGCACACTGCAGGCTCATGTTCATCCTACCATCAACCAGCACTCCCAGGTCCCTCTCTGCCTGGCTGCTCTCCAGCCACTCTGACCCCAGCCTGTAGCACTGCATCGGGTTGTTGTGGCCAATGTGCAGAACCCGGCACTTGGATGCATTAAATCTCATGCCGTTGGACTCTGCCCATCTGTCCAGCCTGTCGAGGTCTCTCTGCAAAGCCTCTCTACCCTCTAGCAGATCAACTCCCCAGCCCAGCCCCGGCCCCAGCCCAGCCCCAGCCCCAGGCCCAGCCCCAGGCCCCAGCCCAGACCCCAGCCCAGCCCCAGCCCTGCCCCAGCCCCAGTCCTGCCCCAGCCCAGCCTCATCCCCAGACCTGCCCCAGGCCTGTCCCAGCCCAGACCCAGACCCAGACCCAGACCCAGACCCAGACCCAGACCCAGCCCCCAGCCCCCAGCCCTGACCCCAGCCTGGCCCCAGACCCAGCCCTCCCCCAGCCACGCCCCAGCCCAGCCCAAGTCCCATCCCTGTCCCCAGCCCAGCCCCAGCCCCAGCCCTGCCCCTAGTCCCAGCCCCAACCCTGGCCCCAGCCCAGCCCCAGCCCATCCCAGCCCCTGCCCTGTCCCCAGCCCAGTCCCAGCCCCAGCCCCAGCCTCGGACCCAGCCCAGCCCCAGCCCCAGCCCCGGCCCCAGCCCCGGCCCCAGCCCTGCCCAAGCCTTGGTTCGAGCCACGGCCCCAGCCCTGCCCCCAACCCAGCCCTGGCCCTGTCCCCAGCCCAGCCCTGCCCCAGCCCCTGCCCCAGCCCCAGCCCCAGCTCAGCCCCAGCCCAGTCCCAGCCCTGCCCCAGCCCTCTCCCCAGCCCCAGCCATAGCCCAGCCCCAGCCTTGTCCCCAGCCCCCAGCCCCGGCCCCAGCCCGGCCCCAGCCCCTTGCCCCAGCCTCAGCCCCAGCCCTGTCTCCAGCCCCAGCCACAGCCCAGCCCCAGCCCAGCCCCAGCCCCAGCCCTCCCCCAGCCCTACCCCAGCCCTGCCCCAGCCCCTGCCCCTGTCCCAGCCCCACCCTTGGCCCCAGCCCTGCCCCAGCCCTGCCCCAGCCCCAGCCCCAGCCTGGCCCCAACCCCTGCCCTACCCCCAGCCCTGCCCCAGCCCTGCCCCGGCCGCGGCCACAGCACAGCCCCAGCCCCAGCCCCAGCCCTGCCCCAGTCCCCGCTCGAGCCCAAGCCCCTGCCCTGCCCCAGCCCCAGGCCCGGCACCAGACCAGCCCTGCCCAGCTCTGCCCCCAGCCCATTCCCAGCCCAGCCCCAGCCCCAGACCTGCCCCAGCCCCAGACCTGCCCCCGCCCTGTCGTGCCCTAGCCTCGGCCCAGACCGCAGCCCCGGCCCTAGCCCTGCTCCCAGACTGTTGCAAGAAGGGGCTGCTATATGATCAATGTGATCAATGAAATCCAACTTTATTGAGCATCAGACACATCTTATATACAGTTTACTATAATTATGCCCACTTGGCAACATATTATTGGTTACTCTCTAAAAGGTTACATCATTGTTTTCACAACTCTGTGGAATTCTTCTATCTGGTCTAATGGCTCACTTTCCCAGATCTCGCCGCCTCCTTATCTTGCTTGCCTCCCATCTCAGGGGCAGCTGGACTTCAGCATACCAAGCAATCAGCACTTTCTCCCATCTCTTACTCCACCACTATATTATCAACAGAGAATTCTTCAAGGCCTGAATTGCACAGGCGTTCCTGGGACCCAAGTCCCCTCTTGCTCAAAACAAACCCCAACAAATCCCCCGTTTTTCTTTTGTGCAAGTAAGGCCTTGGAGGTTATCCTTTGAACACTTTGCATAATACAATTGTAAACAAGTTTAACAATAATCAAAATTAGTACAATAATACCTAAAAACCATAACGCTTACTACTATAATTAACAAACATATTTACATCAAATCTGGGTATTCCTATCAGACACATCTGAAAAGGTTCACTCACAGTCTGAAGGCTCAATCAAAATTCATTATTGCCTGTCATGTTGGGCCATGTTACCTATACAAGGCACAAAGCTTAAGTTGAACTAGCTAGAATGCTCTAACAGAGCTGGCATAATACATGGTCAAAGATAACAAACATTGTAAAAAAGGAATTTAGACCTTAATAGTTCCGATCTTTACATTTCACTCCTCTCATTAACAAAAAATACGTGATTATGCCTGAACACATTACAAAGATTAAAACATAAATGCAACCCTTAACACTGTTTTACAATCTACTTTAGGGATATGTTACATTTTTATTTTCTCTAGCATGGTCAAAAATCATAAATTGTCTAATAGTAGCAAGATTTCTATAATCTGTAAAGGTAGATCTGGCCAGGCTCTAGCTTCACAGACAGAAAGCTTGCAGGCAACCAGCAAGAGCAAAAGAGCTTCATTGCTTTGCCCAATATAAAATTACCCAGAATAATGTGTTTTTGCTCATCCTAGTAATACTGATCTCTTATTGGTACCATTAAAAACCCTTTTTATTTTTGCTATGGGCTATTCTCTCTTACCCCCCCCCCACTTTTTCTTTTTTTTAATTTTTTAATTTTTTTATTTATTTGTTTGTTTGTTGATGTTTTCAACCGAAAATGAAAAGGCATGTTGTGTTGTTATGAATTTTGATTTTCCCTCTAGGTGTGTAAAATTATAGCAAACTGGGGAGATAACATATAAGTCCCTATGAACATTTTCTCTAATCACACAACAATCAACCAAGCATAACATTCAGTCCTAATTCACATGATGCTGTGTTACATTCTTCTGATTGGTGCTTTTGACCCCAGATTATCATAGCAGCTATTGTGATCAATGTCTGACTGCATGGGAAATGCTGTTTCCTCTTAGTCTTGATTCTTCTGCACATTAGTGAAGGAATAGTTGTTAAAATTAATACCTATTTACTACAAACCTTAACTTATGCTAATACCAAAAATCCTTAAAACCTTAAAAAACTATGTTAAAATTAATCCATCAAATCAGTGTCTAAAAAGAAATAAAATTGTTACATTAACTCAAAAACACTTTCCAAAATTAAAACCTGTTTATACATTCCTTGACTATATTACATGGAGCTCCTTTGAAATGCCTAGGCAGACAACTAAGAAGGTTCGAACCAAAAGAAAATCTTACAATTTGAACTCTTTACTAAGTACATACACCTTACTGCAATTACTATGTACTAAGTACCTGTAAATAGCAAATGTTTACCATTCATTATGCTTACCAGGAAAACTTAGCAAAACTCTAAATAACAAATCTCTGAAAGATATCACAATCAGAAATGAAGAAATTAGCACTGTTGCTCTAAATCAGAACAGAGCCATGGTCGACAGTAGCCCTACCAGAAACCGCTGGGGGTGCTGAGATTAAGACCACACCCAATTGCTGCATCACATCCCGGCCCACCAAAGCATTGATTCCATTAGGTAATGGCATAACTGCAACTGTAATCAAGGCCTGTTTTCCTTCAATCTTCACTACAATTTTGTGACTACTCTGCATTACTGCTTGAGTTCCTCCAACACCTTCTACTTCTCCTATTGCTGGCTCTAAAGGCCAGTGTCTCGGCCAGTGTGCATTACTCATGATTGTGATGTCAGCACCAGTATCTAGCAGGCAAATTAATTTCACGTGCTGAGACCCGTAACAAAATTCAACACCAGCGACTGGTCGTCTTCCCATTGGTATAGTTAAGAGAGCCAGTCCCCCTGTGGATCCAAAGCCTTTGTCACCTCGTGCAGGCTGATCGCATGCCATTTTTGCAACTAAATTTGGAATTGGTACCAATTGAGCTACACGGCTACCTTGCTGTATAAAAATTGGAGGATACATAGTCCACATCACAACACAAATAACACCACTGTAATCCGCATCAATTACCCCTGGCAATACCATTACCCCTTTAACACCCATAGATGATCGACCCATTAACAATGCTCCTACAGGCTGACCATTGATGTATATAGGTCCCTTTACATTTGTTTCCACTTTAATGGGCCGATTATCTATTAAGGTAACATCTACTGCTGTTGTCATGTCCAAACCGATGCTCCCTCTGGTTGCTGCTTGTAAGGCTGAGGTGTTGTTTTCATTTCTGCATCATGCTGGTAATAGACTGGAGCTGCTACTTGCTACTTGGGCTGGGCTGGGTGTTGGGGCTGGGGCAGGGCTGGGGCCGGAGCTGGGGTAGAGCTGGGGCAGGGCTTGGAGCTAGGGCTGGGGAAGGGTTGGGTCTGGGCTGGGGGCTGGGCCCAGGGCTAAATCTGGGCTGGTCTGGGGGCTGGGACTGGGGCTGGACTGGGGGCAGGGCAGGGCCGGGGCTGGGTCAGGGTTGGGGCAGGTCTGGGCCTGGGCTGGGGCCGGGGCTGGGGAAGGGCTGGGGCTGGTTCTGGGGCTGGGCTCAGGGAAGGGCTGGAGCCGGTTCTGGGGCTGGGCTGGGGGAAGGGCTGTGGCCGGGGCTGGGGCTGGGCTTGGGCTGGGCTGTGGGCTGGGGAAGGGTTGGGGCTGGGATGGTGGTTGGGGCTGGGTGCTGGGCCGGGGCTGGAGCAGGGCTGGATCTGGGCTGGGGCCGGGGCTGGGGGCAGGGCTGGGGAAGGGCTGGGGTCAGGGCTGGGGGCTGGGCCGTGACTGGGGCAGGGCTGGGTCTGGGCTGGGGCCAGGGGGGCTGGAAGCTGGGCCAGGGCTGGGGCAGGGATGGGTCAGGGCTGGGGCCGGGGCTGGGGATGGGGCAGGACTGGGGGCTGGGCTGGGGCTAGGCTGGGGCAGGGCTGGGTCAGGGCTGGGTGTTGGGGCTGGGGATAGGCTGGGGCAGGGCTGGAGCAGGGCTGGGGCCGGGGCTGGGGGTGGGGCAGGACTGGGGGCTGGGCTGGGGCTAGGCTGGGGCTGGGCTGGGGCAGGGCTTGGGGCTGGGGCCAGGGCTGGGGCTGGGCTGGGGCCGGGGCTGGGGCTGGGGCTGGGGCCGGGGCTGGGGCCGGGGCTAGGCAGGGGCCGGGGCAGAGTGAGGGCCCGGGCCAGGACTGGGCTGGGGCTGGGGTGGGGGCTGGGGCTGAGCTGGGGCTCAGCTGTGGGCAGGGGCCGGGGCAGGACTGGGGCAGGACTGGGTCTGGGCTCGGGGCAAGTCTTGGCTGGGGCTGGGGGCACGGATGGAGCCGGGACTGCGGCCGGGGCTGGGGGCTGGGTCGAGGCTAGGGCAGCAGTGGGCTGGAGGATGGCCTGGGGCTGGGGCCGGGGCTGAGGGTACAGCTGGGGCTGGGCTGGTGCTGGGCTGGGGCTAGGCAGGGGCTGGGGCAGGGTGAGGGCCGGGGCTGTGGGCTGGGCTGGAGCTGGGGCGGGGGTGGGGCAGGGCTAGGGGCTGGGGTCGCGGGTGGGTCTTGACTGGGGTGTGGGGCCGGAGCTGGGGCTGGTTCCGGGGTTGGGGCCGGAGCTGGAAGCAGGGCTGGGGCTGGGGCAGGGGGCTGGGCTGGGTCTGAGCTGTTTCTGGGCTGGGGGCAGGTCTGGGGTTGGGTTGGGGCCGGGGCTGGGATGGGGCTGAGTTGGGGCTGGGATGGGGCCAGGGCTGGGGCAGGACTAGGCTGGAGGCTGGGCCTTGGGCTGGGCCTTGGCTGGGGGCAGGGCTGGGGGCAGGGCTGGGGCAGGGCTGGGGTTGGGGCTGGGACAGGGCTGAGCTGGAGGCTGGGCTGGGGCTGGGGAAGGCTTGGGGCAGGTCTGGGGCCGCAGCTGGGGGCTGGGGCCAGGGCTGGGGCTGGGCTGGGGCAGGGCTGGTGCAGGGCTGGGGTCGGGGCTGGGAGTGGGCTGCAGTAGGGCTGGGGCTGGGCTGGGGGCTGGGCTGGGGCTGGGGAAGGGCTGGGGCAGGGCTGGTGCTGCAGCTGGGGCCGGGGATGGGGGCTCGGGCCAGGGCTGGGGGCATGGCTGGGGCTGGGCTGGGAGCCGGGCTGGGGCAGGGCTGGGGCCGGGGCTGGGGTTGGGGCTGGAGGCTGGGCTGGGGCTGGGGCAGTTCTGTTTTGGGCTGGGGCTGGGGCTGGGCTAGGGCCGGGGCTGGGGTCGGGGCTGGGGCCAGGGCTGGGGCTGGGTTGGGGCCGGGGCTGGGGCAGAACTAGGCTGGAGTCTGGGCCTTGGACTGGAGCCGGGCTGGGGGCAGGACTGGGGGCAGCGGCCTGGGCTGGGGCCGAGGGTGGGGCTGGGCTGGGGTAGGGCTGGGGCTGGGGCTGGGGCTGGGGCTGGGGCCGGGGCTGGGAGCAGGGCTGGGCTCGGGCTGGGGCTGGGGCTGGGCTCGGGGTGGGGCTGGGGGCAGGGATCGGGCTGAGGATGGGTTGGGGGTGGGCCAGGGATGGGGCCAGGGCTGAGGCTGGGGCTGGGTGGGGCTTAGCTGGGGCTGGGCTAGGGGCTGGAGGTTGGGCTGAGGCTGGGGCAGGGCTGAGGCTGGGCTAGGGCTTGGGCTGGAGGCAGGGATGGGGCTGAGGCTGGGTTGGGGGTGGGCCAGGGATGGGGCCAGGGCTCGGGCTGGGGCTGGGTGGGGCTGAGCTTGGGCTGGGCAGGGGCCGGGGCTGCGGCTGGGGCTGGGTCCAGGGTTGGGGCTGGACTGTGGCTGGGGCTGGGCTGGGGCAGGGCTCGAGGTGAGGGTGGGGCTGGGGCTGGGGCTGGAGCTGCGGACAGGGCTGGGACCGGGCTAGGGCTGGGCTGAGGGCAGTGCTGGGCTAGGGCTGGGCTGGAGCCGAGGCTGGGGCTGGGGCAGGGCTGGGGCAGGGCTGGGACTGGGGCTGGGGCAGGGCTGGATCCAGGGCTGGGGCTGGGCTGAGGCTGGGGCTGGGCTGGGGCAGGGCTGGGGCTGGGGCTGGGCTGGGGCAGGGCTGGGGATCGGGGCTGGGATGGGACTGGGGCTGGGGGTGGGGACAGGGCTGGGACTGGGCTGGGGCTGGGGTTGGGCTGGGGGCTGGGATTGGGTAGGGGCTGGGCTGTGGCTGGGGCCAGGGCTGTGGCTGGGACTGGGGCAGGGCTGGGGCTGAGCAGGAGCCAGGGCTGGGGCTAGGGCTGGGGCCGGGTTTGGGGCTGGGGCCAGGGCTGTTGCCGGGGCTAGGAGCAGGGCTGGGGCAGTGCCAGGGACGGGGCTGGGGCTGGGCTGGGGGCAGGGCTGGGGCTGGGCTGGGGCAGGGCTGGGGGCAGGGCTGGAACCGGGACTGGGGCAGGGCTGGGGCTGGGGCTGGGCTGGGGCCACAGCTGGGGCTGGGGCTGGGGCTGGGCTTGGGCCAGGGTTGGGGCTGGGGCTGGGCAGGGCTGGAGGCTGGGCTGGGCCTGGGGCAAAGCTGGGGCAGTTGTGGGCTGGGCTGGGGCCGTGCTGGGGTCGGAGCTGGGGCCAGAGCTGGGTCCGGGGCTGGGGTCGGGGCTGGTGGCTGGGCTGGGGCTAGGGCTGGGGCAGGGCTGAGGCTAGGGCTGGGGCCGGGGTTTGGGCAGGGGCTGGGTCTGGAGCTGGGTCTGGGGCTGGGTTTGGGGCTGGAGGCTGGGCTGGGGCTGGGGCCGGGGCTAGGAGCAGGGCTGGGGCTGGGGCGGGGGCTGGGCGGGGGGAAGGGCTGGGGCTGGGGCTGGGGCTGGGGCCGGTGCGGGGCTGGGTGCTGGGATGGGGCTGGGGCAGGGCTGGGCTGGAGGCTGGGCTGGGGTTGGGGCAGGGCTGGGACTGGATGGGGCTTGGGTAGGACTGGTCTGCGACTTGGTTGTTGCTGGGGCCGGGGCTGGGGCTGGGGCAGGACTGGTCTGGGACTGGTCTGCGGCTGGGGCAGGACTGGAGCCGGGGCTGTGTCTGGGCTGGGGGAATGGCTGGAGCCGGGGCTGGGGGCTGGGAAGAGTTTGAGGTAGGTGGGGGGTGCAGTCTGAGCCAGGGTTGGGCAGGGCTGGGGCAGGGCTGGGGGCGGGGCTGGGGCCGGGGCTATGGCCGGGGTTGGGGGCAGGGTTGAGGGCAGGGCTGGGGCCGGAGCCGGGGCCGGGTCTGGGCTAGGATGGGCTGGGGTGGGGGCTGGGACTGGGCTGGGGCTGGCGCTGGGGCCGGGACTGGGGGCAGGGCTGGGGCAGGGCTGGGGGCTGGGTGAGGGGTGGGCTGGTGATGGGGCAGGGCCGGGCTGGAGGCTGGGCTGGGGCTGGGGAAGGGTTGGGGTAGGGCTGGGGTAATGATGGAGGCTGGGGCCGGGGCTAGGGGCAGGGCTGGGGCTGGGGCTGGGCTGGGGCAGGGCTGGGGCTGGGCTGGGGCTGGGGCTGGGCTGGGCTGAGGTTAGGGCTGGGGGTGGTCTGGGGCTGAGCTGGGGCTGGGCTGGGCCCGGGTCTGGGGCAGGGTTGGGGCCGTGGCTGGGATGGGGCTGAGTTGGGGCAGGGATGGGGCCAGGGCTGGGGCAGGACTAGACTGGAGGCTGGGCCTTGGGCTGGGCCTTGGCTGGGGGCAGGGCTGGGGCCGGGGCTGGAACCAAGGCTTGGGCAGAGCTGGGGCCGGGGTAGGGACTGGGCAGGAGGTAGGTCTAGGGCTGGGCTGGGGCTGAGCAGGGGCCGAGGCTGGGGCCTGGGCTGGGGCAGGGCTGGGGCAGGGCTGGGGGCTATGTCTGGGGCACGGCTGGGGTAGGGCTGGGGCGGGGCTGGGGGCTGGGGCTGGGGGCAAGGCTTGGGCAGGGACTGGGGGCTGGGCTGGGGTTGATCTGGTTCTGGGCTGGGGCCAGGGCTAGGGTAGGGCTGGACTGGGGTAGGGCTGGTGCTGGGTCCGGGGCTGGGGGCTGGAGCCACGGCTGGGACTGGGCTGGGGGTAGGGCTGGGGCTGGGCTAGAGCTGAGCTGGGCCTGGGGTGGGGCACGGCTGGGGCAGGGGCTGGGGCCGGGGCCGGGATTAGGCTGGGGCAGGGCTGGGGTCTACGTCTGGGGTAGGGCTGGGGTAGGGCTGGGGCTGGGCTGGGTCCGGGGCTGGGGGCTGGAGCCATGGTTGAGACTGGGCTGGGGGTAGGGCTGGGCCTGGGCTAGAGCTTAGCTGGGGCTGGGCTGGTGCTGGGGCTGGAACAGGGCTGGGGTAGGGCTGGGGCTGGGATGGGGGCGGGACTGGGGCTGGGGCTGGGGCAGGGCTAGGGCTGGCCAGGGGTCTGTGGCCGCGGGTGGGGGCAGGAGTGGGACCGTGGCAGGACAGTTCTGGGGGCTGGGGCTGGGGCTGGGAGCAGGGCTGGTGCCGGGGCTGGGGCCGGGGCTGGGGACTGGAGCCAGGGCAGGGGCTGGGCTGTTGCTAGGCCTGGGGCTAGGGCAGGGCTGAGGCAAGGCTCAGGGCTAGGGCAGGGCTAGGGCAGGGCTGGGGAAGGGCTGGGGCTGGGATGGGGGCTGGGGCTGGGGCTGGGCTGTGGCTGGGGCAGAACTGGGGCCGGAGCTGGGGCCGAAGCTGGGGGCAGGGCTGGGGGCAAGGCTTAGGCCGGAACTGGGGGCTGGGCTGGGGTTGAGCTGGGTCTGGGGTGGGGCCAGGGCTGGGGCCGGGGCTGGGGCTGGGCTGGGGGCCGGGGGCTGGGGGTAGGGCTGGGGCTGGGATGGGGGCGGGACTGGGGCTGGGATTGGGGCAGGGCTAGGGATGGCCAGGGGGCTGGGGCCGGGGCTGGGGCCGGGGCAGGACAGTTCTGGGGGCTGGGGCTGGGCTGCAGGCAGGGCTGGGGGCTGGTCTGGGGCTGGCCAGGGGGCTGGGGCAGGACTGTTCTGGGGCTGGGCTGGGGGCTGGGGCTGGGGCTGGGCTGGGGATGAGCTGGGGCCGGGACTGGGGCTGGGGGTAGGGCTGGGCTTGGGCTGGGGCTGAGCTGTGGCTGGGCTTGGGCCGGGGCTGTGGCAGGGTTGGGCCAGGGCTGGGGCTGGGCTGGGGGCAGCGCTGGGACTGGGGCAGGACTAGGGCAGGGGCTGGGGCCGGGGATGGGGCCGGGGCTGGGGGCAGGGCCGGGGCTGGGGCAGGACTGGGCTGGGGGCTGGGCCGGGGCTAGGGCCTGGCCTGGGGGCAGGGCTGGGGCCGGGGCTTGACCTGGGCCAAGGCTGGGGGCTGGGCTTTGGCTAGTGCAGGGCTGGGGGTAGGGCTGTGGTCTGGGCTGGGGCTGGGGCAGGGCTGGGGGCTAGGGCTAGGGCAGGGCTACGGCTGGGCTGGGGAAGGGCTGGGGCTGGGCTGGGGATGAGCTCAGGCCGGGGCTGGAGCTGGGGCTGGGGCAGGGCTGGAACCGGGGCTGGGGCCGGGGCTGGGGGCAGGGCTGGGGCTTGGCTGGGGCCAGGGCTGTGGGCTGAGCTGGGGCTGGGGCAGGGCTGGGGCCGGGGCTGGGGGCTGGGCCCGGGGTAGGGGCTGAACAGGAGGTAGGTCTGGGGCTGGGCTGGGGCCGAGCAGGGGCCGGGGCTGGAGCCGGGGATGGGGGCTGGGGCTGGGGCTGGGCTGTGGCTGGGGCAGAACTGGGGCCGGAGCTGGGGCCGAAGCTGGGGGCAGGGCTGGGGGCAAGGCTTGGGCCAGAACTGGGGGCTGGGCTGGGGTTGAGCTGGGTCTGGGGTGGGGCCAGGGCTGGGGTGGGGCCAGGGCTAGGGTAGGGCTAGACTGGGGACCGGGCTGGTGCTGGGTCCGGGGCTGGGGGCTGGAGCCACGGCTGGGACTGGGCTGGGGGTAGGGCTGGGGCTGGGCTAGAGCTGAGCTGGGGCTGGGCTGGGGCCGGGACTGGGGCAAAGCTTGGGCCGGGGCAGGGGATGTGCTGGAGCTGAGCTGGGTCTGGGCTGGGGCCGGGGCTAGGTCAGGGCTGGGGCAGGGCTGGGGGCTATGTGTGGGGTAGGACTGGGGTAGGGCTGGGGCTGGGCCGGGGGCTGCGGCAGGGCTGGGGTAGGGCTGGGGTAGCAATGGGGCTGGGCTAGGGGCTGGGGCCAGAGCTGGGGCTGGGCTGGTCTGGGGGCCGGGCTGGGTCAGGGGCAGGGCTGGGCAGGGACTGGGGCTGGGCTAGGGGCTGGGGCCGGGGCTGGGGCAGGGCTGGGGCAGGGCTGGGTCCTCGGCTGGGTCCGGGGCTGGGCTGGGGCTGGGGCAGGGCTGGGGCTGGGGGCATGGCTGGGGCTGAGCTGGGGCTGGGCTGGGAGCAGGGGCCGCAGCTGGGGACAGGGCTGGTGCAGGGCTGGGGCTGGGCTGGTGTTGGGGTTTGTTTTGAGCAAGAGGGGCCTTGGGTCCCAGGAACGCCTGTGCAATTCAGGCCTTGAAGAATTCTCTGTTGATAATATAGTGGCAGAGTAGGAGATGTGAGAAAGTGCTGATTGCTTGGTATGCTGAAGTCCAGCTGCCCCTGAGATGGGAGGCAAGCAAGATAAGGAGGAGGCGAGATCTGGGGAAGAGAGCAATTAGGCCGGATAGAAGAATTCCACAGAGTTGTGAAAACAATGATGTAACCTTTTAGAGAGCAACCAATAGTATGTTGCCAAGTGGGCATAATTATAGTAAACTGTATATAAGATGTGTCTGATGCTCTATAAAGTTGGATTCCGCTGATCACATTGGTCGTGTAGTGGCCCCTTCTTGCAGTAGTTGCTTGGTATGCTGAAGTCCAGCTGCCCCTGAGAAGGGAGGCAAGCAAGATAAGGAGGAGGCGAGATCTGGGGAAGAGAGCAATTAGACCGAATAGAAAAAATTCCACAGAGTTGTGAAAACGATGTAACCTTTTAGAGAGTAACCAATAGTGTGTGTTAAATTAGAATAGAATTAACTATGCATAAGATAAGACTATAAATAATGAAGAGTGGAGCAATAAAGTGGGATGATTACTATCACCCATATTGAGTGCTGTCGTCCCTGTCTCCGTTCTCGTCAGTTGGGGTCTGGGGCTGGGGCAGGGCTACTGCAGGGCTGGGCTGGGGGCTGGGCTGGGGCTGGGGCCGGGGCTGGGGCTGGGGCTGGGGCTGGGGGCTGGGCTGGGCTGGGCTGGAGGCTGGAATGGGGGATACGGCAGGGCTGTGGCAGGGGCTAGGGCTGGGGATGGAACCAGGGCTCGGGCAGGGCTGGGGTTGGGCTGGGGGCAGGGCTGGAGCTGGGGCTGGAATAGGGCCGGGGGCAGGCTGGGGGATGGGGCCGGGGCTGGGACAGGGCTAGGCTGGAGGCAGTTCTGGGACTGGGGTCAGGGCTGGGGCTGGAGGCTGGGTCCGGGGCTGGGCTGGGGCTGAGCTGGGTCTGGGCTGGGGCTGGGGCCGGGGCTGGGGCCGGGGCTGGGACAGGGCTAGGCTGGAGACAGGTCTGGGGCTGGGGTCAGGGCCGGGGCTGGGGGCTGGGGCTGGGCTGGGGCTGAGCTGATGTCTAGGGCCAGGTCTGGGGACGGGGCTGGGAGCAGGGTTGGGGCTGGACTGGGGCCGGGGTTGGGACAGGACTAGGCTGGAGGCAGGTCTGGGCCTGGGGTCAGGGCTGGGGCAGGGCTGGGGCTGGGGATGGAGGCTGGGGCTGGGGCTGGGCTGGGGCTGAGCTGGGGCTGGGTTGGGGCTGGGGCCGGGGCAGGGCTGAGGCTGGGCTGGGCCTGGGCTGGGGCCGGAGCTGGAACCGGGGATGGGGCTGGGCTGGGGGCACGGCTGGGGCTGGGGGCTGGGCTGGGAGCAGGGTTGGGGCAGGGCTGGGGCTGGGGCTGAGCTGATGTCTAGGGCCAGGTCTGGCGACGGGGCTGGGAGCAGGGTTGGGGCTGGACTGGGGCCGGGGTTGGGACAGGACTAGGCTGGAGGCAGGTCTGGGCCTGGGGTCAGGGCTGGGGCAGGGCTGGGGCTGGTCTGGGGCAGAGCTGGGGCTCGGCTGGGGCCGGGGCTGGGGTCTGGGTCGGGGTGGTCTGGGGCTGGGGCTGGGGCCTGGGCTGGAGGTTGGGGCAGGGATGGGGCAGGGCTGGGGGAGGGGCTGTGGGTGGGGCTGGGGGAGGGGCTGTGGGTGGGGCCGGGGCTTGGGCAGGGCTGGGGCTGGGCTATGGCCGGGGTTGGAGGCTGGGCTGGGGCTAGGACCGTGGCTGGGAGCAGGGCTGGGGCTGGGCGGGGGCCGGGGCTGGGGGCTGGGGGCTGGGGCTGGGGGCTGGGCTGGGGCTGGGGCAGGGCTGGGGCAGGGATGGGGCAGGGATGGAGGCAGGGCTGGGGCCGGGGCCAGGACTGGGGCTGGGGCTGGGGGCTGGGGGCTGGGGGCTGGGCTGGGGCTGGGGCAGGGCTGGGGCAGGGATGGGGCAGGGATGGAGGCAGGGCTGGGGCCGGGGCCGGGACTGGGGCTGGGGCTGGGGGCTGGGGGCTGGGCTGGGGCAGGGTTGGGCTGGGGCCGGGGGTGGGGATGGACCTGGGGCAGGGCTGGGCTGGGGCCGGGGGTGGGGGTGGGGCTCAGGGCAGGGCTGGGCTGGGACTGTGGATGGGTGTGTCTGGGGCTGGTCTGGGGCTGGTCTGGGGCTGAGCTGGGGCTGGGCTGCGGCTGGGGCTGGGGCAGTTCTGGGGCAGGGCTGAAGCTGGGCTGGGGGCAGGGGCCGGGGCTGGGGCTGGACTGGGGTCGGGGCCGAGGCCTGGGCAGTATCACAGTATCACAGTATCACTTAGGTTGGAAAGGACCTCGAGGATCATTGAGTCCAACCTATCACCACAGACCCCATGACTAGACCATGGCACCAAGTGCCACGTCCAACCTCATAGTTTCATAGTTTCATAGTTTCATAGTTTCATAGTTTCATAGCTTCATTCAGGGTTGGAAGGGACCACAAGGATCATCTAGTTCCAACCCCCCTGCCATGGGCAGGGAAACCCCACACTAGATCAGGCTGGACAGAACCTCATCCAGCCTGGTCTTAAACACCCCCAGGGACGGGGCCTCGACCACCTCCCTGGACAACCCATTCCAGGGTCTCACCACTCTCATGGTGAAGAACCTCCTCCTCACATCTAGCCTGAATCTCCCCACCTCCAGCTTCATTCCATTCCCCCTAGTCCTATCACTACCTGACATCCTGAGAAGTCCCTCCCCAGCCTTCCTGTAGGCCCCCTTCAGATACTGGAAGGCCACAATCAGGACCTCCCCTTGAACACCTCCAGGGTCGATGACTCAACCACCTCCCTGGGCAGCCCATTCCAATGACCAATGACTCGCTCGGTGAAGAACTTCCTCCTCACCTCGAGTCTAAACCTCCCCTGGCGCAGCTTGAGACTGTGTCCTCTTGTTCTGGTGCTGGTTGCCTGGGAGAAGAGGCCAACCCCTTCCTGGCTACAACCACCCTTCAGGTAGTTGTAGAGGGCAATGAGGTCACCCCTGAGCCTCCTCTTCTCCAGGCTAAACAATCCCAGCTCCCTCAGCCTCTCCTCATAGTGCTGTGTTCAAGGCCTCTCCCCAGCCTTGTTGCCCTTCTCTGGACACGCTCAAGTGTTTCAATGTCCTTCTTAAACTGAGGGGCCCAGAACTGGACACAGTACTCAAAGTGTGGCCTAACCAAAGCAGAGTACAGGGCACAATGACCTCCCTGCTCCTGCTGGCCCCACTATTCCTAATGCAGGCCAGGATGCTATTGGCCCTCCTGGCCACCTGGGCACACTGCTGGCTCATATTCAGGTGGCTGTCGATCAGCACACCCAGGTCCCTCTCTGTTTGGGAGCTCTCCAGCCACTCCGACCCCTATAGCTCTGCATGGGATTGCCATAGCCAAAGTGCAGCACTTGGACTTGTTGAATGCCATCCCATTGGACTCTGCCCATCTGTCCAGTCGGTCGAGGTCCCTCTGCAGAGCCTTTCCACCCTCTAACTGACTAACATCTGCCCCTAACTTTGTGTCATCTGCAAACTTGCTGATGACTGACTCTACCCTTTCATCCAGATCATCAATGAATATGTTGAAGAGGACAGGGCCCAGCACTGATCCCTGGGGTACACCACTGGTGACTGGCCTCCAGCTGGATGTGGCACCGTTCACTACCACTCTCTGGGCCCGGCCCTCCAGCCAGTTCCTAACCCAGCACAGAGTGTAATGGTCCAATCCACGGGCTGACAGCTTAGCCAGCAGTTTGCTGTGGGGGACGGTGTCAAAGGCCTTGCTGAAGTCCAGGTAGACCACATCCACAGGCCTCCCCACATCCACCAGACGGGTCACCTGATCATAGAAAGAGATCAGGTTGGAGAGGCAGGATCTGCCCTTCCTAAATCCATGTTGGCTGGACCTGAGCCCTTGGCCATTCTTCAGGTGCAGTTATTGCCCCCAGGATAATCTGCTCCATCACTTTCCCTGGCACTGAGGTCAGGCTGACTGGCCTGGAGTTTCCAGGTTCCTCCATCTGACCCTTCTTGTGGATGGGGACCACGTTGGCCAGTTTCCAGTCATCTGGGACCTCACCTGTGAGCCAGGACTGGAGGAAAATGATGGAGAGTGGCCTAGCTAGCACATCTGCCAGCTCTCTCAGCACCCTAGGATGGATCCCATCCGGTCCCACGGACTTGTGAATATCCAAGTGGCTCAGCAGGTCCCGAACTAACTCCTCATGGATTTCCGGGGCATTACACTGCTCCCCGACCCCATCGCCCAGCTCAGGAGGCCACTCCTCCTGAACTCCTGCCTTGCTGTTAAAAATTGAGGCAAAGACGGTGTTCAGGACATCAGCTTTCTCCTCATCCTCAGTCACCGTGTTCCCCTCCAGGTCCACTAGGGAGTGCAGGTTCTTCCTGCCCTTCTTATTGTTAATATATTTATAAAAATGCTTTTTATTGTCTTTGACAGAGGTGGCCAGCTTCAGTTCCAGCTGGGCCTTAGCCTCCCTAATTTTATTCCTACATAATCTAACAGCTTCCTTGAACATACCTTGAGAAGCCTTCCCCTCCTTCCAAAGGTGATACAGCCTCTTCTTCCCCCTTAAATCCTCCAGGAGCTGCTTGCTCATCCAGGCCGGTCGCCTTCCCCGCTGGCTTGCCTTCCGGCACGTGGGAACCGCCAGTTGCTGTGCCCTCAAGACCTCCTGTTTGAAGTAGGTCCAACCCTCCTGAACCCCTTGGTGCATGAGGGCTGGTACCCAGGGGACTTTGCAGACAAGTTTCTTAAATAGGCTGAAGTTCGCCCTTCGGAAGTCCAAGGTGAAGGTTCTGTTGGTGCTCCTCCCTAGCTCCCTGCATATTGAAAACTTCACTATCTCGTGGTCACTGCACCCTAGGCAGCCTCCCACCATCACCTCTCCCACCAGCCCATCCCTATTGCAGAACAGCAGGTCAAGCAGAGCCTGTCCCCTGGTAGGCTCGCTTAACAGCTGTGTCAGGAAGCAGTCCTCCATGAGCTCCAGGAATCTTCTGGACTGCCTCCACCCTGCTGAATTAAGTTCCCAGCAGATATCTGAGAGCTGAAGTCACCAACAAGGATAAGATCCGGTGATCTTGAGACAGCCTCCAGTTGCTAGTAGAACAACTCATCAGCCTCCTCATCCTGATTGGCTGGTCTGTTACAGATTCCATTGAATTGTCTCAGAAGTGCTGTATGCAGCTGTAGATTAATGCAGGTATCTCAGCAGAGGAAAGTGTTAGGGCTGAATTCAAATACTCATTTTGACTACCTCCACAAGTTAGATCAGATGGCCAATGCAATTTGGTGCTAGGTCATTCTCTTTAGGTTTTACCCAAACAATGTTTTCCCTAAATTCGATCACTCTCGAAATCAAGCATTTTACAGCAGGGTGGACCACCCTGTATCTCAGCAGAGGAATAAGGTAGGGAAGAATTCAAATACTCATTTTGACTGCCTCCAGAAGTTAGATGAGATGGCAAATGCAATTTGGTGCTAGGCCTTTCCCTTTAGCTTTTACCCCAACAATGTTTTCATTAGTTTCGATCACACTCAAAATCAAGCATTTTACTGCAGGTTGGAGCATCCTGTATCTCAGCACAGGAGTAAGGTAGGGAAGAACTCAAATACTCAATTTGACTGTCTCCAGAAGTTAGATCAGATGGCCAATGCAATTTGGTGCTAGGCCTTTCCCTTTAGGTTTTACCCCAACAATGTTTTCATTAGTTTCGCTCACTCTCGAAATCAAGCATTTTACAGCAGGTAGGACCACCCTGTATCTCAGCAGAGGAAAGAGGTAGGGAAGAATTCAAATGCTCATTTTGACTGCCTCCAGAAGTTAGATCAGATGGCCAATGTAATTTGGTACTAGGCCTTTCCCTTTAGGTTTTACCCCAACAATGTTTTCATTAGTTTCGATCACTCTCGAAATCAGGCGTTTTACAGCAGGGTGGACCAGCTTGTAACTCAGCAGAGCAATAAGGTAGGGAAGATTTCAAATACTCATTTTGACTGCCTCCAGAAGTTAGATCAGATGGCCAATGCAATTTGGTGCTAGGCCATTCCTTTTAGTTTTTGCCCCAACAATGTTTTCATTAGTTTCGCTCACTCTCGAAATCAAGCATTTTACAGCATGATGGAGCACCCTGTATCTCAGCACAGGAATAAGGTAGGGAAGAATTCAAATTCTCATTTTGACTGTCTCCACAAGTTAGATCAGATGGCCAATGTAATTTGGTGCTAGGCTTCTCCCTTTAGATTTTACCCCAAGAATGTTTTCATTCGTTTCGAACGCTCTCGAAATCAAGCATTTTACAGCAGGTTGGACCACCCTGTATCTCAGCAGAGGAGTTAGGTAGGGAAGAACTCAAATACTCATTTTGACTGCCTCCAGAAGTTAGATCAGATGGCCAATGCAATTTGGTGCTAGGCCTTTCCCTTTTGGTTTTACCCCAACAATATTTTCATTAGTTTCGATCCCTCTCGAAATCAAGCATTTTACCGCAGGTTGGAGCATCCTGTATCTCAGCAGAGGAAAGAGTTAGGGAAGAATTCTCAGGATCACTTTGACTGTCTCCAGAAGTTAGATCAGATGACCAATGCAATTTGGTGCTAGGCCTTTCCCTTTAGGTTTTACCCTAGTACTGTTTTCATTAGTTTCGCTCACTCTTGATATCAAGCATTTTACAGCAGGATGGAACACCCTGTATCTCAGCACAGGAATAAGGTAGGGAAGAATTCTAAGGATCATTTTGACTGCCTACAGAATTTAGATCAGATGGCCAATGCAATTTGGTGCTAGGCCTTTCCCTTTAGGTTTTACCCCAACAATGCTTTGATTAGTTTCACTCACTCTCGAAATCAAGCATTTTACAGCAGGTTGGAACACCCTGTATCTCAGCACAGGAATAAGGTAGGGAAGAATTCTAAGGATCATTTTGACTGCCTCCAGAATTTAGATCAGATGGCCAATGAAATCTGGTGCTAGGCCTTTCCCTTTAGGTTTTACCCCAACAATGCTTTGATTAGTTTCACTCACTCTTGATATCAAGCATTTTACAGCAGGTTGGAACACCCTGTATCTCAGCACAGGAATAAGGTAGGGAAGAATTCTAAGTATCATTTTGACTGCCTCCAGAATTTAGATCAAATGGCCAATGAAATCTGGTGCTAGGCCTTTCCCTTTAGGTTTTACGCCAGCAATGCTTTCATTAGTTTCGCTCACTCTCGAAATCAAGCATTTTACAGCAGGTTAGAGCTCCCTGTATCTCAGCAGAGGAATAAGGTAGGGAAGAATTCAGATACTCATTTTGACTGTCTCCAGAATATAGATTAGGTGGCCAATTCAATTTGGTGCTAGGCCTTTCCCTTTAGCTTTTACCCCGACAATGTTTTCATAAGTGTCGCTCACTCTCAAAATCAAGCATTTTACAGGAGGTTGGAGCACCCTGTATCTCAGCAGAGGAAAGAGGTACAGAAGAATTCAAATAATGATTTTGACTGCCTCCAGAAGTTAGATCAGATGGGAAATGCAATTTGGTGCTAGACCTTTGCCTTTAGGTTTTACCCCAACAATGTTTTCATTAGTTTCGATTACTCTCGAAATCAAGCATTTTAAACAGGTTGGAGCACCCTGTATGTAAGCAGAGGAAAGAGGTAGGGAAGAATTCTAAGAATCATTTTGACTGTCTCCAGAAGTTAGATCAGATGGCCAATGCAATTTCGTGCTAGGCCTTTCCCTTTACGTTTTACCCCAATAATGTTTTCATTAGTTTCGATCACACTCGAAATCAAGCATTTTACAGCATGTTCGAGCACCCTGTATCTCAGCACAGGAATAAGGTAGTGTGGTGGGGTTTAAGGGTAAAGCCAAGAAGCCTCCTCCCTTCCCCCTTGTAAGGTAAAAGGGAAAAGAAAAATTGAAGGGAAAGGGAAAAAAAACTCACCAGCTGAATTAGCAAAGCAGTGGAGCTATATTTACAAAGCAGTGTAGGGTTTGCAGGGGAATATTTACAAATTTACAATATCTACAATATATACAAAGATATACAACAGAGTAACACAGAAATGAGAGTAACCCCCCTCGGCCGAGGGGTTTCCCCACCTCCGCTCTCCCCTCTCTTCCCCCCTTTCCCCAGAATAGTTCGGAAAAGAGGGAGAAAGAGAAAGAAAGAAGTTAAAAGCAGTTTGTGTTAATTGGAAGCAGTTAATACAGGCCTGGTTATTTTATCTTCAAGGCCGAAGTCTTGGCAGAAAGCCCAGCACAGAGATAGTTGCTGCCCAAAGGAAAGGCGGAAGCAAGACTGACGGAGAAGTTCTGGAAATGCTCATTTCCACTCCCAGTTCAGACGGTGCTTCCTCCCACTTGACCAATGAAAATTAGTTTAGACTATTCCTTCCGTTTACCAACTTCCGTCCACCATATTCCCTTTCTTAAGGGGACACCGTCAACCGGCCACAGTCCACCCCTTCTAAACAATTTCATTGGCTGTTCACACTGTCCATCCAATCCAAAATGATATTTACAGTTTGTGAGTAAAGTTCATAGTCCATTCCGTCTATGCTCAGATGTAGATGATTCAAAAGTCCAAGAAAATCAGAAAGTGAGAAAAATGGAAAACAGTTTATTTCTTCACCGACGCAGCGAAGAAAAAGGGAAACAGGGAATCTCAGGGTCTCTTAGTTGACTCAGGGCTCTCAGGGATCTCAGGGTTCGTGCACCGTAGATTCCTCGTTGATTCTTCTTTTGGGCGCGATGTATCTGTACAACAGTTAGAAGTTAACCTCTTTCAGCTAAAGTTAAATTTCTTTGTGGAATACACTGAATTTCACCATTCTCTTGCATTAACCAATAAGTGTGACCCGGACCTTCAGCTGAAACCACCCCTCGGACAGGTTTAGCCTCTCCTGAGGGAGAAAATACCCAAAGAGTTTTACCTAACAGATTCTTTTCTCTAACAACAGGAACTCTATCACCTTCTACTTTCCGTAGCAAATCTGAATGTGCAGGTCCAGCTCGGTTCACTGAACCTCTACTATTTACCAGCCAGGTTGCTTGTGCTAAATGTTTCTCCCAGTTTTTCAAAGATCCACCCCCCATGGCTTTAAGAGTGGTCTTCAACAAACCGTTGTAGCGTTCAATCTTCCCTGAAGCTGGTGCATAGTAGGGAATGTGGAATATCCACTCAATACCGTGCTCTTTGGCCCAGTTCTTTACAAGGTTGTTCTTCAAATGAGTTCCGTTGTCTGACTCAATCCTCTCTGGAGTTCCGTGTCTCCACAGGATCTGTCTCTCCAGACCGAGAATGGTGTTGCGGGCAGTTGCATGTGGAACTGGATAAGTTTCCAACCATCCAGTGTTTGCCTCTACCATAGTAAGCACGTACTGCTTACCAGAACGAGAACGTGGTAGAGTGATGTAGTCAATCTGCCAAGCTTCACCATACTTGTACTTGGACCATCTGTCACCATACCACAAGGGCTTAAGTCGCTTTGCCTGCTTAATAGCAGCACAAATGTCACAGTCATGGATGACTTGTGTGATAGCATCCATGGAAATGTCTATGGATCTGTCACGAGCCCATTGGGATGTTGCATCTCTGCCTTGATGTCCTGACGAATCGTGCGCCCACCGAGCTAAGAATATCTCACCCTGGTGTTTCCAGTCGAGATCAAGATTAGAGTCCATGTCTACTTGAGAAACTCTTGCAGCTAGATCTGCCTGATGGTTGTGTTGCTGTTCCTCAGTAGCTTTGCTCTTAGGAATGTGAGCATCGATGTGTCTCACTTTCACTGGAATTCTCTCGATTCGATCGGCAATGTCCTGCCACAGGTTGGCTGCCCAAATGGGTTTTCCTTTCCTCTGCCAACCACTCTTCTTCCAGTTCTTCAGCCAACCCCATAGAGCATTGGCTACCATCCAGGAGTCGGTGTAGAGATAAAGCTTTGGCCATCTCTCACGTTCAGCCACGTCGAGAGCTAGCTGAACAGCTTTTACCTCTGCGAACTGACTGGATTCTCCTTCTCCATCTTTCGCCTCTGCAACTCGGCGTGTTGCAGACACGCTGGAGGGAAGGGAGGCCATCCAGAGGGACCTTGACAGGCTGGAGAGGTGGGCACAAGCCAACCTCATGAAGTTCAATAAGAGCAAGTGCAGGGTCCTGCATCTGGGTCGAGGCAATCCCGGCACAAATACAGGCTGGGCAGTGACTGGCTGGAAAGTAGCCCTGAGGAGAGAGACTTGGGGGTGCTGGTGGACAAAAAGCTCAACATGAGCTCCCAATGTGCACTTGCAGCCCGCAAGGCCAATCAGATCCTGGGCTGCATCAGGAGAAGTGTGGCTAGCAGGTCGAGGGAGGTGATCCTCCCCTCTACTCAGCCCTGGTGAGACCCCACCTGGAGTACTGTGTCCAGTTCTGGAGCCCCTATTACAAGAGGGATGTGGAGGTGCTGGAACGTGTCCAGAGAAGGGCCACAAGGATGATGAGAGGGCTGGAGCACCTCTCCTATGAGGACAGACTGAAGGAGTTGGGGCTGTTCAGTCTGCAGAAGAGAAGGCTCCCAGGTGACCTAATTGTGGCCTTCCAGTATCTGAAGGGGGCCTACAGGAAGGCTGGGGAGGGACTGCTCAGGATGTCAGGTAGTGATAGGACTAGGGGGAATGGAATGAAGCTGGAGGTGGGGAGATTCAGGCTAGATGTGAGGAGGAGGTTCTTCACCATGAGAGTGGTGAGACCCTGGAATGGGTTGTCCAGGGAGGTGGTCGAGGCCCCGTCCTGGGGTGTTTAAGAGCAGGCTGGATGAGGCTCTGTCCAGCCTGATCTAGTGTGGGGTTTCCCTGCCCATGGCAGGGGGGTTGGAACTAGATGATCCTTGTGGTCCCTTCCAACCCTGAATGAAACTATGAAACTATGAAACTATGAGACAGGAACCGTCTGTGAACAAAGCATATTTCTTCTCATCATCAGAAAGGTCATTGTAAGGAGGAGCTTCCTCAGCACGAGTTACTTTCTCCTCTGGAGGTTTAGCACAGTTGATACCTTCAGACCAACTTGAGATCACCTCCACTAGACCAGGTCTTTCAAGATTTCCCATTCGAGCTCTCTGTGTTATCAGAGCCATCCACTTAGACCATGTGGAGTCTGTGGCATGATGTGGTGTGGAGCCTTTGCCTTTGAACATCCAATTCAAAACTGGTAATCTGGGAGCTAAGAGAAGTTGTGATTCAGTTCCAATCACTTCAGAAGATGCTTTTACTCCTTCATAGGCAGCTAGAATTTCTTTCTCTGTTGGAGTGTAGTTAGCCTCTGAACCTCTGTAACCTCGACTCCAGAAACCAAGAGGTCGTCCACGTGTCTCACCTGGAGCTTTTTGCCACAAGCACCAGGTTGGACCATTGTCACTTGCAGCCGTGTACAAAATGTTCTTAATGTCTGGACCGTCTTGGACAGATCCTAGACCCATTGCTTGAATTACCTCTTGCTTTATCTGGTCAAAGGCCGCTTGTTGTTCAGGTCCCCAGTGGAAATTGTTTCTCTTTCGAGTCACATCATACAGAGGTTTCACAATCTGACTGTATCCAGGAATGTGCAGTCTCCAAAATCCCACTATCCCCAAGAAACGTAGGGTCTCTTGCTTGTTTGTGGGATTTGCCATGGTAGAGACTCTATTTACCACATCCACTGGAATGTGTCGGCGTCCATCGTGCCACCGCACTCCCAGAAACTGAATTTCTGTGGTAGGTCCTTTCACCTTGTCTCGTTTGATGGCAAAACCTGCATTCAGGAGAATGTCAATGATTTTGTTACCTTTCTCGAAGACTTCCTCAGCAGTTTTACCCCAGACGATGATATCATCGATGAACTGGATGTGTTCTGGAGCACCGCCTTTCTCCAGAGCATCATGGATTACTGCATGACAGATGCTTGAGCTGTGGATCCAGCCCATTGGCAGCCTGTTGAAGGCGTACTGGATTCCTCTCCAGGTGAAAGCAAACTGAGGCCTGCATTCCTCTGCTATGGGAATAGAGAAAAATGCATTAGCAATGTCTATGGTAGCATACCATTTGGCCTCTTTGGATTCC
This sequence comes from Melanerpes aurifrons, assembly GCA_011125475.1. Lineage (NCBI taxonomy): Eukaryota > Metazoa > Chordata > Aves > Piciformes > Picidae > Melanerpes > Melanerpes aurifrons. The sequence continues at coordinate 136,775 of WWNC01000077.1, read as the reverse complement.
AGCTCATACTGTAGCTCCATCATGTCTGGTACCGCTGCACTCATAGGTGGTGTCACTTCATTCAGGGCTCGGTAGTCTACTGTCAGACGCCAGTCTCCATTCTGCTTCCGCACAGGCCACAGTGGACTGTTGAAAGGTGAATGAGTTTTGCTGATGACTTTCTGACTCTCCAACTGACGAATCAGATTCTGAATGAGCAACAAAGAGTCACGGTTGGTTCTGTATTGTCTGTGATGCACAGTCTGAGAAGCAAGCGGCAATTTAATGTTCTGTATCTTATGTTGTCCCACAACTGCAGATTCATCAGAAAGTTCAGGTCTAGCAGAGAGCTTCAATTTTTGTCCATCAATTTCTATTGAAGCTACTCCAAAAGCCCATTTGTAACCTCTAGGGTCTTTGAAACGCCCTTCTCTCAGAAAATCAATTCCCAAAATACAAGGTGCATCAGGTCCGGTCACAACTGTATGCTTCCTCCATTGTTTACCAGTTAAACTTATATTAACCTCTACCTTACTTAACTCTTGAGATCCACCAGTGACTCCCAGAATAGTTATAGACTCTGATCCCTGATAATTTGATGGTATTATGGTGCACTGAGCTCCTGTGTCAACCAAGGCCCTGTACTTCCGAAATTGTGAAGTGCCAGGCCACTGGATGTACACATCCCAATAGATTCTATTATCTCTGTTATCCCTCTCCTCCCCCTGGCGGGAGGCAGGGCACCCCTAGTTATGGGGAACATGCGCACGTGTGCATTGCACATAGTTTGCAGGGTTATATCTTTGCATGTTATAACTGGAGCCACTGTTGGAGCCATAAGAGTCGTTCTGGGGAACTGTGGAAGTAACAGCTACCCTTCTGGTATTGCTACCTCGGGTTCTGCCACTTTGCAATTCCCTCAGTCTCCTGAAAAGATTAGAAGTTGGTTGGCCATCCCAGCGGTTCATGTTCTCACCAAACTGATCACGCAGAGTTATCCAAATAGTTTTACGTGATTGCCTTGGCGGTCTGTTTTGGAATGACCTGTTTTGGAATGACCTCCTTGGAGGACGTGTATTCCTCACAGATGAAACTTGTATCCACCTGGAGGAAGAATTGAAATTATCCCTTTGTGCCAATTGGGATATGGAATTTCCGAATCCATCTTTTAACTCCCTTATGCAATTCTGTATGTCACCAGACATAGTTTTAATGGCCGAAACCAAAGAACCACGTGTCATGCTATCCTCCAATTGTCTCATTTGATCACTGAATTGGCCAACCGTAGGAGAAGCTCCACCATAACTTCTTGACACAATTCTGCTTGCCAGAATGTTTGCATAATTGGAAGGAGCAAGTTTGATGATCTTTTTAGCAAGACCAATACCCACAGAAATGTCATCAGGATTCAGAGTTTCATGTTCACCATAGAGTAGCTCTCTAACAGCAAATTCTCTCAAGCGCTTAATTCCCTCATCTATGGTAGTCCAGGGTTTAGGATTCCATGGAAGATCATCTCGGGAAGGGTATCTCAGGGCAACCGCCATTAAAAGGCGTATCCACGGATTAACCTTACCGAGAGCTCTTCCTAGATGTCTATCTATTCCATTGTCCCTTGAGAGAGTTCCTAACTGAGCTGCTGACTTGTCTCCAACTGTTAGAGCTGGAGCACCTGTATCATAACACCTACTAAGCCAAGCTAGAACTGGTTCCTTATCTGCCCTGGTGAAATCTTTACGGACATTACGCAATTCCTCGCGGGGCGAAGAACAGTCTGAAATATCATCTTGCTCCTCGTCTCCCTGAACTTTTTGTCCATATAATCCTGCTGTCATTCTCCTAAGGATCTCTTTAAGCTGAGAACCACCTTTGCCAGCTGCTTTCCTAGCTTCATCTGTATCCTGCTCTGATCTCACTAGGTTAGCTAGATCTTTAAAACAAACCACCTCTTCCTCCTGAGCAGGATCTCTTAGAGTAGAGGGCCCCTCACCAGGATCAGTCTCCAGCTCCTCTTCTTCTCCATCTTTGGTCTTTGCACCTCTAGTCTTTAATGGAGCCACCTTAACTGGAGCTGTGTTTGAATTGACAGCCACCTTAATGGAAGCTGACAGATCCTGAGATAAATCAGCTGCTGGGGCAGTGACTTCCGGTCCCACCGAGGGAGTAGGCGGAAGTGACGTTGCTCCGTTAATGGCCGACGGAGAATAAGAAGGAGGAGAAGGAGTAGGCGCCATGTTGATACCAGCTGACGCCCTTGGCAGCTTGCTGGAATCAGCAAAGTCATTTAGAGCTGCTTTACCAATTGACTTTTTAGCCTTCTTTTTGACTGACACAGGTTCTCCACAGTCCTCGTCACTAGATGACTCTGGGACTGATCGAGAGCCACGGCGTTTTCTTTTTGATCTAGTTTTGATAACAAAACAAGCTCTGGACACCTTTTTCTCCCGACGCCAGGAATATAGAGAATACACATTAGTTATCACCAGCAGCAGAATTATACACACCAAATAAATCACCTTTGGGTCCCAGGCATCACTTAAAGTTACTCTCTCTTCAGGCAGAATCTTAAAACCCTTTATCTCAATTGGGAGAGTGGTGGAGGTAACATTCCTGTATCTCACTGGCCATAGGAAATTAATACATTTTCCATACCATAATTTAACTCTATACATAACCCACATATAAATTGTCCGCACCAAATATTTGCCCAGGTAATCCAAAAGCAAACCCAAACAATATCTGTAAACCAGAGCCCCAAAAATTGAAAAGAACAATCACTCCACAAACCACAAGACCTTCATGTTTGCTAATTCAGCTAGAAAACACTAAATCAATCAGGTAATAAATTAAACTAATTATCTGCCGCACGTTGGGTACGCCAATAAAAAAAATATGTGGTGGGGTGGAAGGGTAAAGCCAAGAAGCCTCCTCCCTTCCCCCTTGTAAGGTAAAAGGGAAAAGAAAAATTGAAGGGAAAGGGAAAAAAAACTCACCACCTGAATTAGCAAAGCAGTGGAGCTGTATTTACAAAGCAGTGTAGGGTTTGCAGGGGAATATTTACAAATTTACAATATCTACAATATATACAAAGATATACAACAGAGTAACACGGAAATGAGAGTAACCCCCCTCGGCCGAGGGGTTTCCCCCCTCCGCTCTCCCTCTCTTCCCCCCTTTCCCCAGAATAGTTCGGAAAAGAGGGAGAAAGAGAAAAGAAAGAAGTTAAAAGCAGTTTGTGTTAATTGGAAGCAGTTAATACAGGCCTGGTTATTTTATCTTCAAGGCCGAAGTCTTGGCAAAAAGCCCAGCACAGAGATAGTTGCTGCCCAAAGGAAAGGCGGAAGCAAGACTGACGGAGAAGTTCTGGAAATGCTCATTTCCACTCCCAGTTCAGAAGGTGCTTCCTCCCACTTGACCAATGAAAATTAGTTTAGACTATTCCTTCCGTTTACCAACTTCCGTCCACCATATACCCTTTCTTAAGGGGACACCGTCAACCGGCCACAGGTATGGAAGAATTCAAATTCTCATTTTGACTGTCTCCACAAGTTAGATCAGATGGCCAATGCAATTTGGTGCTAGGCCTCTCCCTTTAGATTTTACACCAACAATGTTTTTATTAGATTCGATCGCTCTCGAAATCAAGCATTTTACAGCAGTTTGGAGCACCCTGTATCTCAGCAGAGGAAAGAGGTAGAGAAGAATTCAAATACTCATTTTGACTGCCTCCAGAAGTTAAATCAGATGGCCAATGCAATTTGGTGCTAGGCCTTTCCCTTTAGGTTTTACCCCAATAATGTTTTCATTAGTTTCGCTCACTCTCAAAATCAAGCATTTTACAGCAGGATGGACCACCCTGTATCTCAGCAGAGGAAAGACGTAGGGAAGAATTCTAAGGATCATTTTTATTGCCTCCAGAATTAGATCAGATGGCCAATGCAAATTGGTGCTAGGCCTTTCCCTTTAGGTTTTTCCCCAATACTGTTTTCATTAGTTTCGCTCACTCTTGAAATCAAGCATTTTACAGCAGGTTGGAGCACCCTGTATCTCAGCAGAGGAAAGAGGTAGGGAAGAATTCAAATGCTGATTTTGACTGCCTCCAGAAGTTAGATCAGATGGCCAATGCAATTTGGTGCTAGGCCTTTCCCTTTAGGTTTTACCCCAACAATGTTTTCATTAGTTTCTCTCACTCTCGAAATCAAGCATTTTACAGCAGGTTGGAGTTCCCTGCATCTCAGCAGAGGAAAGAGGTAGGGAAGAAATCAAATACTCATTTTTACTGCCTCCATAAGTTAGATCAGATGGCAAATGAAATCTGGTGCTAGGCCTTTCCCTTTAGGTTTTACCCCAACAATGTTTTCATTACTTTCGCTCACTCTCAAAATCAAGCATTTTACAGCAGGTTGGAGTTCCCTGCATCTCAGCAGAGGAAAGAGGTAGGGAAGAAATCAAATACTCATTTTTACTGCCTCCATAAGTTAGATCAGATGGCAAATGAAATCTGGTGCTAGGCCTTTCCCTTTAGGTTTTACCCCAACAATGTTTTCATTACTTTCGCTCACTCTCAAAATCAAGCATTTTACAGCACGGTGGATCACCCTGCATCTCAGTAGAGGAATAAGATAAGGAAGAATTCAAGTACTAATTTTGGCTGCCTCCAGAAGTTAGATCAGATGGCCAACGCAATTTGGTGCTAGGCCTTTCCCTTTAGGTTTTACCCCAATACTGTTTTCATTAGTTTCGCTCACTCTTGAAATCAAGCATTTTACAGCAGGTTGGAGCACCCTGTATCTCAGCAGAGGAATAAGATAGGGAAGAAGTCTCAGGATCATTTTGATTGCCTCCAGAAGTTAGATCAGATGGCCAATGCACTTTGGTGCTAGGCCTCTCCCTTTAGGTTTTACCCCAATACTGTTTTCATTAGTTTCGCTCACTCTCGAAATCAAGCATTTTACAGCAGGTTTGAGTACCCTGTATCTCAGCACAGGAATAAGGTGGGGAAGAATTCTCAGGATCATTTTGACTGTCTCCAGTATTTAGATCAGATGGCCAATGCAATTTGGTGCTAGGCCTCTCCCTTTAGGTTTTACCCCAATAATGTTTTCATTAGTTTCGCTCACTCTTGAAATCAAGCATTTTACAGCAGGTTGGAGCTCCCTGTATCTCAGCAGAGGTATAAGGTAGGGAAGAATTCTAAGTATCATTTTGACTGTCTCCAGAATATAGATTAGGTGGCCAATTCAATTTGGTGCTAGGTCTTTACCTTTAGGTTTTACCCCAAAAACTTTCTCATTAGTTTCGATCACTCTCGAAATCAAGCATTTTACAGTAGGATGGACCACCCTGTATCTCAGCAGAGGAAAGAAGTAAGGAAGAATTCAAATACTCAGTTTTACTGCCTCCAGAAGTTAGATCAGATGGCAAATGAAATCTGGTGCTAGACCTTTCCCTTTACGTTTTACCCCAACAATGTTTTCATTAGTTTCGCTCACTCTCGAAATCAAACATTTTACAGAAGGTTGGAGCACCCTGTATCTCAGCACAGGAATAAGGTAGGGAAGAATTCAAATACTCATTTTGACTGCCTCCAGAAGTTAGATCAGATGGCCAATGCAATTTGGTGCTAGGCCTTTCCCTTTAGGTTTTACCCCAACAATGTTTTCATTAGTTTCGCTCACTCTCAAAATCAAGCATTTTACAGCAGGTTGGACCACCCCGTATCTCAGCAGAGGAAAGAGGTAGGGAATAATTCTCTGGATCATATTGACTGCCTCCAGAAGTTAGATCAGATGGCCAATGCAATTTGGTGCTAGGCCTTTCCCTTTAGGTTTTACCCCAACACTGTTTTCATTAGTTTCGCTGACTCTCAAAATCAAGCATTTTACAGCAGGTTGGACCACCCTGTATCTCAGCACAGGAGTAAGGTAGGGAAGAACTCAAATACTCATTTTGACTGTCTCCAGAAGTTAGATCAGATGGTAAATGCAATTTGGTGCTAGGCCTTTCCCTTTAGGTTTTACCCCATGTGGTGGTTTAGGCTGGGTGCTGGCCCGGCTGCCACTGCACAGAACACACCTGGGAGGTCCCTACGGGTGGGCCCAGCCCAGGGGGTGGTCACAGGCAGGTATTCAATCCCATACTGCCCTGCTCCCCTATAAAATGCCCATGCGGGGTCTCCACTCTCTCTTTTGTCTCCAGTTACAGCCTAGGTAAAATGGTGTGAACCACCTCCCTTGGGCCTGCCCAGGCCCAAGGCTGGGTTGGGGGGGAGGAAAGAGCCCTGGGGGGGGGTTTGGGTATACCCCCAGGTGGGGATGGGATGTTCTTGGGTATGTTTCTGGGATCTCTCTCTTTGTCACGGTGCTTGTGGTTCTCTGTAAAGCTTTCATTGGTGTTTGTTTTTTTTTAAATTGTTTTCCTATTTAAACTTTCCATCACTTTTGCAATCCCTTTGTCTGAGTCATTGTTTCTGCCCGTGGTGCGGAGGGGGTTTGCCCCAACCCATTACATTTTGGCACACCAACGTGGGGCTGGCTGTGGTGCCCACTCTGCAGATCGATTGCAAAAGATGGAGAGTTTAAATTTAGTTCTGGTCGTCGGTTTGGGTTTGCAAGTTGGGGGCTCAAGTTTTGTTGCCGGGGCGACTGTGTGATCTCTCCTGTGGACTGCAGAAGGACTCCTGGTGCGTGCTGATAGCATGGAAGTCCCTCGTGTTGTTTGGGAACAGCGAGGGGTGGCTCTTTCTGTGACTTTCTGCCCGGGGTGGCTTAAAAATGCTCAACTAGACTAAGAAGGCGAGACCTGCCTTCTCCTCCTCATTCTCTGCGGAGTGACGAGCGGCAGGGAGCGGAGCGGAGGAGGGGGCAGCGGCAAGCAGAGCAGGGTCGGCCCGTGGCCGCTGCGGGGGATGGCCTCCTGCGGCGAGCGGGCAAGCGACGGCTTCCGAAACCCAAGGGGATGGAGGTGACTTGGACTCTGCATCGCGGCAACAGAGACGGCGGGGGCCGGGCCGGCTCCATTCAAGCGGCGGCAGCACCGCCGAGCCGGGCTGCGTTCAAGCGGCGGCGGCAGCTGTAAAACTTTCCCTGGTGTTTTCGGACATGCTGCGAGAATGGCGCCAAGCACCTGGCTGTGCCTCTTCTCTTCTCAGCGATTTGTGCTGCAGCCGCCCCTCTGCCGGGGGAAGGCTGTGAATCAGATGCGGTGATGCCTCGGTACGCGAACCCCCCGGGGGGAGGTGATGTGCCTGTGATGTGCCGGCGATGTGCCTGTGATGTGCCGGCGATGTGCCTTTGTGTAGTCTCGGACCGCAGCTGGAAGCGGTCGGCTGAGGCTCCCTGGAGGGATGGAGAAAAGCGGTCGTTGCTCTGACCGGCTTGCCCCAGGGGTGGAAAAAGCCGCTGATTAACTGTAAAAGCAAACAAAGGCTCGGCTGAGAAGTTGTGAGGTATTGCCAGGTGACCAGGATGTCCCAACGAGTCCACAAGGAATTCACACTGCAGGAGAATGACTGTGTCTCTGGGAGGTTCCATCACATGAGGAAGAAGAACTGGAATGGACTGATACTTGAGACTGAATGAGAGACTGTGTGGAAGGACACCCAGATGTAGACCTGGACTGTTGCTAGACATGTCATCAGAAGAGTTCTAGTTTGATGATATGTTCTGGGTGCAGGGATTATGGTCTAGAATAAGGGGTGGCGTGTGGTGGTTTAGGCTGGGTGCTGGCCCGGCTGCCACTGCACAGAACACACCTGGGAGGTCCCTACGGGTGGGCCCAGCCCAGGGGGTGGTCACAGGCAGGTATTCAATCCCATACTGCCCTGCTCCCCTATAAAATGCCCATGCAGGGTCTCCACTCTCTCTTTCATCCCCAGCTGCAGCCTAGGTAAAATGGTGTGAGCCACCTCCCTTGGGCCTGCCCAGGCCCAAGGCTGGGTTTGGGGGGAGGAAAGAGCCCTGGGGGGGTTTGGATGTACCCCCAGGTGGGGATGGGATGTTCTTGGGTATGTTTCTGGGATCTCTCTCTTTGTCACGGTGCTTGTGGTTCTCTGTAAAGATTTCATTGGTGTTTGTTTTTTTTTAAAATTGTTTTTCTGTATAAACTTTCCATCACTTTTGCAATCCCTTTGTCTGAGTCATTGTTTCTGCCCGTGGTGGGGAGGGGGTTTACCCCAACCCATTACACCAACAATAATGTTTTCATTAGTTTCGCTCTCGAAATGAAGCATATTACAGCAGGATGGAGCACCCTGTATCTCAGCAGAGGAAAGAGTTAGGGAAGAATTCTCAGGATCATTTTGACTGTCTCCAGAAGTTAGATCAGATGGCCAATGCAATATGGTGCTAGGCCTTTCCCTTTAGCTTTAACCCCAACAATGTTTTCATTAGTTTCGCTCACTCTTGAAATCAAGCATTTTACAACAGTTTGGAGCACCCTGTATGTAAGCAGAGGAAAGAGCTAGGGAAGAATTCTAAGGATCATTTTGACTGCCTCCAGAAGTTAGATCAGATGGCCAATGCAATTTGGTGCTAGGCCTTTCCCTTTAGCTTTAACCCCAACAATGTTTTCATTAGTTTCGCTCACTCTCGAAATCAAGCATTTCACAGGTGATTGGAGCACCCTGTATGTAAGCAGAGGAAAGAGCTAGGGAAGAATTCTAAGGATCATTTTGACTACCTCCAGAAGTTAGATCAGATGGCCAATGCAATTTGGTGCTAAGCCTTTCCCTTTAGGTTTTACCCCAATAATGTTTTCATTAGTTTCGATCACTCTCAAAATCAAGCATTTTAAAGCAGGGTGGAGCACCCTGTATCTCAACAGAGGAATAAGATAGGGAAGAATTCAAATACTCATTTTGACTGCCTCCAGAAGTTAGATCAGATGGCCAATGCAATTTGGTGCTAGGCCTTTCCCTTTAGGTTTTACCCCAACAATGTTTTCATTAGTTTCGCTCACTCTCGAAATCAAGCATTTTTCTGCATGTTGGAGTACCCTGTATGTCAGCACAGGAATAAGGTAGGGAAGAATTCAAATACTCATTTTGACTGCCTCCAGAAGTTAGATCAGATGGCCAATGCAATTTGGAGCTAGGCCTTTCCCTTTAGGTTTTACCCCAACAATGCTTTCATTAGTTTCGCTCACTCTCGAAATCAAGCATTTTACAGCAGGTTGGAGCACCCTGTATCTCAGCAGAGGAAAGAGGAAGAGAAGAATTCAAATACTCATTTTGACTACCTCCAGAAGTTAGATCAGATGGCCAATGCAATTTGGTGCTAGGCCTTTCCCTTTAGGTTTTACCCCAATAATGTTTTCATTAGTTTCGATCACTCTCGAATTCAAGCATTTTACAACAGGTTGGACCACCCTGTATCTCAGTACAGGAATAAGGTAGGGAAGAATTCAAATACTCATTTTGACAGCCTCCAGAAGTTAGATCAGATGGCCAATGCAATTTGGAGCTAGGCCCTTCCTTTTAGGTTTTACCGAAACGATGTTTTCAGTAGTTTCGCTCACTCTGGAAATCAAGCATTATGCAGCAGGATGGAGCACCCTGTATCTCAGCAGGGGAAAGAGGTAGGGAAGAATTCTAAGGATCATTTTGACTGCCTCCAGAAGTTAGATCAGATGGCCAATGTAATTTGGTGCTAGGTCTTTCCCTTTAGGTTTTACCCCAACAATGTTTTCATTAGTTTCGCTCACTCTCAAAATCAAGCATTTTACAACAGTTTGGAGCACCCTGTATGTAAGCAGAGGAAAGAGGTAGGGAAGAATTCTAAGAATCATTTTGAATGTCTCCAGAAGTTAGATCAGATGGCCAATGCAATTTCGTGCTAGGCCTTTCCCTTTAGGTTTTACCCCAACAATGTATTCATTAGTTTCGCTCACCCTCGAAATCATGGATGTAACAGCAGAGCGGACCACCTTGTATCTCAGCAGAGGAATAAGGCAAGGAAAATTCTAATACTCATTTTGGCTGCCTCCAGAAGTTAGATCAGATGGCCAATGCAATTTGGTGCTAGGCCTTTCCCTTTAGGTTTTACCCCCACAATGTTTTCATTAGTTTGGCTCACTCTTGCAATCAAGAATTTTATAAGCAGGGTGGACCACCCTGTATCTCAGCAGAGGAAAGAGGTAGGGAAGAATTCAAATACTCACTTTGACTGCCTCCAGAAGTTAGATCAGATGGCCAATGCAATTTGGTGCTAGGCCTTTCCCTTTAGGTTTTACCCCAACAATGTTTTATTAGTTTCACTCACTCTCGAATGCAAGCATTTTACATCAGGTTGGAGCACCCTGTATCTCAGCACAGGAATAAGGTAGGGAAGAATTCAAATACTCATTTTGACTGCCTCCAGAAGATAGATCAGATGGCCAATGCAATTTGGTGCTAGGCCTTTCCCTTTAGGTTTTACCCCAACAATGTTTTCATTAGTTTCACTCACTCTCGAAATCAAGCATTTTGCAGCAGGTTGGAGCAACCTGCATCTCAGCAGAGGAATAAGGTAGGGAAGAATTCTTAGCAAAATTTTGACTGCCTCCAGAAGTTAGATCAGATGGCCAATGCAATTTGGTGCTAGGCCTTTCCCTTTAGGTTTTACCCCAACAATGTTTTCATTAGTTTCGCTCACTCTCGAAATCAAGCATTTTACTGCAGGGTGGAGCACCCTGTATCTCAGCAGAGGAATAAGGTAGGGAAGAATTCTAAGGATCATTTTGACTGCCTCCAGAAGATAGATCAGATGGCCAATGCAATTTGGTGCTAGGCCTTTCCCTTTAGGTTTTACCCCAACAATGTTTTCATTAGTTTCGCTCACTCTCAAAATCAAGCATTGCACAGCTGGTTGGAGCACCCTGTATCTCAGCAGACGAATAAGGTAGGGAAGAATTCAAATACTCATTTTGACTGCCTCCAGAAGTTAGATCAGATGGCCAATGCAATTTGGTGCTAGGCCTTTCCCTTTAGGTTTTACCCCAATAATGTTTTCATTAGTTTCGATCACTTTTGAAATCAAGCATTTTACGACAGGGTGTGCCACCTTGTATCTCAGCAGAGGAATAAGGTAGGGAAGAATTCAAATACTCATTTTGACTGCCTCCAGAAGGTAGATCAGATGGCCAATGCAATTTGGTGCTAGGTCTTTCCCTTTAGGTTTTACCCCAACAATGTTTTCATTAGTTTCAATCACTTTCAAAATCAAGCATTTTACAGCAGGTTGGAGCACCCTGTATCTCAGCAGAGGTATAAGGTAGGGAAGAATTCAAATACTCATTTTGACTGTCTCCAGAAGTTAGATCAGATGGCCAATGCAATTTGGTGCTAGGCCTTTCCCTTTAGGTTTTACCCCAAGAATGTTTTCATTAGTTTCGCTCACTCTCGACATCGAGCATTTTACAGCAGGTTGGAGCACCTTGCATCTGATCACAGGAATAAGGTAGGGAAGAATTCAAATACTCATTTTGACTGCCTCAGAAGTTAGATCAAATGGCCAATGCAATTTGGTGCTAGGCCTTTCCCTTTAGGTTTTACCCCAAGAATGTTTTCATTAGTTTCGCTCACTCTCGAAATCAAGCATTTTACAGCAGTTTGGAGCACCCTGTAGCTCAGCAGAGGAAAGAGCTAGGGAAGAATTGTAAGGATCATTTTGACTGCCTTCAGAAGTTAGATCAGATGGCCAATGCAATTTGGTGCTAGGCCTTTCCCTTTAGTTTTTACCCCAATAATGTTTTCATTATTTTCGTTCATTAATCGAAATGAATCATTTTAGAGCACTGTAATGCGTTGGGGCAGACCCCCTCCCCACCACGCACAGAAATGACGACTCAGACAAACGGATTGCAAAAGTGATGAAAAGTTTAAATAGAACAGTAAGTGCGTGCAGAGAAACTAGAAACACAGTGACAAGAGAGAGAACCCAAAACAGACCCAGAAAAATCCCATCCCCCACCTGAGGGTACACCCAAACCCCCAGGGCTCCTCCTTCCCCCTCTCCCACTGCTAGGCTAGTCTCAGCTGGCCAGATCTGAGACTGCCCGTCCCCCCGTGGCCTTGGGCCTAACCAGGCCCATGGTCGGGAGATCTTCTCCCCAGTTACCAGGCGGCGAGGAGGAAGGAAAGAGGAAGTGCCAGACCCCGCCGTGAGACTTATAGTGGTGCAAGGGATCATGGTAGGAAATAACCTAATTTACTGTGTCCACCCACTGGGCTGGACTTCTGGACACAGGAAACACCCCTGTAGCAGAGGGCACCCAGCCCAAAATACGACAAGCACGGTGGACCAACTTGTGTCTCAGCAGAGGAAAGAGGTAGGGAAGAATGCAAATACTCATTTTGACTGCCTCCAGAAGTTAGATCAGATGGCCAATGCAATTTGGTGCTACGCCTTTCCCTTTAGGTTTTACCCCAACAATGTTTTCATTAGTTTTGCTCACTCACGACATCAAGCATTTTACAGCAGGTTGGAGCACCTTGCATCTGATCACAGGAATAAGGTAGGGAAGAACTCAAATACTCATTTTGACTGCCTCCAGAAGTTAGATCAGATGGCCAATGCAATTTGTTGCTAGGCCTTTCCCTTTAGGTTTACCCCAACAATGTTTTCATTAGTTTCGCTCACTCTCGAAATCAAGCATTTTACAGCAGGTTGGAGCACCCTGTATCTCAGCAGAGGAAAGAGGTAGGGAAGAATTCAAATACTCATTTTGGCTACCTCCAGAAGTTAGATCAGATGGCCAATGCACTTTGGTGCTAGGCCTTTCCTTTAGGTTTTACCCCAACAATGTTTTCAATAGTTTCTCTCACTCTCGAAATCAAGAATTTTACAGCAGTTTGGAGCACCCTGTATCTCTGCAGAGGAAAGATCTAGGGAAGAATTCTAAGTATCATTTTGACTGTCTCCAGAAGTTAGATCAGATGGCCAATGCAATTTGGTGCTAGGTCTTTCCCTTAAGGTTTACCATAATAATGTTTTCATGAGTTTCGCTAACTCTCGAAATCAAGCATTTTAAACTGGGTGGAGTACCCTGTATCTCAGCAGAGGAATAAGGTAGGGAAGAATTCAAATACTCATTTTGACTGCCTCCAGATATTTGATCAGATGGTCAATGCAATTTGGTGCTAGGCCTTTCCCTTTAGGTTTTACCCCAACTATGTTTTCATTAGTTTCGATCACTTTCGAAATCAAGCATTTTACGGCAGGGTGGACCACCTTGTATCTGAGCAGAGGAATAAGGTAGGGAAGAATTCAAATACTCATTTTGACTGCCTCCAGAAGTTAGATTAGATGGCCAACGCAATTTGGTGCTAGGCCTTTCCCTTTAGGTTTTACCCCAACTATGTTTTCATTAGTTTCGATCACTTTCGAAATCAAGCATTTTACAGCAGGTTGGAGTACCCTGTATCTCAGCAGAGGTATAAGGTAGGGAAGAATTCTAAGTATCATTTTGACTGTCTCCAGAATTTAGATCAGATGGCCAATGCAATTTGGTGCTACGCCTTTCCCTTTAGGTTTTACCCCAACAATGTTTTCATTAGATTCGCTCACTCTCGAAATCAAGCATTTTACAGCAGGGTGGAGCACCTTTCATCTGATAAGAGGAATAAGGTAGGGAAGAATTCAAATACTCATTTTGACTGCCTCCAGAAGTTAGATCAGATGGCCAATGCAATTTGGTGCTAGGCCTTTCCCTTTAGGTTTTACCCCCACAATGTTTCCATTAGTTTCTCTCACTCTCGAAATAAAGCATTTTAAACAGGGTGGACCACCCAGTATCTCAGCACAGGAATAAGGTAGGGAAGAATTCAAATACTCATTTTGACTGCATCCAGACGTCAGATCAGATGGCAATTTCAATTTGGTGCTAGGCCTTTCCCTTTAGGTTTACCCCAAGAATGTTTTCATTTGTTTCTCTCACTCTCGAAATCAAGCATTTTACAGCAGTTTGGAGCACCCTGTATCTCAGCAGAGGAAAGAGCTAGGGAAGAATTCTAAGGATCATTTTGACTGCCTCCAGAAGTTAGATCAGATGGCAAATGCAATTTGGTGCTAGGCCTTTACCTATTGGTTTTACCCCAACAATGTTTTCATTTGTTTCGCTCACTCTCGAAATCAAGCATTTTACAGCAGGTTGGAGCACCCTGCATCTCAGCACAGGAATAAGATAGGGAAGAATTCTTAGTACCATTTTGACTGCCTCCAGGAGTTAGATCAGATGGCCTATGCAATTTGGTGCTAGGCCATTCCCTTTAGGTTTTCCCCAATAATGTTTTCATTAGTTTCGATCACTCTCGAAATCAAGCACTTTACAGCAGGTTGGAGCACCTTTTATCTGAGCAGAGGAATAAGGTAGGGAAGAATTCAAATACTCATTTTGACTGCCTCCAGAAGTTAGATCAGATGGCCAATGCAATTTGGTGCTAGGCCTTTCCCTTTAGGGTTTACCCCAATAATATTTTCATTAGTTTCGCTCACTCTCAAAATCAAGCATTTTAAACAGGGTGGACCACCCTGTATCTCAGCACAGGAATAAGGTAGGGAAGAATTCAAATACTCATTTTGACTGCGTCCAGAAGTTAGCTGAGATGGCAAATGCAATTTGGTGCTAGGCCTTTCCCTTTAGGTTTTACCCCAATAATGTTTTCATTATTTTCGTTAATTGACGAAATGAATCATTTCAGAGCACGGTGAACCAAATTCTATCTCAGCACAGGAAATAGGTAGGGCAGAATTCACATACTCATTTTGACTGCCTCCAGAAGTCAGATCGGATGGCCAATGCAATTTGGTGCTAGGCCTTTCCCTTTAGTTTTACCCCAACAAGTTTTTCATTAGTTTCACTCACTCTCGAAATCAAGCATTTTACAGCAGGGTGGAGCACCCTGTATCTCAGCAGAGGAATAAGGTAGGGAAGAATTCAAATACTCATTTTGACTGCCTCCAGAAGTTAGATCAGATGGTCAATGCAATTTGGTGCTAGGCCTTTCCCTTTAGGTTTTACCCCAAATATGTTTTCTTTAGTTTCGCACACTAACGAATTCAAGCATTTTACAGCAGTTTGGAGCACCTTGCATCTGATAAGAGGAATAAGGTAGGGAAGAATTCAATTACTCATTTTGACTGCCTCCAGATGTTTGATCAGATGGTCAATGCAATTTGGTGCTAGGCCTTTCCCTTTAGGTTTTACCCCAAGAATGTTTTCATTAGTTTCGCTCATTCTCGAAATCAAGAATTTTACAGCAGTTTGGAGCACCCTGTATCTCAGCACAGGAATAAGGTAGGGAAGAATTCAAATACTCATTTTGACTGCATCCAGACGTCAGATAAGATGGCAATTGCAATTTGGTGCTAGGCCTTTCCCTTTAGGTTTTACCCCAACAATATTTTCATTTGTTTCTCTAACTCTCGAAATCAAGCATTTTACAGCAGTTTGGAGCACCCTGTATCTCAGCAGAGGAAAGAGCTAGGAAGAATTCTAAGGATCATTTTGACTGCCTCCAGAAGTTAGATCAGATGGCAAATGCAATTTGGTGCTAGGCCTTTACCTATTGGTTTTACCCCAACAATGTTTTCATTAGTTTCGCTCACTCTCGAAATCAAGCATTTTACAGAAGGTTGGAGCACCCTGCATCTCAGCAGAGGAATAAGATAGGGAAGAATTCTTAGTACCATTTTCACTGCCTCCAGAAGTTAGATCAGATGGCCTATGCAATTTTGTGCTAGGCCTTTCCCTTTAGGTTTTACCCCAACAATGTTTTCATTAGTTTCGCTCACTCTCAAAATCAAGCATTGCACAGCTGGTTGGAGCACCCTGTATCTCAGCAGACGAATAAGGTAGGGAAGAATTCAAATACTCATTTTGACTGCCTCCAGAAGTTAGATCAGATGGCCAATGCAATTTGGTGCTAGGCCTTTCCCTTTAGGTTTTACCCCAATAATGTTTTCATTAGTTTCGATCACTTTCAAATCAAGCATTTTACGACAGAGTGTGCCACCTTGTATCTCAGCAGAGGAATAAGGTAGGAAGAATTCAAATACTCATTTTGACTGCCTCAGAAGGTAGATCAGATGGCCAATGCAATTTGGTGCTAGGTCTTTCCCTTTAGGTTTTACCCCAACAATGTTTTCATTAGTTTCAATCACTTTCAAAATCAAGCATTTTACAGCAGGTTGGAGCACCCTGTATCTCAGCAGAGGTATAAGGTAGGAAGAATTCAAATACTCATTTTGACTGTCTCCAGAAGTTAGATCAGATGGCCAATGCAATTTGGTGCTAGGCCTTTCCCTTTAGGTTTTACCCCAGAATGTTTTCATTAGTTTCGCTCACTCTCGACATCAAGCATTTTACAGCAGGTTGGAGCACCTTGCATCTGATCACAGGAATAAGGTAGGGAAGAATTCAAATACTCATTTTGACTGCCTCCAGAAGTTAGATCAAATGGCCAATGCAATTTGGTGCTAGGCCTTTCCCTTTAGGTTTTACCCCAAGAATGTTTTCATTAGTTTCGCTCACTCTCTAAAATCAAGCATTTTACAGCAGTTTGGAGCACCCTGTAGCTCAGCAGAGGAAAGAGCTAGGGAAGAATTGTAAGGATCATTTTGACTGCCTTCAGAAGTTAGATCAGATGGCCAATGCAATTTGGTACTAGGCCTTTCCCTTTAGTTTTTACCCCAATAATGTTTTCATTATTTTCGTTCATTGTCGAAATGAATCATTTTAGAGCACTGTAATGCGTTGGGGCAGACCCCCTCCCCACCACGCACAGAAATGACGACTCAGACAAACGGATTGCAAAAGTGATGAAAAGTTTAAATAGAACAGTAAGTGCGTGCAGAGAAACTAGAAACACAGTGACAAGAGAGAACCCAAAACAGACCCAGAAAAATCCCATCCCCACCTGAGGGTACACCCAAACCCCAGGGCTCCTCCTTCCCCCTCCCACTGCTAGGCTAGTCTCAGCTGGCCAGATCTGAGACTGCCCGTCCCCCATGTGGCCTTGGGCCTAACCAGGCCCATGGTCGGGAGATCTTCTCCCCAGTTACCAGGCGGCGGGAGGAAGGAAAGAGGAAGTGCCAGACCCCGCCGTGAGACTTATAGTGGTGCAAGGGATCATGGTAGGAAATAACCTAATTTACTGTGTCCACCCACTGGGCTGGACTTCTGGACACAGGAAACACCCCTGTAGCAGAGGGCACCCAGCCCAAAATACGACAAGCACGGTGGACCAACTTGTGTCTCAGCAGAGGAAAGAGGTAGGGAAGAATGCAAATACTCATTTTGACTGCCTCCAGAAGTTAGATCAGATGGCCAATGCAATTTGGTGCTAGGCCTTTCCCTTTAGGTTTTACCCCAACAATGTTTTCATTAGTTTTGCTCACTCACGACATCAAGCATTTTACAGCAGGTTGGAGCACCTTGCATCTGATCACAGGAATAAGGTAGGGAAGAACTCAAATACTCATTTTGACTGCCTCCAGAAGTTAGATCAGATGGCCAATGCAATTTGTTGCTAGGCCTTTCCCTTTAGGTTTACCCCAACAATGTTTTCATTAGTTTCGCTCACTCTCGAAATCAAGCATTTTACAGCAGGTTGGAGCACCCTGTATCTCAGCAGAGGAAAGAGGTAGGGAAGAATTCAAATACTCATTTTGGCTACCTCCAGAAGTTAGATCAGATGGCCAATGCACTTTGGTGCTAGGCCTTTCCCTTTAGGTTTTACCCCAACAATGTTTTCAATAGTTTCTCTCACTCTCGAAATCAAGAATTTTACAGCAGTTTGGAGCACCCTGTATCTCTGCAGAGGAAAGATCTAGGGAAGAATTCTAAGTATCATTTTGACTGTCTCCAGAAGTTAGATCAGATGGCCAATGCAATTTGGTGCTAGGTCTTTCCCTTAAGGTTTACCATAATAATGTTTTCATGAGTTTCGCTAACTCTCGAAATCAAGCATTTTAAACTGGGTGGAGCACCCTGTATCTCAGCAGAGGAATAAGGTAGGGAAGAATTCAAATACTCATTTTGACTGCCTCCAGATATTTGATCAGATGGTCAATGCAATTTGGTGCTAGGCCTTTCCCTTTAGGTTTTACCCCAACTATGTTTTCATTAGTTTCGATCACTTTCAAATCAAGCATTTTACGGCAGGGTGGACCACCTTGTATTTGAGCAGAGGAATAAGGTAGGGAAGAATTCAAATACTCATTTTGACTGCCTCCAGAAGTTAGATTAGATGGCCAACGCAATTTGGTGCTAGGCCTTTCCCTTTAGGTTTTACCCCAACTATGTTTTCATTAGTTTCAATCACTTTCGAAATCAAGCATTTTACAGCAGGTTGGAGTACCCTGTATCTCAGCAGAGGTATAAGGTAGGGAAGAATTCTAAGTATCATTTTGACTGTCTCCAGAAGTTAGATCAGATGGCCAATGCAATTTGGTGCTACGCCTTTCCCTTTAGGTTTTACCCCCACAATGTTTCCATTAGTTTCTCTCACTCTCGAAATAAAGCATTTTAAACAGGGTGGACCACCCAGTATCTCAGCACAGGAATAAGGTAGGAAGAATTCAAATACTCATTTGACTGCATCCAGACGTCAGATCAGATGGCAATTTCAATTTGGTGCTAGGCCTTTCCCTTTAGGTTTACCCCAAGAATGTTTTCATTTGTTTCTCTCACTCTCGAAATCAAGCATTTTACAGCAGTTTGGAGCACCCTGTATCTCAGCAGAGGAAAGAGCTAGGGAAGAATTCTAAGGATCATTTTGACTGCCTCAGAAGTTAGATCAGATGGCAAATGCAATTTGGTGCTAGGCCTTTACCTATTGGTTTTACCCCAACAATGTTTTCATTTGTTTCGCTCACTCTCGAAATCAAGCATTTTACAGCAGGTTGGAGCACCCTGCATCTCAGCACAGGAATAAGATAGGAAGAATTCTTAGTACCATTTTGACTGCCTCCAGGAGTTAGATCAGATGGCCTATGCAATTTGGTGCTAGGCCATTCCCTTTTAGGTTTTCCCCAATAATGTTTTCATTAGTTTCGATCACTCTCGAAATCAAGCACTTTACAGCAGGTTGGAGCACCTTTTATCTGAGCAGAGGAATAAGGTAGGAAGAATTCAAATACTCATTTTGACTGCCTCCAGAAGTTAGATCAGATGGCCAATGCAATTTGGTGCTAGGCCTTTCCCTTTAGGGTTTACCCCAATAATATTTTCATTAGTTTCGCTCACTCTCAAAATCAAGCATTTTAAACAGGGTGGACCACCCTGTATCTCAGCACAGGAATAAGGTAGGGAAGAATTCAAATACTCATTTTGACTGCGTCCAGAAGTTAGCTGAGATGGCAAATGCAATTTGGTGCTAGGCCTTTCCCTTTAGGTTTTACCCCAATAATGTTTTCATTATTTTCGTTAATTGACGAAATGAATCATTTCAGAGCACGGTGAACCAAATTCTATCTCAGCACAGGAAATAGGTAGGGCAGAATTCACATACTCATTTTGACTGCCTCCAGAAGTCAGATCGGATGGCCAATGCAATTTGGTGCTAGGCCTTTCCTTTAGTTTTACCCCAACAAGTTTTTCATTAGTTTCACTCACTCTGAAATCAAGCATTTTACAGCAGGGTGGAGCACCCTGTATCTCAGCAGAGGAATAAGGTAGGGAAGAATTCAAATACTCATTTTGACTGCCTCCAGAGTTAGATCAGATGGTCAATGCAATTTGGTGCTAGGCCTTTCCCTTTAGGTTTTACCCCAAATATGTTTTCTTTAGTTTCGCACACTAATGAATTCAAGCATTTTACAGCAGTTTGGAGCACCTTTGCATCTGATAAGAGGAATAAGGTAGGAAGAAGAATTCAATTACTCATTTTGACTGCCTCCAGATGTTTGATCAGATGGTCAATGCAATTTGGTGCTAGGCCTTTCCCTTTAGGTTTTACCCCAAGAATGTTTTCATTAGTTTCGCTCATTCTCGAAATCAAGAATTTTACAGCAGTTTGGAGCACCCTGTATCTCAGCACAGGAATAAGGTAGGGAAGAATTCAAATACTCATTTTGACTGCATCCAGACGTCAGATAAGATGGCAATTGCAATTTGGTGCTAGGCCTTTCCCTTTAGGTTTTACCCCAACAATATTTTCATTTGTTTCTCTAACTCTCGAAATCAAGCATTTTACAGCAGTTTGGAGCACCCTGTATCTCAGCAGAGGAAAGAGCTAGGGAAGAATTCTAAGGATCATTTTGACTGCCTCCAGAAGTTAGATCAGATGGCAAATGCAATTTGGTGCTAGGCCTTTACCTATTGGTTTTACCCCAACAATGTTTTCATTAGTTTCGCTCACTCTCGAAATCAAGCATTTTACAGAAGGTTGGAGCACCCTGCATCTCAGCAGAGGAATAAGATAGGGAAGAATTCTTAGTACCATTTTCACTGCCTCCAGAAGTTAGATCAGATGGCCTATGCAATTTTGTGCTAGGCCTTTCCCTTTAGGTTTTACCCCAACAATGTTTTCATTAGTTTCGCTCACTCTCAAAATCAAGCATTGCACAGCTGGTTGGAGCACCCTGTATCTCAGCAGACGAATAAGGTAGGGAAGAATTCAAATACTCATTTTGACTGCCTCCAGAAGTTAGATCAGATGGCCAATGCAATTTGGTGCTAGGCCTTTCCCTTTAGGTTTTACCCCAATAATGTTTTCATTAGTTTCGATCACTTTCGAAATCAAGCATTTTACGACAGAGTGTGCCACCTTGTATCTCAGCAGAGGAATAAGGTAGGGAAGAATTCAAATACTCATTTTGACTGCCTCCAGAAGGTAGATCAGATGGCCAATGCAATTTGGTGCTAGGTCTTTCCCTTTAGGTTTTACCCCAACAATGTTTTCATTAGTTTCAATCACTTTCAAAATCAAGCATTTTACAGCAGGTTGGAGCACCCTGTATCTCAGCAGAGGTATAAGGTAGGGAAGAATTCAAATACTCATTTTGACTGTCTCCAGAAGTTAGATCAGATGGCCAATGCAATTTGGTGCTAGGCCTTTCCCTTTAGGTTTTACCCCAAGAATGTTTTCATTAGTTTCGCTCACTCTCGACATCAAGCATTTTACAGCAGGTTGGAGCACCTTGCATCTGATCACAGGAATAAGGTAGGGAAGAATTCAAATACTCATTTTGACTGCCTCCAGAAGTTAGATCAAATGGCCAATGCAATTTGGTGCTAGGCCTTTCCCTTTAGGTTTTACCCCAAGAATGTTTTCATTAGTTTCGCTCACTCTCGAAATCAAGCATTTTACAGCAGTTTGGAGCACCCTGTAGCTCAGCAGAGGAAAGAGCTAGGGAAGAATTGTAAGGATCATTTTGACTGCCTTCAGAAGTTAGATCAGATGGCCAATGCAATTTGGTACTAGGCCTTTCCCTTTAGTTTTTACCCCAATAATGTTTTCATTATTTTCGTTCATTGTCGAAATGAATCATTTTAGAGCACTGTAATGCGTTGGGGCAGACCCCCTCCCCACCACGCACAGAAATGACGACTCAGACAAACGGATTGCAAAAGTGATGAAAAGTTTAAATAGAACAGTAAGTGCGTGCAGAGAAACTAGAAACACAGTGACAAGAGAGAGAACCCAAAACAGACCCAGAAAAATCCCATCCCCCACCTGAGGGTACACCCAAACCCCCAGGGCTCCTCCTTCCCCCCCTCCCACTGCTAGGCTAGTCTCAGCTGGCCAGATCTGAGACTGCCCGTCCCCCCGTGGCCTTGGGCCTAACCAGGCCCATGGTCGGGAGATCTTCTCCCCAGTTACCAGGCGGCGAGGAGGAAGGAAAGAGGAAGTGCCAGACCCCGCCGTGAGACTTATAGTGGTGCAAGGGATCATGGTAGGAAATAACCTAATTTACTGTGTCCACCCACTGGGCTGGACTTCTGGACACAGGAAACACCCCTGTAGCAGAGGGCACCCAGCCCAAAATACGACAAGCACGGTGGACCAACTTGTGTCTCAGCAGAGGAAAGAGGTAGGGAAGAATGCAAATACTCATTTTGACTGCCTCCAGAAGTTAGATCAGATGGCCAATGCAATTTGGTGCTAGGCCTTTCCCTTTAGGTTTTACCCCAACAATGTTTTCATTAGTTTTGCTCACTCACGACATCAAGCATTTTACAGCAGGTTGGAGCACCTTGCATCTGATCACAGGAATAAGGTAGGGAAGAACTCAAATACTCATTTTGACTGCCTCCAGAAGTTAGATCAGATGGCCAATGCAATTTGTTGCTAGGCCTTTCCCTTTAGGTTTACCCCAACAATGTTTTCATTAGTTTCGCTCACTCTCGAAATCAAGCATTTTACAGCAGGTTGGAGCACCCTGTATCTCAGCAGAGGAAAGAGGTAGGGAAGAATTCAAATACTCATTTTGGCTACCTCCAGAAGTTAGATCAGATGGCCAATGCACTTTGGTGCTAGGCCTTTCCCTTTAGGTTTTACCCCAACAATGTTTTCAATAGTTTCTCTCACTCTCGAAATCAAGAATTTTACAGCAGTTTGGAGCACCCTGTATCTCTGCAGAGGAAAGATCTAGGGAAGAATTCTAAGTATCATTTTGACTGTCTCCAGAAGTTAGATCAGATGGCCAATGCAATTTGGTGCTAGGTCTTTCCCTTAAGGTTTACCATAATAATGTTTTCATGAGTTTCGCTAACTCTCGAAATCAAGCATTTTAAACTGGGTGGAGCACCCTGTATCTCAGCAGAGGAATAAGGGTAGGGAAGAATTCAAATACTCATTTTGACTGCCTCCAGATATTTGATCAGATGGTCAATGCAATTTGGTGCTAGGCCTTTCCCTTTAGGTTTTACCCCAACTATGTTTTCATTAGTTTCGATCACTTTCGAAATCAAGCATTTTACGGCAGGGTGGACCACCTTGTATTTGAGCAGAGGAATAAGGTAGGGAAGAATTCAAATACTCATTTTGACTGCCTCCAGAAGTTAGATTAGATGGCCAACGCAATTTGGTGCTAGGCCTTTCCCTTTAGGTTTTACCCCAACTATGTTTTCATTAGTTTCAATCACTTTCGAAATCAAGCATTTTACAGCAGGTTGGAGTACCCTGTATCTCAGCAGAGGTATAAGGTAGGGAAGAATTCTAAGTATCATTTTGACTGTCTCCAGAAGTTAGATCAGATGGCCAATGCAATTTGGTGCTACGCCTTTCCCTTTAGGTTTTACCCCAACAATGTTTTCATTAGATTCGCTCACTCTCGAAATCAAGCATTTTACAGCAGGGTGGAGCACCTTTCATCTGATCAGAGGAATAAGGTAGGGAAGAATTCAAATACTCATTTTGACTGCCTCCAGAAGTTAGATCAGATGGCCAATGCAATTTGGTGCTAGGCCTTTCCCTTTAGGTTTTACCCCCACAATGTTTTCATTAGTTTCGCTCACTCTCGAAATCAAGAATTTTACAGCAGTTTGGAGCACCCTGTATCTCTGCAGAGGAATAAGGTAGGGAAGAATTCAAATACTCATTTTGACTGCCTCCAGAAGTTAGATCAGATGGTCAATGCAATTTGGTGCTAGGTCTTTCCCTTTAGGTTTTACCCCCACAATGTTTCCATTAGTTTCGCTCACTCTCGAAATAAAGCATTTTAAACAGGGTGGACCACCCAGTATCTCAGCACAGGAATAAGGTAGGGAAGAATTCAAATACTCATTTTGACTGCATCCAGACGTCAGATCAGATGGCAATTTCAATTTGGTGCTAGGCCTTTACCTATTGGTTTTACCCCAACAATGTTTTCATTTGTTTCGCTCACTCTCGAAATCAAGCATTTTACAGCAGGTTGGAGCACCCTGCATCTCAGCACAGGAATAAGATAGGGAAGAATTCTTAGTACCATTTTGACTGCCTCCAGGAGTTAGATCAGATGGCCTATGCAATTTGGTGCTAGGCCATTCCCTTTAGGTTTTCCCCAATAATGTTTTCATTAGTTTCGATCACTCTCGAAATCAAGCACTTTACAGCAGGTTGGAGCACCTTTTATCTGAGCAGAGGAATAAGGTAGGGAAGAATTCAAATACTCATTTTGACTGCCTCCAGAAGTTAGATCAGGTGGCCAATGCAATTTGGTACTAGGTCTTTCCCTTTAGGGTTTACCAAAATAATATTTTCATTAGTTTCGCTCACTCTCAAAATCAAGCATTTTAAACAGGGTGGACCACCCTGTATCTCAGCACAGGAATAAGGTAGGGAAGAATTCAAATACTCATTTTGACTGCGTCCAGAAGTTAGCTGAGATGGCAAATGCAATTTGGTGCTAGGCCTTTCCCTTTAGGTTTTACCCCAATAATGTTTTCATTATTTTCGTTAATTGACGAAATGAATCATTTCAGAGCACGGTGAACCAAATTCTATCTCAGCACAGGAAAGAGGTAGGGCAGAATTCACATACTCATTTTGACTGCCTCCAGAAGTCAGATCGGATGGCCAATGCAATTTGGTGCTCGGCCTTTCCCTTTAGTTTTACCCCAACAACTTTTTCATTAGTTTCACTCACTCTCAAAATCAAGCATTTTACAGCAGGGTGGAGCACCCTGTATCTCAGCAGAGGAATAAGGTAGGGAAGAATTCAAATACTCATTTTGACTGCCTCCAGAAGTTAGATCAGATGGTCAATGCAATTTGGTGCTAGGCCTTTCCCTTTAGGTTTTACCCCAAATATGTTTTCTTTAGTTTCGCACACTAACGAATTCAAGCATTTTACAGCAGTTTGGAGCACCTTGCATCTGATAAGAGGAATAAGGTAGGGAAGAATTCAAATACTCATTTTGACTGCCTCCAGATGTTTGATCGGATGGTCAATGCAATTTGGTGCTAGGCCTTTCCCTTTAGGTTTTACCCCAAGAATGTTTTCATTAGTTTCGCTCACTCTCGAAATCAAGAATTTTACAGCAGTTTGGAGCACCCTGTATCTCAGCACAGGAATAAGGTAGGGAAGAATTCAAATACTCATTTTGACTGCATCCAGACGTCAGATAAGATGGCAATTGCAATTTGGTGCTAGGCCTTTCCCTTTAGGTTTTACCCCAACAATATTTTCATTTGTTTCTCTAACTCTCGAAATCAAGCATTTTACAGCAGTTTGGAGCACCTGTATCTCAGCAGAGGAAAGAGCTAGGAAGAATTCTAAGGATCATTTTGACTGCCTCCAGAAGTTAGATCAGATGGCAAATGCAATTTGGTGCTAGGCCTTTACCTATTGGTTTTACCCCAACAATGTTTTCATTAGTTTCGCTCACTCTCAAAATCAAGCATTTTACAGAAGGTTGGAGCACCCTGCATCTCAGCACAGGAATAAGATAGGGAAGAATTCTTAGTACCATTTTCACTGCCTCCAGAAGTTAGATCAGATGGCCTATGCAATTTTGTGCTGGGCTATTCCCTTTAGGTTTTACCCCAATAATGTTTTCATTAGTTTCGATCACTCTCGAAATCAAGCACTTTAAAGCAGGTTGGAGCACCTTTTTTCTGAGCAGAGGAATAAGGTAGGGAAGAATTCAAATACTCATTTTGACTGCCTCCAGAAGTTAGACCAGATGGCCAATGCAATTTGGTGCTAGGCCTTTCCCTTTAGGTTTTACCCCAACAATGTTTTCATTAGTTTCGCTCACTCTCCAAATCAAGCATTTTACTGCAGGGTTGGAGCACCCTGTATCTCAGCACAGGAATAAGGTAGGGAAGAATTCAAATACACATTTTGACTGCCTCCAGAAGTTAGATCAGATGGCCAATGCAATTTGGTGCTAGGCCTTTCCCTTTAGGTTTTACCCCAACAATGTTTTCATTAGTTTCTCTCACTCTCAAATTCAAGCATTTCTCAGCTGGTAGGAGCACCTGTATCTCAGGAGAGGAATAAGGTAGGGAAGAATTGAAATACTCACTTTGACTGCCTCCAGAAGTTAGATCAGATGGCCAATGCAATTTGGTGCTAGGCCTTTCCCTTTAGGTTTTACCCCAAGAATGTTTTCATTAGTTTCGCTCACTCTCGAAATCAACAATTTTACAGCAGGTTGGAGTACCCTGTATCTCAGCAGAGGAATAAGGTAGGGAAGAATTCTAAGGACCATTTTGACTGCCTCCAGAAGTTAGATCAGATGGCCAATGCAATTTGGTGCTAGGTCTTTCCCTTAAGGTTTACCCCAATAATGTTTTCATTAGTTTCGATCACTCTCGAAATCAAGCATTTTAAACTGGGTGGAGCACCCTGTATCTCAGCGGAGGAATAAGGTAGGGAAGAATTCTAAGGATCATTTTGACTGCCTCCAGAAGTTAGATCAGATGGCCAATGCAATTTGGTGCTAGGTCTTTCCCTTTACGTTTTACCCCAACAATGTTTTCATTAGTTTCGCTCACTCTCGAAATCATGCATTTTACTGTTGGGATGGAGCACCCTGTATCTCAGCACAGGAATAAGGTAGGGAAGAATTCAAATACTCATTTTGACTGCCTCCAGAAGTTAGATCAGATGGCCAATGCAATTTGGTGCTAGGCCTTTCCCTTTAGGTTTTACCCCAACAATGTTTTCATTAGTATATATCACTCTCGAAATCAAGCATTTTACTGCAGTTTTGAGCACAATGTATCTCAGTACAGGAATAAGGTAGGGAAGAATTCAAATACTCATTTTGACTGCCTCCAGAAGTTAGATCAGATGGCCAATGCAATTTGGTGCTAGGTCTTTCCCTTTAGGTTTTACCCCAACAATGTTTTCTTTAGTTTCGCTCACTCTCGAAATCAAGCATTTTACTGCAGGGTTGGAGCACCTTGTATCTCAGCACAGCAATAAGGTAGGGAAGAATTCAAATACTCATTTTGAGTGCCTCCAGAAATTAGATCAGATGGCCAATGCAATTTGGTGCTAGGTCTTTCCTTTAGGTTTTACCCCAACAATGTTTTCATTAGTTTCGATCACTGTAGAAATCAAGCATTTTACTGCAGGTTTGAGCACCCTGTATCTCAGCACAGGAATAAGGTAGGGAAGAATTCAAATACTCATTTTGACTGCCTCCAGAAGTTAGATCAGATGGCCAATGCAATTTGGTGCTAGGTCTTTCCCTTTACGTTTTACCCCAACAATGTTTTCATAAGTTTCGATGGCTGTAGA
This sequence comes from Melanerpes aurifrons, assembly GCA_011125475.1. Classification (NCBI taxonomy): domain Eukaryota; kingdom Metazoa; phylum Chordata; class Aves; order Piciformes; family Picidae; genus Melanerpes; species Melanerpes aurifrons. Next base: position 109,638 of record WWNC01000077.1, on the reverse strand, counting down.
AATCAAGCATTTTACTGCAGGGTTGGAGCACACTGTATCTCAGCACACGAATAAGGTAGGGAAGAATTCAAATACTCATTTTGACTGCCTCCAGAAGTTAGATCAGATGGCCAATGCAATTTGGTGCTAGGCCTTTCCCTTTAGGTTTTACCCAACAATGTTTTCATTAGTTTCGGTCACTCTCAAAAACAAGCATTGCACAGCTGGTTTGAGCACCCTGTATCTCAGCAGAGGAATAAGGTAGGGAAGAATTCAAATACTCGTTTTGTCTGCCCCAAGAATTCAGATCAGATGGCAAATGCAATTTGGTGCTAAGCCTTTCCCTTTGCTTTTACCCCAATTATGTTTTCATTAGTTTCGCTCTCTCTCAAATCAACCATTTTACGGCAGGTTGGAGTACCATGTATCTCAGCAGAGGAATAAGGTAGGGAAGAATTCTAAGGACCATTTTGACTGCCTCCAGAAGTTAGATCAGATGGCCAATGCAATTTGGTGCTAGGCCTTTCCCTTTAGGTTTTACCCCACAATGTTTTCATTAGTTTCGATACCTGTAGAAATCAAGCATTTTAAAGCAGGGTGGGGCACCCTGTATCTCAGCACAGGAATAAGGTAGGGAAGAATTCTAAGGATCATTTTGACTGCCTCCAGAAGTTAGATCAGATGGCCAATGCAATTTGGTGCTAGGCCTTTCCCTTTAGGTTTACCCCAACAATGTTTTCATTAGTTTCGCTGACTCTCAAAATCAAGCATTTCACAACTGGTTGGAGCACCCTGCATCTCAGCAGAGAAATAATGTAGGGAAGAATTCAAATACTTATTTTGTCAGCCTCTAGAAGTTAGATCAGATGGCCAATGCAATTTGGTGCTAGGCCTTTCCCTTTAGGTTTTACCCCAACGTTTTCATTAGTTTCACTCTCAAAATCAAGCATTTTACTGCAGGGTTGGAGCACACTGTATCTCAGCACAGGAATAAGGTAGGGAAGAATTCAAATACTTATTTTGACTGCCTCCAGAAGTTAGATCAGATGGCCAATGCAATTTGGTGCTAGGCCTTTCCCTTTAGGTTTTACCCCAACAATGTTTTCATTAGTTTCTCTCACTCTCAAATTCAAGCATTTCTCAGCTGGTAGGAGCACCTGTATCTCAGGAGAGGAATAAGGTAGGGAAGAATTGAAATACTCACTTTGACTGCCTCCAGAAGTTAGATCAGATGGCCAATGCAATTTGGTGCTAGGCCTTTCCCTTTAGGTTTTACCCCAAGAATGTTTTCATTAGTTTCGCTCACTCTCGAAATCAAAAATTTTACAGCAGGTTGGAGTACCCTGTATCTCAGCAGAGGAATAAGGTAGGGGAAGAATTCTAAGGACCATTTTGACTGCCTCCAGAAGTTAGATCAGATGGCCAATGCAATTTGGTGCTAGGTCTTTCCCTTAAGGTTTACCCCAATAATGTTTTCATTAGTTTCGATCACTCTCGAAATCAAGCATTTTAAACTGGGTGGAGCACCCTGTATCTCAGCGGAGGAATAAGGTAGGGAAGAATTCTAAGGACCATTTTGACTGCCTCCAGAAGTTAGATCAGATGGCCAATGCAATTTGGTGCTAGGTCTTTCCCTTAAGGTTTACCCCAATAATGTTTTCATTAGTTTCGATCACTCTCGAAATCAAGCATTTTAAACTGGGTGGAGCACCCTGTATCTCAGCGGAGGAATAAGGTAGGGAAGAATTCTAAGGATCATTTTGACTGCCTCCAGAAGTTAGATCAGATGGCCAATGCAATTTGGTGCTAGGTCTTTCCCTTTACGTTTTACCCCAACAATGTTTTCATTAGTTTCGCTCACTCTCGAAATCATGCATTTTACTGTTGGGATGGAGCACCCTGTATCTCAGCACAGGAATAAGGTAGGGAAGAATTCAAATACTCATTTTGACTGCCTCCAGAAGTTAGATCAGATGGCCAATGCAATTTGGTGCTAGGCCTTTCCCTTTAGGTTTTACCCCAACAATGTTTTCATTAGTATATATCACTCTCGAAATCAAGCATTTTACTGCAGTTTTGAGCACAATGTATCTCAGTACAGGAATAAGGTAGGGAAGAATTCAAATACTCATTTTGACTGCCTCCAGAAGTTAGATCAGATGGCCAATGCAATTTGGTGCTAGGTCTTTCCCTTTAGGTTTTACCCCAACAATGTTTTCTTTAGTTTCGCTCACTCTCGAAATCAAGCATTTTACTGCAGGGTTGGAGCACCTTGTATCTCAGCACAGCAATAAGGTAGGGAAGAATTCAAATACTCATTTTGAGTGCCTCCAGAAATTAGATCAGATGGCCAATGCAATTTGGTGCTAGGTCTTTCCCTTTAGGTTTTACCCCAACAATGTTTTCATTAGTTTCGATCACTGTAGAAATCAAGCATTTTACTGCAGGTTTGAGCACCCTGTATCTCAGCACAGGAATAAGGTAGGGAAGAATTCAAATACTCATTTTGACTGCCTCCAGAAGTTAGATCAGATGGCCAATGCAATTTGGTGCTAGGTCTTTCCCTTTACGTTTTACCCCAACAATGTTTTCATAAGTTTCGATGGCTGTAGAAATCAAGCATTTTACTGCAGGGTTGGAGCACACTGTATCTCAGCACACGAATAAGGTAGGGAAGAATTCAAATACTCATTTTGACTGCCTCCAGAAGTTAGATCAGATGGCCAATGCAATTTGGTGCTAGGCCTTTCCCTTTAGGTTTTACCCCAACAATGTTTTCATTAGTTTCGGTCACTCTCAAAAACAAGCATTGCACAGCTGGTTTGAGCACCCTGTATCTCAGCAGAGGAATAAGGTAGGGAAGAATTCAAATACTCGTTTTGTCTGCCCCAAGAATTCAGATCAGATGGCAAATGCAATTTGGTGCTAAGCCTTTCCCTTTTGCTTTTACCCCAATTATGTTTTCATTAGTTTCGCTCTCTCTCGAAATCAACCATTTTACGGCAGGTTGGAGTACCATGTATCTCAGCAGAGGAATAAGGTAGGGAAGAATTCTAAGGACCATTTTGACTGCCTCCAGAAGTTAGATCAGATGGCCAATGCAATTTGGTGCTAGGCCTTTCCCTTTAGGTTTTACCCCCACAATGTTTTCATTAGTTTCGATACCTGTAGAAATCAAGCATTTTAAAGCAGGGTGGGGCACCCTGTATCTCAGCACAGGAATAAGGTAGGGAAGAATTCTAAGGATCATTTTGACTGCCTCCAGAAGTTAGATCAGATGGCCAATGCAATTTGGTGCTAGGCCTTTCCCTTTAGGTTTTACCCCAACAATGTTTTCATTAGTTTCGCTGACTCTCAAAATCAAGCATTTCACAACTGGTTGGAGCACCCTGCATCTCAGCAGAGAAATAATGTAGGGAAGAATTCAAATACTTATTTTGTCAGCCTCTAGAAGTTAGATCAGATGGCCAATGCAATTTGGTGCTAGGCCTTTCCCTTTAGGTTTTACCCCAACGTTTTCATTAGTTTCGCTCACTCTCAAAATCAAGCATTTTACTGCAGGGTTGGAGCACACTGTATCTCAGCACAGGAATAAGGTAGGGAAGAATTCAAATACTTATTTTGACTGCCTCCAGAAGTTAGATCAGATGGCCAATGCAATTTGGTGCTAGGCCTTTCCCTTTAGGTTTTACCCCAACAATGTTTTCATTAGTTTCTCTCACTCTCAAATTCAAGCATTTCTCAGCTGGTAGGAGCACCTGTATCTCAGGAGAGGAATAAGGTAGGGAAGAATTGAAATACTCACTTTGACTGCCTCCAGAAGTTAGATCAGATGGCCAATGCAATTTGGTGCTAGGCCTTTCCCTTTAGGTTTTACCCCAAGAATGTTTTCATTAGTTTCGCTCACTCTCGAAATCAAAAATTTTACAGCAGGTTGGAGTACCCTGTATCTCAGCAGAGGAATAAGGTAGGGAAGAATTCTAAGGACCATTTTGACTGCCTCCAGAAGTTAGATCAGATGGCCAATGCAATTTGGTGCTAGGTCTTTCCCTTAAGGTTTACCCCAATAATGTTTTCATTAGTTTCGATCACTCTCGAAATCAAGCATTTTAAACTGGGTGGAGCACCCTGTATCTCAGCGGAGGAATAAGGTAGGGAAGAATTCTAAGGATCATTTTGACTGCCTCCAGAAGTTAGATCAGATGGTCAATGCAATTTGGTGCTAGGTCTTTCCCTTTACGTTTTAACCCAACAATGTTTTCATTAGTTTCGCTCACTCTCGAAATCATGCATTTTACTGTAGGGATGGAGCACCCTGTATCTCAGCACAGGAATAAGGTAGGGAAGAATTCAAATACTCATTTTCACTGCCTCCAGAAGTTAGATCAGATGGCCAATGCAATTTGGTGCTAGGTCTTTCCCTTTAGGTTTTACCCCAACAATGTTTTCATTAGTATATATCACTCTCGAAATCAAGCATTTTACTGCAGTTTTGAGCACCCTGTATCTCAGTACAGGAATAAGGTAGGGAAGAATTCAAATACTCATTTTGACTGCCTCCAGAAGTTAGATCAGATGGCCAATGCAATTTGGTGCTAGGTCTTTCCCTTTAGGTTTTACCCCAACAATGTTTTCTTTAGTTTCGCTCACTCTCGAAATCAAGCATTTTACTGCAGGGTTGGAGCACCCTGTATCTCAGCACAGGAATAAGGTAGGGAAGAATTCAAATACTCATTTTGAGTGCCTCCAGAAATTAGATCAGATGGCCAATGCAATTTGGTGCTAGGTCTTTCCCTTTAGGTTTTACCCCAACAATGTTTTCATTAGTTTCGATCACTGTAGAAATCAAGCATTTTACTGCAGGTTTGAGCACCCTGTATCTCAGCACAGGAATAAGGTAGGGAAGAATTCAAATACTCATTTTGACTGCCTCCAGAAGTTAGATCAGATGGTCAATGCAATTTGGTGCTAGGTCTTTCCCTTTACGTTTTACCCCAACAATGTTTTCATAAGTTTCGATGGCTGTAGAAATCAAGCATTTTACTGCAGGGTTGGAGCACACTGTATCTCAGCACACGAATAAGGTAGGGAAGAATTCAAATACTCATTTTGACTGCCTCCAGAAGTTAGATCAGATGGCCAATGCAATTTGGTGCTAGGCCTTTCCCTTTAGGTTTTACCCCAACAATGTTTTCATTAGTATATATCACTCTCAAAATCAAGCATTTTACAACAGGGTGGAGCACCTTTCATCTGATCAGAGGAATAAGGTAGGGAAGAATTCAAATACTCATTTTGACTGCCTCCAGAAGTTAGATCAGATGGCCAATGCAATTTGGTGCTAGACCTTTCCCTTTAGGTTTTACCCCAACAATGTTTTCATAGTTTCTCTCACCCTCCAAATCAAGCATTTTACAGCAGGGTTTTGGCACCCTGTATCTCAGTAGAGAAATAAGGTAGGGAAGAATTGGAAGGATCATTTTGACTGCCTCCAGAAGTTAGATCAGATGGCCAATGCAATTTGGTGCTAGGCCTTTCCCTTTAGGTTTTACCCCAACAATGTTTTCATTAGTTTCGCTCACTCTCAAAATCAAGCATTGCACAGCTGGTTGGAGCACCCTGTATCTCAGCAGAGGAATAAGGTAGGGAAGAATTCAAATACTCGTTTTGTCTGCCCCAAGAATTCAGATCAGACGGCAAATGCAATTTGGTGCTAAGCCTTTCCCTTTTGCTTTTACCCCAATTATGTTTTCATTAGTTTCGCTCTCTCTCAAAATCAACCATTTTACGGCAGGTTGGAGTACCATGTATCTCAGCAGAGGAATAAGGTAGGGAAGAATTCTAAGGACCATTTTGACTGCCTCCAGAAGTTAGATCAGATGGCCAATGCAATTTGGTGCTAGGCCTTTCCCTTTAAGTTTTACCCCAACAATGTTTTCATTAGTTTCGATACCTGTAGAAATCAAGCATTTTAAAGCAGGGTGGGGCACCCTGTATCTCAGCACAGGAATAAGGTAGGGAAGAATTCTAAGGATCATTTTGACTGCCTCCAGAAGTTAGATCAGATGGCCAATGCAATTTGGTGCTAGGCCTTTCCCTTTAGGTTTTACCCCAACAATGTTTTCATTAGTTTCGCTGACTCTCAAAATCAAGCATTTCACAACTGGTTGGAGCACCCTGCATCTCAGCAGAGAAATAAGGTAGGGAAGAATTCAAATACTTATTTTGACTGCCTCCAGAAGTTAGATCAGATGGCCAATGCAATTTGGTGCTAGGCCTTTCCCTTTAGGTTTTACCCCAACGTTTTCATTAGTTTCGATCACTCTCAAAATCAAACATTTTACTGCAGGGTTGGAGCACCCTGCATCTCAGCACAGGAATAAGGTAGGGAAGAATTCAAATACTTATTTTGACTGCCTCCAGAAGTTAGATCAGATGGCCAATGCAATTTGGTGCTAGGCCTTTCCCTTTAGGTTTTACCCCAACAATGTTTTCATTAGTTTCGATACATGTAGAAATCAAGCATTTTAAAGCAGGGTGGAGCACCCTGTATCTCAACAGAGGAATGAGATAGGGAAGAATTCAAATACTCATTTTGACTGCCTCCAGAAGTTAGATCAGATGGCCAATGCAATTTGGTGCTAGGCCTTTCCCTTTAGGTTTTACCCCAACAGTGTTTTCATTAGTTTCGCTGACTCTCAAAATCAAGCATTTCACAGCTGGTTGGAGCACCAGCTGTGACTCAGCAGAGAAATAAGGTAGGGAAGAATTCAAATACTTATTTTGACTGCCTCCAGAAGTTAGATCAGATGGCCAATGCAATTTGGTGCTAGGCCTTTCCCTTTAGGTTTTACCCCTACAATGTTTTCATTAGTTTCGCTCACCCTCGAAATCAGGCATTTTACTGCAGGGTTGGAGCACCCTGTATCTCAGCACAGGAATAAGGTAGGGAAGAATTCTAAGGATCATTTTGACTGCCTCCAGAAGTTAGATCAGATGGGCAATGCAGTTTGGTGCAAGTCCCTTCCCTTTAGGTTTTACCCCAACAATGTTTTCATTAGTTTCGCTCACCCTCGAAATCAAGCATTTTACAGCAGGGTTGGAGCACCCTGTATCTCAGCACAGGAATAAATTAGGGAAGAATTCAAATACTCATTTTGACTGCCTCCAGAAGTTAGATCAGATGGCCAATGCAATTTGGTGCTTGTCCCTTCCCTTTAGGTTTTACCCCAACAATGTTTTCATTAGTTTCGCTCACTGTAGAAATCATTTTACTGCAGGGTTGGAGCACCCTGTATCTTAGCACAGGAATAAGGTAGGGAAGAATTCAAATACTCACTTTGACTGCCTCCAGAAGTTAGATCAGATGGCCAATGCAATTTCGTGCGAGGTCTTTCCCTTTAGGTTTAACCCCCACAATGTTTTCATTAGTTTCGCTGACTCTCAAAATCAAGCATTTCACAGCTGGTTGGAGCACCCTGTATCTCAGCAGAGGAATAAGGCAGGGAAGAATTCAAATACTCATTTTGACTGCCCCAAGAAGTCAGATCAGACGGCAAATGCAATTTGGTGCTAAGCCTTTCCCTTTTGCTTTTACCCCAATTATGTTTTCATTAGTTTCGCTCACTCTCAAAATCAAGCATTTTACTGCAGGGTTGGAGCACCCTGTATCTCAGCAGAGGAATAAGATAGGGTAGAATTCAAACACTCATTTTGACTGCCTCCAGAAGTTAGATCAGATGGCCAATGCAATTTGGTGCTAGGTCTTTCCCTTTAGGTTTTACCCCCACAATGTTTTCATTAGTTTCGCTCACTCTCAAAATCAAGCATTTTACTGCAGGGTGGAGAACCCTGTATCTGAGCACAGGAATAAGGTAGGGAAGTATTCAAATACTCATTTTGACTGCCTCCAGAAGTTAGATCAGATGGCCAAAACAATTTGGTGCTAGGCCTTTCCCTTTAGGTTTTACCCCAACAATGTTTTCATTAGTTTCGCTCACTCTCAAAATCAAGCAGTTTACTGCAAGTTTGGAGCACCCTGTATCTCAGCACAGGAATAAAGTAGGGAAGAATTCTAAGGATCATTTTGACTGCCTCCAGAAGTTAGACCAGATGGTCAGTGCAATTTGGTGCTAGGCCTTTCCCTTTAGGTTTTACCCCAACAATGTTTTCAAGAGTTTCGTTCATTGTCGAAATCAAGCATTTTACAGAAGGTTGGAGCACCCTGTATCTCAGCACAGGAATAAGGTAGGGAAGAATTCAAATACACATTTTGACTGCCTCCAGAATTTAGATCAGATGGCCAATGCAATTTGGTGCTAGGCCTTTCCCTTTCGGTTTTACCCCAATAATGTTTTCATTAGTTTCGCTCACTCTCAAAATCAAGCATTTCACAGCTGGTTGGAGCACCCTGTATCTCAGCATAGGAATAAGGTAGTGAAGAATTCAAATACTCACTTTGACTGCCTCCAGAAGTTAGATCAGATGGCCAATGCAATTTGGTGCTAGGCCTTTCCCTTTAGGTTTTACCCCAACAATGTTTTCATTAGTTTCGCTCACTCTCCAAATCAAGCATTTTACTGCAGGGTTGGAACACCCTGTATCTCAGCACAGGAATGAGGTAGGGAAGAATTCAAATACTGACTTTGACAGCCTACAAAAGTGGTATCAGATGGCCAAAACAATTTGGTGCTATTCCTTTCCCTTTAGGTTTTACCCCAACAATGTTTTCATTAGTTTCGCTCACTCTCGAAATCTAGCATTTCACAGCAGGGTGGAGCACCCTGTGTCTCAGCAGAGGAATGAGGTAGGGAAGAATTCGAAGGATCATTTTGACTGCCTCCAGAAGTTAGATCAGATGGCCAATGCAATTTGGTGCTGGGTCTTTCCCTTTAGGTTTTACCCCAACAATGTTTTCATTAGTTTCGATCAGTCCCAAAATCAAGCATTTTACTGCAGGGTTGGTGCACCCTGTATCTCAGCATAAGAATAAGGTAGGGAAGAATTCTAAGGATCATTTTGACTGCCTCCAGAAGTTAGATCAGATGGCCAATGCAATTTGGTGCTAGGCCTTTCCCTTTAGGTTTTCCCCCAGTAATGTTTTCATTAGTTTCACTGACTCTCAAAATCAAGCATTTCACAGCTGGTTGGAGCACCCTGTATCTCAGCAGAGGAATAAGGTAGGGAAGAATTCAAATACTCACTTTGACTGCCTCCAGAAGTTAGATCAGATGGCCAATGCAATTTGGTGCTAGGCCTTTCCATTTACGTTTTAGCCCAACAATGTTTTCAATAGTTTCGCTCACCCTCGAAATCAAGCATTTTACTGCAGGGTTGGAGCACCCTGTATCTCAGCACAGGAATAAGGTAGGGAAGAATTCTAAGGATCATTTTGACTGCCTCCAGAAGTTAGATCAGATGGCCAATGGAATTTGGTGCTAGGCCTTTCCCTTTAGGTTTTACCCCCACAATGTTTTCATTAGTTTCGATCACTCTCAAAATCAAGCATCTTTCCGCAGGTTCGAACACCATGTATCTCAGCACAGGAATAAGGTAGGGAAGAATTCAAATACTCATTTTGACTGCCTCCAGAAGTTAGATCAGATGGCCAATGCAATTTGGTGCTAGGCCTTTCCCTTTACCTTTTACCCCAACAATGTTTTCATTAGTTTCGCTCACTCTCAAAATCAAGCATTTTATTGCAGCGTTGGAGCACCCTATATCTCAGCACAGGAATACGACAGGGAAGAATTCAAATACTCATTTTGACTGCCTCCAGATGTTAGATCAGATGGCCAATGCAATTTGGTGCTAGGCCTTTCCCTTTAGGTTTTACCCCAATACTGTTTTCATTATTTTCGCTCACTGTAGAAATCATTTTACTGCAGGGTTGGAGCACCCTGTATCTTAGCACAGGAATAAGGTAGGGAAGAATTCAAAAACTCACTTTGACTGCCTCCAGAAGTTAGATCAGATGGCCAATGCAATTTCGTGCGAGGTCTTTCCCTTTAGGTTTTACCCCCACAATGTTTTCATTAGTTTCGCTGCCTCTCAAAATCAAGCATTTCACAGCTGGTTGGAGCACCCTGTATCTCAGCAGAGGAATAAGGTAGGGAAGAATTCAAATACTCATTTTGACTGCCCCAAGAAGTCAGATCAGACGGCAAATGCAATTTGGTGCTAAGCCTTTCCCTTTTGCTTTTACCCCAATTATGTTTTCATTAGTTTCGCTCACTCTCAAAATCAAGCATTTTACTGCAGGGTGGAGAACCCTGTATCTGAGCACAGGAATAAGGTAGGGAAGAATTCAAATACTCATTTTGACTGCCTCCAGAAGTTAGATCAGATGGCCAAAACAATTTGGTGCTAGGCCTTTCCCTTTAGGTTTTACCCCAACAATGTTTTCATTAGTTTCGCTCACTCTCAAAATCAAGCAGTTTACTGCAAGTTTGGAGCACCCTGTATCTCAGCACAGGAATAAAGTAGGGAAGAATTCTAAGGATCATTTTGACTGCCTCCAGAAGTTAGACCAGATGGTCAGTGCAATTTGGTGCTAGGCCTTTCCCTTTAGGTTTTACCCCAACAATGTTTTCAAGAGTTTCGTTCATTGTCGAAATCAAGCATTTTACAGAAGGTTGGAGCACCCTGTATCTCAGCACAGGAATGAGGTAGGGAAGAATTCAAATACTGACGTTGACAGCCTACAAAAGTGGTATCAGATGGCCAAAACAATTTGGTGCTATTCCTTTCCCTTTAGGTTTTACCCCAACAATGTTTTCATTAGTTTCGCTCACTCTCAAAATCAAGCATTTTACTGCAGGTTTGGAGCACCCTGTATCTCAGCACAGGAATAAGATAGGGAAGAATTCAAACACTCATTTTGACTGCCTCCAGAAGTTAGATCAGATGGCCAATGCAATTTGGTGCTAGGCCTTTCCCTTTAGGTTTTACCCCCACAATGTTTTCATTAGTTTCGATCACTGTAAAAATCAAGCATTTTAAAGCAGGGTGGAGCTCCCTGTATCTGAGCACAGGAATAAAGTAGGGAAGAATTCTAAGGATCATTTTGACTGCCTCCAGAAGTTAGATCAGATGGCCAAAACAATTTGGTGCTAGGCCTTTCCCTTTAGGTTTTACCCCAACAATGTTTTCATTAGTTTCGATCACTCTCAAAATCAAGCATTTTACTGCAGGGTTGGAGCACCCTGTATCTCAGCACAGGAATAAAGTAGGGAAGAATTCTAAGGATCATTTTGACTGCCTCCAGAAGTTAGATCAGATGGCCAATGCAATTTGGTGCTAGGCCTTTCCCTTTAGGTTTTACCCCAACAATGTTTTCAAGAGTTTCGTTCATTGTCGAAATCAAGCATTTTACAGCAGGTTGGAGCACCCTGTATCTCAGCAGAGGAATAAGGTAGGGAAGAATTCAAATACTCTTTTTGACTGCCTCCAGAAGTTAGATCAGATGGCCAAAACAATTTGGTGCTAGGCCTTTCCCTTTAGGTTTTACCCCAACAATGTTTTCATTAGTTTCGATCACTCTCAAAATCAAGCATTTTACTGCAGGGTTGGAGCACCCTGTATCTCAGCACAGGAATAAAGTAGGGAAGAATTCAAACACTCATTTTGACTGCCTCCAGAAGTTAGATCAGATGGTCAGTGCAATTTGGTGCTAGGCCTTTCCCTTTAGGTTTTACCCCAACAATGTTTTCAAGAGTTTCGTTCATTGTCGAAATCAAGCATTTTACAGCAGGTTGGAGCACCCTGTATCTCAGCACAGGAATAAGGTAGGGAAGAATTCAAATACTTATTTTTACTGCCTCCAGAAGTTAGATCAGATGGCCAATGCAATTTGGTGCTAGGCCTTTCCCTTTCGGTTTTACCCCAATAATGTTTTCATTAGTTTCGGTCACTCTCAAAATCAAGCATTTCACAGCTGGTTGAAGCACCCTGTATCTCAGCATAGGAATAAGGTAGTGAAGAATTCAAATACTCTCTTTGACTGCCTCCAGAAGTTAGATCAGATGGCCAATGCAATTTGGTGCTAGGCCTTTCCCTTTAGGTTTTACCCCAACAATGTTTTCATTAGTTTCGCTCACTCTCCAAATCAAGCATTTTACTGCAGGGTTGGAACACCCTGTATCTCAGCACAGGAATGAGGTAGGGAAGAATTCAAATACTGACTTTGACTGCCTCCAAAAGTGGTATCAGATGGCCAAAACAATTTGGTGCTATTCCTTTCCCTTTAGGTTTTACCCCAACAATGTTTTCATTAGTTTCTCTCACTCTCGAAATCTAGCATTTCACAGCAGGGTGGAGCACCCTGTGTCTCAGCAGAGGAATGAGGTAGGGAAGAATTCGAAGGATCATTTTGACTGCCTCCAGAAGTTAGATCAGATGGCCAATGCAATTTGGTGCTAGGTCTTTCCCTTTAGGTTTTACCCCAACAATGTTTTCATTAGTTTCGATCAGTCTCAAAATCAAGCATTTTACTGCAGGGTTGGTGCACCCTGTATCTCAGCATAAGAATAAGGTAGGGAAGAATTCTAAGGATCATTTTGACTGCCTCCAGAAGTTAGATCAGATGGCCAATGCAATTTGGTGCTAGGCCTTTCCCTTTAGGTTTTCCCCCAGTAATGTTTTCATTAGTTTCGCTGACTCTCAAAATCAAGCATTTCACAGCTGGTTGGAGCACCCTGTATCTCAGCACAGGAATAAGGTAGGGAAGAATTCAAATACTCACTTTGACTGCCTCCAGAAGTTAGATCAGATGGCCAATGCAATTTGGTGCTAGGCCTTTCCCTTTACCTTTTACCCCAACAATGTTTTCATTAGTTTCGCTCACTCTCAAAATCAAGCATTTTATTGCAGCGTTGGAGCACCCTATATCACAGCAGAGGAATACGACAGGGAAGAATTCAAATACTCATTTTGACTGCCTCCAGAAGTTAGATCAGATGGCCAATGCAATTTGGTGCTAGGCCTTTCCCTTCAGGTTTTACCCCAATACTGTTTTCATTATTTTCGCTCACTGTAGAAATCATTTTACTGCAGGGTTGGAGCACCCTGTATCTTAGCACAGGAATAAGGTAGGGAAGAATTCAAAAACTCACTTTGACTGCCTCCAGAAGTTAGATCAGATGGCCAATGCAATTTCGTGCTAGGTCTTTCCCTTTAGGTTTTACCCCAACAGTGTTTTCATTAGCTTCGCTCACTCTCAAAATCAAGCATTTCACAACTGGTTGGAGCACCCTGTATCTCAGCAGAGGATTAAGGTAGGGAAGAATTCAAATACTCATTTTGACTGCCTCCAGAAGTTAGATCAGATGGCCAATGCAATTTGGTGCTAGGCCTTTCCCTTTAGGTTTTACCCCAACAATGTTCTCATTAGTTTCTCTCACTCTCGAAATCAAGCATTTGACAGAAGTTTGGACCACCCTGTATCTCAGCAGAGTAAAGAGCTAGGGAAGAATTCTAAGTATCATTTTGACTGCCTCCAGAAGTTAGATCAGATGGTCAGTGCAATTTGGTGCTAGGCCTTTCCCTTTAGGTTTTACCCCAACAATGTTTTCAAGAGTTTCGTTCATTGTCGAAATCAAGCATTTTACAGCAGGATGTAGCACCCGGCTTCTCAGCAGAGGAGTAAGGTAGGGAGGAATTCTTAGCACCATTTTGACTGCCGCCAGAAGTTAGATCAGATGGCCAATGCAATTTCGTGCTAGGCCTTTCCCTTTAGGTTTTACCCCAACAATGTTTTCATTAGTTTCGATCACTCTCAAAATCAAGCATTTTTCAGCAGGTTGGAACACCCTGTATCTCAGCACAGGAATAAGGTAGGGAAGAATTCAAATACTCACTTTGACTGCCTCCAGAAGTTAGATCAGATGGCCAATGCAATTTGGTGCTAGGCCTTTCCCTTTAGGTTTTACCCCCACAATGTTTTCATTAGTTTCGCTCACTCTCGAAATCTAGAATTTTACAGCAGGGTGGAGCTCCCTGTGTCTCAGCAGAGGAATAAGGTAGGGAAGAATTCTAAGGATCATTTTGACTGCCTCCAGAAGTTAGATCAGATGGCCAATGGAATTTGGTGCTAGGCCTTTCCCTTTAGGTTTTACCCCCACAATGTTTTCATTAGTTTCGATCACTCTCAAAATCAAGCATTTTTCAGCAGGTTGGAACACCCTGTATCTCAGCACAGGAATAAGGTAGGGAAGAATTCTAAGGATCATTTTGACTGCCTCCAGAAGTTAGATAAGATGGCCAATGCAATTTGGTGCTAGGCCTTTCCCTTTAGGTTTTACCCCAACAATGTTCTCATTAGTTTCTCTCACGCTCGAAATCAAGCATTTTACAGAAGTTTGGACCACCCTGTATCTCAGCAGAGGAAAGAGCTAGGGAAGAATTCTAAGTATCATTTTGACTGCCTCCAGAATTTAGACCAGATGGTCAATGCAATTTGGTGCTAGGCCTTTCCCTTTAGGTTTTACCCCAACTATGTTTTCATTAGTTTCGATCACTTTCGAAATCAAGCATTTTACAGCAGGTTGGAGCACCCTGCATCTCAGCAGAGGAATAAGATAGAGAGGAATTCTCTAGCACCATTTTGACTGCCTCCAGAAGTTAGATCAGATGGCCAATGCAATTTGGTGCTAGGCCTTTCCCTTTAGGTTTTACCTCCACAATGTTTTCATTAGTTTCGATCACTCTCAAAATCAAGCATTTTTCAGTGGGTTGGAACACCCTGTAACTCAGCACAGGAATAAGGTAGGGAAGAATTCAAATACTCATTTTGACGGCCTCCAGAAGTTAGATCAGATGGCCAATGCAATTTGGTTCTAGGCCTTTCCCTTTAGGTTTTACCACAACAATGTTTTCAATGTTTTCACTGATGTCATTTACCTGGACCTGAGCAAAGCCTTCGACACTGTCCCGCACCACATCCTGGTCTCCAAACTGGTGACACATGGGTTTGATGGGTGGACCACTAGATGGATAAGGAACTGGCTTGATGGCCGCACCCAAAGAGTGGCTGTCAATGGCTCCATATCCCAGTGGAGGCCAGTGACAAGCGGAGTCCCTCAGGGATCAGTCCTGGGACCTGTCTTGTTCAACATCTTTGTGGGTGCCATGGACAGTGGCATTGAGTGCACCCTCAGCAAGTTTGCTGCTGACACCAAGCTGTGTGGTGCAGCAGACACGCTGGAGGGAAGGGAGGCCATCCAGAGGGACCTTGACAGGCTGGAGAGGTGGGCACAAGCCAACCTCATGAAGTTCAATAAGAGCAAGTGCAGGGTCCTGCACCTGGGTCGAGGCAATCCCAGGCACAAATACAGGCTGGGCAGTGACTGGCTGGAAAGTAGCCCTGAGGAGAGAGACTTGGGGGTGCTGGTGGACAAAAAGCTCAACATGAGCTTTCAATGTGCACTTGCAGCCCGCAAAGCCAATCAGATCCTGGGCTGCATCAGGAGAAGTGTGGCTAGCAGGTCGAGGGAGGTGATCCTCCCCCTCTACTCAGCCCTGGTGAGACCCCATCTGGAGTACTGTGTCCAGTTCTGGAGTCCCTATTACAAGAGGGATGTGGAGGTGCTGGAACGTGTCCAGAGAAGGGCCACAAGGATGATGAGAGGGCTGGAGCACCTCTCCTATGAGGACAGACTGAAGGAGTTGGGGCTGTTCAGTCTGCAGAAGAGAAGGCTCGAGGTGACCTAATTGTGGCCTTCCAGTATCTGAAGGGGGCCTACAGGAAGGCTGGGGAAGGACTTCTCAGGATGTCAGGTAGTGATAGGACTAGGGGGAATGGAATGAAGCTGGAGGTGGGGAGATTCAGGCTGGATGTGAGGAGGAGGTTCTTCACCATGAGAGTGGTGAGACCCTGGAATGGGTTGTCCAGGGAGGTGGTCGAGGCCCCGTCCCTGGGGGTGTTTAAGAGTAGGCTGGATGAGGCTCTATCCAGCCTGATCTAGTGTGGGGTTTCCCTGCCCATGGCAGGGGGGTTGGAACTAGATGATCCTTGTGGTCCCTTCCAACCCTGAATGAAACTATGAAACTATGAAACCATTAGTTTCGCTCACTCTCAAAATCAAGCATTTTACTGCAGGGTTGGAGCACCTTGTATCTCAGCAGAGGAATAAGATAGGGAAGAATTCAAATACTCATTTTGACTGCCTCCAGAAGTTAGATCAGATGGCCAATGCAATTTCGTGCTAGGCCTTTCCCTTTAGGTTTTACCCCAACAATGTTTTCATTAGTTTCGCTCACTGTAGAAATCATTTTACTGCAGGGTTGGAGCACCCTGCATCTCAGCACAGGAATAGGGTAGGGAAGAATTCAAATACTTATTTTGACTGCCTCCAGAAGTTAGATCAGATGGCCAATGCAATTTGGTGCTAGGCCTTTCCCTTTAGGTTTTACCCCAGTAATGTTTTCATTAGTTTCACTGACTCTCAAAATCAAGCATTTCACAGCTGGTTGGAGCACCCTGTATCTCAGCATAGGAATAAGGTAGGGAAGAATTCAAATACTCACTTTGACTGCCTCCAGAAGTTAGATCAGATGGCCAATGCAATTTGGTGCTAGGCCTTTCCCTTTAGGTTTTACCCCACAATGTTTTCATTAGTTTCGCTCACTCTCCAAATCAAGCATTTTACTGCAGGGTTGGAGCAGTTTGTATCTGAGCACAGGAATAAGGTAGGGAAGAATTCAAATACTCATTTTGACTGCCTCCAGAAGTTAGATCAGATGGCCAATGCAATTTGGTGCTAGGCCTTTCCCTTTAGGTTTTACCCCAACAATGTTCTCATTAGTTTCTCTCACACTCAAAATCATGCATTTTACAGAAGTTTGGACCACCCTGTATCTCAGCAGAGGAAAGAGCTAGGAAGAATTCTAAGTATCATTTTGACTGCCTCCAAAAGTTAGACCAGATGGTCAATGCAATTTGGTGCTAGGCCTTTCCCTTTAGGTTTTACCCCAAAAATGTTTTCAAGAGTTTCGTTCATTGTCGAAATCAAGCATTTTACAGCAGGTTGGACCACCCTGCATCTCAGCAGAGTAATAAGGTAGGGAGGAATTCTTAGCACCATTTTGAGTGCCTCCAGAATTTAGATCAGATGGCCAATGCAATTTGGTGCTAGGCCTTTCCCTTTAGGTTTTACCACAACAATGTTTTCATTAGTTTCGCTCACTCTCAAATTCAAGCATTTTACTGCAGGGCTGGAGCACCCTGTATCTCAGCACAGGAATAAGGTAGGGAAGAATTCAAATACTCATTTTGACTGCCTCCTGAAGTTAGATCAGATGGCCATTGCAATTTGGTGCTAGGCCTTTCCCTTTAGGTTTTACCCCAATAATGTTTTCATTAGTTTCGCTCACTCTCAAAATCAAGCATTTCACAGCTGGTTGGAGCACCCTATACCTCAGCAGAGGAGTAAGGTAGGGAAGAATTCAAATACTCACTTTGACTGCCTCCAGAAGTTAGATCAGATGGCCAATGCAATTTGGTGCTAGGCCTTTCCCTTTAGGTTTTACCCCAACAATGTTTTCATTAGTTCGCTCACTCTTGAAATCTAGCATTTTACAGCAGGGTGGAGCACCCTGTGTCTCAGCAGAGGAATAAGGTAGGGAAGAATTCAAATACTTATTTTGACTGCCTCCAGAAGTTAGATCAGATGGCCAATGCAATTTGGTGCTAGGCCTTTCCCTTTAGGTTTTACCCCAACAATGTTTTCATTAGTTTCGAGCACTCTCAAAATCAAGCATTTTACTGCAGGGTTGGTGCACCCTGTATCTCAGCACAGGAATAAGGTAGGGAAGAATTCAAATACTTATTTTGACTGCCTCCAGAAGTTAGATCAGATGGCCAATGCAATTTGGTGCTAGGCCTTTCCCTTTAGGTTTCACCCCAACAATGTTCTCATTAGTTTCTCTCACACTCGAAATCAAGCATTTTACAGAGGTTTGGACCACCCTGTATCTCAGCAGAGGAAAGGGCTAGGGAAGAATTCTAAGGATCATTTTGACTGCCTCCAGAAGTTAGACCAGATGGTCAATGCAATTTGGTGCTAGGCCTTTCCCTTTAGGTTTTACCCCAACAAAGTTTACAAGAGTTTCGTTCATTGTCGAAATCAAGCATTTCACAGCTGGTTGGAGCACCGTGTATCTCAGCAGAGGAATAAGGTAGGGAAGAATTCAAATACTTACTTTGACTGCCTCCAGAAGTTAGATCAGATGGCCAATGCAATTTGGTGCTAGGTCTTTCCCTTTAGGTTTTACCCCCATAATGTTTTCATTAGTTTCACTCACTCTCAAAATCAAGCATTTTACTGCAGGGTTTGAGCACCCTGTATCTCAGCACAGGAATAAGGTATTGAAGAATTCAAATACACATTTTGACTGCCTCCAGAAGTTAGATCAGATGGCCAATGGAATTTGGTGCGAGGCCTTTCCCTTTAGGTTTTACCCCCACAATGTTTTCATTAGTTTCGCTCACTCTCAAAATCAAGCATTTTTCAGCAGGTTGGAGCACCCTGTATCTCAGCAGAGGAATAAGGTAGGGAAGAATTCAAATACTCATTTTGCCTGCCTCCAGAAGTTAGATCAGATGGTCAATGCAATTTGGTGCTAGGCCTTTCCCTTTAGGTTTTACCCCAACAATGTTTTCAAGAGTTTCGTTCATTGTCGAAATCAAGCATTTTACAGCCGGTTGGAGCACCCTGCATCTCAGCAGAGGAATAATGTAGGGAGGAATTCTTAGCGCCCTTTTGACTGCCTCCAGAAGTTAGATCAGATGGCCAATGCAATTTGGTGCTAGGCCTTTCCCTTTAGGTTTTACCCCAACAATGTTTTCATTAGTTTCGCTCACCCTCGAAATCAAGCATTTAACTGCAGGGTTTGAGCACCCTGTATCTCAGCACAGAAATAAGGTAGGGAAGAATTCAAATACACATTTTGACTGCCTCCAGAAGTTAGATCAGATGGCCAATGGAATTTGGTGCTAGGCCTTTCCCTTTAGGTTTTACCCCAATAATGTTTTCATTAGTTTCGCTGACTCTCAAAATCAAGCATTTCACAGCTGTTTGGAGCACCCTGTATCTCAGCAGAGGAATAAGGTAGGGAAGAATTCAAATACTTACTTTGAATGCCTCCAGAAGTTAGATCAGATGGCCAATGCAATTTGGTGCTAGGCCTTTCCCTTTAGGTTTTACCCTAACAATGTTTTCATTAGTTTCGCTCACTCTCGAAATCATTTTCCTGAAGGGTTGGAGCACCCGATATATCAGCACAGGAATAAGGTAGGGAAGAATTCAAATACACATTTTGACTGCCTCCAGAAGTTAGATCAGATGGCCAATGCAATTTGGTGCTAGGCCTTTCCCTTCAGGTTTTACCCCAACAATGTTTTCATTAGTTTCAATCAGTCTCAAAATCAAGCATTTTACTGCAGGGTTGGAGCACCCTGCATCTCAGCAGAGGAATAAGGTAGGGAAGAATTCAAATACTCATTTTGACTGCCTCCAGAAGTTAGATCAGATGGCCAATGCAATTTCGTGCTAGGTCTTTCCCTTTAGGTTTTACCCCCACAATGTTTTCATTAGTTTCGCTCACTCTCGATATCAAGCATTTTACAGCAGGTTGGAGCAGTTCGTATCTGAGCACAGGAATAAGGTAGGGAAGAATTCAAATACTCATTTTGACTGCCTCCAGAAGTTAGATCAGATGGCCAATGCAATTTGGTGCTAGGTCTTTCCCTTTAGGTTTCACCCCCACACAATGTTTTCATTAGTTTCGCTCACTCTCGAAATCAAGCATTTTACTGCAGGTTGGAGCAGTTTGTATCTGAGCACAGGAATAAGGTAGGGAAGAATTCAAATACTCATTTTGACTGCCTCCAGAAGTTAGATCAGATGGCCATTGCAATTTGGTGCTAGGCCTTTCCCTTTCCATTTTACCCCAACAATGTTTTCAACAGTTTCGCTCACTCTCAAAATCAAGCATTTTATTGCAGGGTTGGAGCACCCTTTATCTCAGCTGAGGAATAAGGTAGGGAAGAATTCAAATACTCATTTTGACTGCCTCCAGAATTTAGATCAGATGGCCAATGCAATTTGGTGCTAGGCCTTTCCCTTTAGGTTTTACCCCAACAATGTTTTCATTAGTTTCGCTCACTCTCAAAATCAAGCAGTTTGCAGCCGGTTTGAGCACCCTGTATCTCAGCAGAGGAATAAGGTAGGGAAGAATTCAAATACTCACTTTGACTGCCTCCAGAAGTTAGATCAGAAGGCCAATGCAATTTGGTGCTAGGCCTTTCCCTTTAGGTTTTACCCCCACAATATTTTCATTAGTTTCGCTCACTCTCGAAATCAAGCATTTTACTGCAGGGTTGGAGCACCCTGTATATCAGCACAGGAATAAGGTAGGGAAGAATTCTAAGGACCATTTTGACTGCCTCCAGAAGTTAGATCAGATGGCCAATGGAATTTGGTGCTAGGCCTTTCCCTTTAGGTTTTACCCCAACAATGTTTTCATTAGTTTCGATCACTCTCAAAATCAAGCATTTTTCAGCAGGTTGGAACACCCTATATCTCACCACAGGAATAAGGTAGGGAAGAATTCAAATACTCATTTTGATGGCCTCCAGAAGTTAGATCAGATGGCCAATGCAATCTGGTGCTAGGCCTTTCCCTTCAGGTTTTACCCCAACAATGTTTTCATTAGCTTCAATCAGTCTCAAAATCAAGCATTTTACTGCAGGGTTGGAGCACCCTGTATCTCAGCAGAGGAATAAGGTAGGGAAGAATTCCAATACTCACTTTGACTGCCTCCAGAAGTTAGATCAGATGGCCAATGCAATCTGGTGCTAGGCCTTTCCCTTCAGGTTTTACCCCAACAAAGTTTTCATTAGTTTCAATCAGTCTCAAAATCAAGCATTATAAGGCAGGGTTGGAGCACCCTATATCTCAGCTGAGGAATACGGTTGGGAAGAATTCAAAAACTCACTTTGACTTTCTCCAGAAGTTAGATCAGATGGCCAATGCAATTTCGTGCTAGGTCTTTCCCTTTAGGTTTTACCCCCACAATGTTTTCATTAGTTTCGCTCACTCTCGATATCAAGCATTTTACAGCAGGTTGGAGCAGTTTGTATCTGAGCACAGGAATAAGGTAGGGAAGAATTCAAATACTCATTTTGACTGCCTCCAGAAGTTAGATCAGATGGCCAATGCAATTTGGTGCTAGGCCTTTCCCTTTAGGTTTTACCCCCACAATGTTTTCATTAGTTTCGATCACTCTCAAAATCAAGCATTTTTCAGCAGGTTGGAACACCCTGTATCTCAGCACAGGAATAAGGTAGGGAAGAATTCAAATACTCACTTTGACTGCCTCCAGAAGTTAGATCAGATGGCCAATGCAATTTGGTGCTAGGCCTTTCTCTTTAGGTTTTACCCCCACAATGTTTTCATTAGTTTCGCTCACTCTCGAAATCTAGAATTTTACAGCAGGGTGGAGCTCCCTGTGTCTCAGCAGAGGAATAAGGTAGGGAAGAATTCTAAGGATCATTTTGACTGCCTCCAGAAGTTAGATCAGATGGCCAATGGAATTTGGTGCTAGGCCTTTCCCTTTAGGTTTTACCCCCACAATGTTTTCATTAGTTTCGATCACTCTCAAAATCAAGCATTTTTCAGCAGGTTGGAACACCCTGTATCTCAGCACAGGAATAAGGTAGGGAAGAATTCTAAGGATCATTTTGACTGCCTCCAGAAGTTAGATAAGATGGCCAATGCAATTTGGTGCTAGGCCTTTCCCTTTAGGTTTTACCCCAACAATGTTCTCATTAGTTTCTCTCACGCTCGAAATCAAGCATTTTACAGAAGTTTGGACCACCCTGTATCTCAGCAGAGGAAAGAGCTAGGAAGAATTCTAAGTATCATTTTGACTGCCTCCAGAATTTAGACCAGATGGTCAATGCAATTTGGTGCTAGGCCTTTCCCTTTAGGTTTTACCCCAACTATGTTTTCATTAGTTTCGATCACTTTCGAAATCAAGCATTTTACAGCAGGTTGGAGCACCCTGCATCTCAGCAGAGGAATAAGATAGAGAGGAATTCTCTAGCACCATTTTGACTGCCTCCAGAAGTTAGATCAGATGGCCAATGCAATTTGGTGCTAGGCCTTTCCCTTTAGGTTTTACCTCCACAATGTTTTCATTAGTTTCGATCACTCTCAAAATCAAGCATTTTTCAGTGGGTTGGAACACCCTGTAACTCAGCACAGGAATAAGGTAGGGAAGAATTCAAATACTCATTTTGACGGCCTCCAGAAGTTAGATCAGATGGCCAATGCAATTTGGTTCTAGGCCTTTCCCTTTAGGTTTTACCACAACAATGTTTTCAATGTTTTCACTGATGTCATTTACCTGGACCTGAGCAAAGCCTTCGACACTGTCCCGCACCACATCCTGGTCTCCAAACTGGTGACACATGGGTTTGATGGGTGGACCACTAGATGGATAAGGAACTGGCTTGATGGCCGCACCCAAAGAGTGGCTGTCAATGGCTCCATATCCCAGTGGAGGCCAGTGACAAGCGGAGTCCCTCAGGGATCAGTCCTGGGACCTGTCTTGTTCAACATCTTTGTGGGTGCCATGGACAGTGGCATTGAGTGCACCCTCAGCAAGTTTGCTGCTGACACCAAGCTGTGTGGTGCAGCAGACACGCTGGAGGGAAGGGAGGCCATCCAGAGGGACCTTGACAGGCTGGAGAGGTGGGCACAAGCCAACCTCATGAAGTTCAATAAGAGCAAGTGCAGGGTCCTGCATCTGGGTCGAGGCAATCCCAGGCACAAATACAGGCTGGGCAGTGACTGGCTGGAAAGTAGCCCTGAGGAGAGAGACTTGGGGGTGCTGGTGGACAAAAAGCTCAACATGAGCTTTCAATGTGCACTTGCAGCCCGCAAAGCCAATCAGATCCTGGGCTGCATCAGGAGAAGTGTGGCTAGCAGGTCGAGGGAGGTGATCCTCCCCTCTACTCAGCCCTGGTGAGACCCCATCTGGAGTACTGTGTCCAGTTCTGGAGTCCCTATTACAAGAGGGATGTGGAGGTGCTGGAACGTGTCCAGAGAAGGGCCACAAGGATGATGAGAGGGCTGGAGCACCTCTCCTATGAGGACAGACTGAAGGAGTTGGGGCTGTTCAGTCTGCAGAAGAGAAGGCTCCGAGGTGACCTAATTGTGGCCTTCCAGTATCTGAAGGGGGCCTACAGGAAGGCTGGGGAAGGACTTCTCAGGATGTCAGGTAGTGATAGGACTAGGGGGAATGGAATGAAGCTGGAGGTGGGGAGATTCAGGCTGGATGTGAGGAGGAGGTTCTTCACCATGAGAGTGGTGAGACCCTGGAATGGGTTGTCCAGGGAGGTGGTCGAGGCCCCGTCCCTGGGGTGTTTAAGAGTAGGCTGGATGAGGCTCTATCCAGCCTGATCTAGTGTGGGGTTTCCCTGCCCATGGCAGGGGGGTTGGAACTAGATGATCCTTGTGGTCCCTTCCAACCCTGAATGAAACTATGAAACTATGAAACCATTAGTTTCGCTCACTCTCAAAATCAAGCATTTTACTGCAGGGTTGGAGCACCTTGTATCTCAGCAGAGGAATAAGATAGGGAAGAATTCAAATACTCATTTTGACTGCCTCCAGAAGTTAGATCAGATGGCCAATGCAATTTCGTGCTAGGCCTTTCCCTTTAGGTTTTACCCCAACAATGTTTTCATTAGTTTCGCTCACTGTAGAAATCATTTTACTGCAGGGTTGGAGCACCCTGCATCTCAGCACAGGAATAGGGTAGGGAAGAATTCAAATACTTATTTTGACTGCCTCCAGAAGTTAGATCAGATGGCCAATGCAATTTGGTGCTAGGCCTTTCCCTTTAGGTTTTACCCCAACAATGTTTTCATTAGTTTCACTGACTCTCAAAATCAAGCATTTCACAGCTGGTTGGAGCACCCTGTATCTCAGCATAGGAATAAGGTAGGGAAGAATTCAAATACTCACTTTGACTGCCTCCAGAAGTTAGATCAGATGGCCAATGCAATTTGGTGCTAGGCCTTTCCCTTTAGGTTTTACCCCCACAATGTTTTCATTAGTTTCGCTCACTCTCCAAATCAAGCATTTTACTGCAGGGTTGGAGCAGTTTGTATCTGAGCACAGGAATAAGGTAGGGAAGAATTCAAATACTCATTTTGACTGCCTCCAGAAGTTAGATCAGATGGCCAATGCAATTTGGTGCTAGGCCTTTCCCTTTAGGTTTTACCCCAACAATGTTCTCATTAGTTTCTCTCACACTCAAAATCATGCATTTTACAGAAGTTTGGACCACCCTGTATCTCAGCAGAGGAAAGAGCTAGGGAAGAATTCTAAGTATCATTTTGACTGCCTCCAAAAGTTAGACCAGATGGTCAATGCAATTTGGTGCTAGGCCTTTCCCTTTAGGTTTTACCCCAAAAATGTTTTCAAGAGTTTCGTTCATTGTCGAAATCAAGCATTTTACAGCAGGTTGGACCACCCTGCATCTCAGCAGAGTAATAAGGTAGGGAGGAATTCTTAGCACCATTTTGAGTGCCTCCAGAATTTAGATCAGATGGCCAATGCAATTTGGTGCTAGGCCTTTCCCTTTAGGTTTTACCACAACAATGTTTTCATTAGTTTCGCTCACTCTCAAATTCAAGCATTTTACTGCAGGGCTGGAGCACCCTGTATCTCAGCACAGGAATAAGGTAGGGAAGAATTCAAATACTCATTTTGACTGCCTCCTGAAGTTAGATCAGATGGCCATTGCAATTTGGTGCTAGGCCTTTCCTTTAGGTTTTACCCCAATAATGTTTTCATTAGTTTCGCTCACTCTCAAAATCAAGCATTTCACAGCTGGTTGGAGCACCCTATACCTCAGCAGAGGAGTAAGGTAGGGAAGAATTCAAATACTCACTTTGACTGCCTCCAGAAGTTAGATCAGATGGCCAATGCAATTTGGTGCTAGGCCTTTCCCTTTAGGTTTTACCCCAACAATGTTTTCATTAGTTTCGAGCACTCTCAAAATCAAGCATTTTACTGCAGGGTTGGTGCACCCTGTATCTCAGCACAGGAATAAGGTAGGGAAGAATTCAAATACTTATTTTGACTGCCTCCAGAAGTTAGATCAGATGGCCAATGCAATTTGGTGCTAGGCCTTTCCCTTTAGGTTTCACCCCAACAATGTTCTCATTAGTTTCTCTCACACTCGAAATCAAGCATTTTACAGAGGTTTGGACCACCCTGTATCTCAGCAGAGGAAAGGGCTAGGAAGAATTCTAAGGATCATTTTGACTGCCTCCAGAAGTTAGACCAGATGGTCAATGCAATTTGGTGCTAGGCCTTTCCCTTTAGGTTTTACCCCAACAAAGTTTACAAGAGTTTCGTTCATTGTCGAAATCAAGCATTTCACAGCTGGTTGGAGCACCGTGTATCTCAGCAGAGGAATAAGGTAGGGAAGAATTCAAATACTTACTTTGACTGCCTCCAGAAGTTAGATCAGATGGCCAATGCAATTTGGTGCTAGGTCTTTCCCTTTAGGTTTTACCCCCATAATGTTTTCATTAGTTTCACTCACTCTCAAAATCAAGCATTTTACTGCAGGGTTTGAGCACCCTGTATCTCAGCACAGGAATAAGGTAGTGAAGAATTCAAATACTCATTTTGACTGCCTCCAGAAGTTAGATCAGATGGCCAATGGAATTTGGTGCTAGGTCTTTCCCTTTAGGTTTTACCCCCACAATGTTTTCATTAGTTTCGCTCACTCTCAAAATCAAGCATTTTTCAGCAGGTTGGAGCACCTGTATCTCAGCAGAGGAATAAGGTAGGGAAGAATTCAAATACTCATTTTGCCTGCCTCCAGAAGTTAGATCAGATGGTCAATGCAATTTGGTGCTAGGCCTTTCCTTTAGGTTTTACCCCAACAATGTTTTCAAGAGTTTCGTTCATTGTCGAAATCAAGCATTTTACAGCCGGTTGGAGCACCCTGCATCTCAGCAGAGGAATAATGTAGGGAGGAATTCTTAGCGCCATTTTGACTGCCTCCAGAAGTTAGATCAGATGGCCAATGCAATTTGGTGCTAGGCCTTTCCCTTTAGGTTTTACCCCAACAATGTTTTCATTAGTTTCGCTCACCCTCGAAATCAAGCATTTTACTGCAGGGTTTGAGCACCCTGTATCTCAGCACAGAAATAAGGTAGGGAAGAATTCAAATACACATTTTGACTGCCTCCAGAAGTTAGATCAGATGGCCAATGGAATTTGGTGCTAGGCCTTTCCCTTTAGGTTTTACCCCAATAATGTTTTCATTAGTTTCGCTGACTCTCAAAATCAAGCATTTCACAGCTGTTTGGAGCACCCTGTATCTCAGCAGAGGAATAAGGTAGGGAAGAATTCAAATACTTACTTTGAATGCCTCCAGAAGTTAGATCAGATGGCCAATGCAATTTGGTGCTAGGCCTTTCCCTTTAGGTTTTACCCTAACAATGTTTTCATTAGTTTCGCTCACTCTCGAAATCATTTTCCTGAAGGGTTGGAGCACCCGATATATCAGCACAGGAATAAGGTAGGGAAGAATTCAAATACACATTTTGACTGCCTCCAGAAGTTAGATCAGATGGCCAATGCAATTTGGTGCTAGGCCTTTCCCTTTAGGTTTTACCCCAACAATGTTTTCATTAGTTTCGCTCACTCTCGAAATCAAGCATTTTACTGCAGGGTTGGAGCACCCTGTATATCAGCACAGGAATAAGGTAGGGAAGAATTCTAAGGATCATTTTGACTGCCTCCAGAAGTTAGATCAGATGGCCAATGGAATTTGGTGCTAGGCCTTTCCCTTTAGGTTTTACCCCAACAATGTTTTCATTAGTTTCGATCACTCTCAAAATCAAGCATTTTTCAGCAGGTTGGAACACCCTATATCTCACCACAGGAATAAGGTAGGGAAGAATTCAAATACTCATTTTGATGGCCTCCAGAAGTTAGATCAGATGGCCAATGCAATCTGGTGCTAGGCCTTTCCCTTCAGGTTTTACCCCAACAATGTTTTCATTAGTTTCGATTAGTCTCAAAATCAAGCATTTTACTGCAGGGTTGGAGCACCCTGTATCTCAGCAGAGGAATAAGGTAGGGAAGATTTCAAATACTCACTTTGACTGCCTCCAGAAGTTAGGTCAGATGGCCAATGCAATTTGGTGCTAGGCCTTTCCCTTTAGGTTTTACCTAACAATGTTTTCATTAGTTTCGCTCACTCTCAAATCAAGCATTTTACTGCAGGTTGGAGCACCCTGTATATCAGCACAGGAATAAGGTAGGGAAGAATTCTAAGGATCATTTTGACTGCCTCCAGAAGTTAGATCAGATGGCCGATGGAATTTGGTGCTAGGCCTTTCCCTGTAGGTTTTACCCCAACAATGTTTTCATTAGTTTCGATCACTCTCAAAATCAAGCATTTTTCAGCAGGTTGGAACACCCTATATCTCACCACAGGAATAAAGTAGGGAAGAATTCAAATACTCATTTTGATGGCCTCCAGAAGTTAGATCAGATGGCCAATGCAATCTGGTGCTAGGCCTTTCCCTTCAGGTTTTACCCCAACAAAGTTTTCATTAGTTTCAATCAGTCTCAAAATCAAGCATTATAAGGCAGGGTTGGAGCACCCTGTATCTCAGCTGAGGAATAAGGTTGGGAAGAATTCAAAACTCACTTTGACTTTCTCCAGAAGTTAGATCAGATGGCCAATGCAATTTGGTGCTAGGTCTTTCCCTTTAGGTTTTACCCCCACAATGTTTTCATTAGTTTCGCTCACTCTCGATATCAAGCATTTTACAGCAGGTTGGAGCAGTTTGTATCTGAGCACAGGAATAAGGTAGGGAAGAATTCAAATACTCATTTTGACTGCCTCCAGAAGTTAGATCAGATGGCCAATGCAATTTGGTGCTAGGTCTTTCCCTTTAGGTTTTACCCCCACAATGTTTTCATTAGTTTCGCTCACTCTCAAAATCAAGCAGTTTGCAGCCGGTTTGAGCACCTTGTATCTGAGCAGAGGAATGAGGTAGGGAAGAGTTTTAAGGTCCATTTTGACTGCCTCCAGAAGTTAGATCAGATGGCCAATGCAATTTGGTGCTAGGTCTTTCCCTTTAGGTTTTACCCCCACAATGTTTTCGTTGGTTTCGCTCACTCTCGAAATCAAACATTTTACAGCAGGTTGGAGCAGTTTGTATCTGAGCACAGGAATAAGGTAGGGAAGAATTCAAATACTCATTTTGACTGCCTCCAGAAGTTAGATCAGATGGCCAATGCAATTTGGTGCTAGGTCTTTCCCTTTAGGTTTTACCCCAACAATGTTTTCATTAGTTTCGCTCACTCTCAAAATCAAGCAGTTTACAGCCGGTTGGAGCACCCTGTATCTGAGCAGAGGAATGAGGTAGGGAAGAGTTTTAAGGACCATTTTGACTGCCTCCAGAAGTTAGATCGGATGGCCAATGCAATTTGGTGCTAGGTCTTTCCCTTTAGGTTTTACCCCCACAATGTTTTCATTAGTTTCGCTCACTCTCGAAATCAAGCATTTTACTGCAGGTTGGAGCACCTAGTATCTGAGCACAGGAATAAGGTAGGGAAGAATTCAAACACTCATTTTGACTGCCTCCAGAAGTTAGACCAGATGGCCAATGCAATTTGGTGCTAGGTCTTTCCCTTTAGGTTTTACCCCCACAATGTTTTCATTGGTTTCGCACACTCTCAAAATCAAGCAGTTTGCAGCCGGTTTGAGCACCCTGTATCTGAGCAGAGGAATGAGGTAGGGAAGAGTTTTAAGGACCATTTTGACTGCCTCCAGAAGTTAGATCGGATGGCCAATGCAATTTGGTGCTAGGTCTTTCCCTTTAGGTTTTACCCCCACAATGTTTTCATTAGTTTCGCTCACTCTCAAAATCAAGCATTTTACAGCAGGTTGGAGCAGTTTGTATCTGAGCACAGGAATAAGGTAGGGAAGAATTCAAATACTCATTTTGACTGTCTCCAGAAGTTAGATCAGATGGCCAATGCAATTTGGTGCTAGGTCTTTCCCTTTAGGTTTTACCCCCACAATGTTTTCATTAGTTTCGCTCACTCTCAATATCAAGCAGTTTACAGCAGGTTGGAGCACCCTGTATCTGAGCAGAGGAATAAGGTAGGGAAGAATTCAAACACTCATTTTGACTGCCTCCAGAAGTTAGATCAGATGGCCAATGCAATTTGGTGCTAGGTCTTTCCCTTTAGGTTTTACCCCCACAATGTTTTCATTAGTTTCGCTCACTCTCAAAATCAAGCATTTTACTGCAGGTTGGAGCAGTTTGTATCTGAGCACAGGAATAAGGTAGGGAAGAATTCAAACACTCATTTTGACTGCCTCCAGAAGTTAGATCAGATGGCCAATGCAATTTGGTGCTAGGTCTTTCCCTTTAGGTTTTACCCCCACAATGTTTTCATTGGTTTCGCTCACTCTCAAAATCAAGCTTTTTACTGCAGGTTGGAGCAGTTTGTATCTGAGCACAGGAATAAGGTAGGGAAGAATTCAAACACTCATTTTGACTGCCTCCAGAAGTTAGATCAGATGGCCAATGCAATTTGGTGCTAGGTCTTTCCCTTTAGGTTTTACCCCCACAATGTTTTCATTAGTTTCGCTCACTCTCAAAATCAAGCAGTTTACTGCAGGTTGGAGCACCTTGTATCTGAGCAGAGGAATGAGGTAGGGAAGAATTCTAAGGACCATTTTGACTGTCTCCAGAAGTTAGATCAGATGGCCAATGCAATTTGGTGCTAGGTCTTTCCCTTTAGGTTTTACCCCCACAATGTTTTCATTAGTTTCGCTCACTCTCAAAATCAAGCATTTTACAGCAGGTTGGAGCACCTTGTATCTGAGCACAGGAATAAGGTAGGGAAGAATTCAAATACTCATTTTGACTGCCTCCAGAAGTTAGATCAGATGGCCAATGCAATTTGGTGCTAGGTCTTTCCCTTTAGGTTTTACCCCCACAATGTTTTCATTGGTTTCGCTCACTCTCAAAATCAAACATTTTACTGCAGGTTGGAGCACCTTGTATCTGAGCACAGGAATAAGGTAGGGAAGAATTCAAATACTCATTTTGACTGCCTCCAGAAGTTAGATCAGATGGCCAATGCAATTTGGTGCTAGGTCTTTCCCTTTAGGTTTTACCCCCACAAAGTTTTCATTAGTTTCGCTCACTCTAAAAATCAAGCATTTTACAGCAGGTTGGAGCAGTTTGTATCTGAGCACAGGAATAAGGTAGGGAAGAATTCAAACACTCATTTTGACTGCCTCCAGAAGTTAGATCAGATGGCCAATGCAATTTGGTGCTAGGTCTTTCCCTTTAGGTTTTACCCCCACAATGTTTTCATTAGTTTCGCTCACTCTCAAAATCAAGCAGTTTACTGCAGGTTGGAGCAGTTTGTATCTGAGCACAGGAATAAGGTAGGGAAGAATTCAAATACTCATTTTGACTGCCTCCAGAAGTTAGATCAGATGGCCAATGCAATTTGGTGCTAGGTCTTTCCCTTTAGGTTTTACCCCCACAATGTTTTCATTGGTTTCGCTCACTCTCAAAATCAAGCATTTTACAGCAGGTTGGAGCAGTTTGTATCTGAGCACAGGAATAAGGTAGGGAAGAATTCAAATACTCATTTTGACTGCCTCCAGAAGTTAGATCAGATGGCCAATGCAATTTGGTGCTAGGTCTTTCCCTTTAGGTTTTACCCCACAATGTTTTCATTAGTTTCGCTCACTCTAAAATCAAGCATTTTACAGCAGGTTGGAGCAGTTTGTATCTGAGCACAGGAATAAGGTAGGAAGAATTCAAACACTCATTTTGACTGCCTCCAGAAGTTAGATCAGATGGCCAATGCAATTTGGTGCTAGGTCTTTCCTTTAGGTTTTACCCCACAATGTTTTCATTAGTTTCGCTCACTCTCAAAATCAAGCATTTTACTGCAGGTTGAGCACCTTGTATCTGAGCACAGGAATAAGGTAGGGAAGAATTCAAATACTCATTTTGACTGCCTCCAGAAGTTAGATCAGATGGCCAATGCAATTTGGTGCTAGGTCTTTCCCTTTAGGTTTTACCCCCACAATGTTTTCATTAGTTTCGCTCACTCTCAAAATCAAGCAGTTTACTGCAGGTTGGAGCAGTTTGTATCTGAGCAGAGGAATAAGGTAGGGAAGAATTCAAAGGACTCATTTTGACTGCCTCCAGAAGTTAGATCAGATGGCCAATGCAATTTGGTGCTAGGTCTTTCCCTTTAGGTTTTACCCCCACAATGTTTTCATTAGTTTCGCTCACTCTCGAAATCAAGCATTTTACTGCAGGTTGGAGCACCTTGTATCTGAGCACAGGAATAAGGTAGGGAAGAATTCAAACACTCATTTTGACTGCCTCCAGAAGTTAGATCAGATGGCCAATGCAATTTGGTGCTAGGTCTTTCCCTTTAGGTTTTACCCCCACAATGTTTTCATTGGTTTCGCTCACTCTCAAAATCAAGCAGTTTGCAGCCGGTTTGAGCACCCTGTATCTGAGCAGAGGAATAAGGTAGGGAAGAATTCAAATACCATTTTGACTGCCTCCAGAAGTTAGATCAGATGGCCAATGCAATTTGGTGCTAGGTCTTTCCCTTTAGGTTTTACCCCCACAATGTTTTCATTAGTTTCGCTCACTCTCAAAATCAAGCATTTTACTGCAGGTTGGAGCACCTTGTATCTGAGCACAGGAATAAGGTAGGGAAGAATTCAAACACTCATTTTGACTGCCTCCAGAAGTTAGACCAGATGGCCAATGCAATTTGGTGCTAGGTCTTTCCCTTTAGGTTTTACCCCCACAATGTTTTCATTGGTTTCGCTCACTCTCAAAATCAAGCAGTTTACTGCAGGTTGGAGCACCCTGTATCTGAGCACAGGAATAAGGTAGGGAAGAATTCAAATACTCATTTTGACTGCCTCCAGAAGTTAGATCAGATGGCCAATGCAATTTGGTGCTAGGTCTTTCCCTTTAGGTTTTACCCCCACAATGTTTTCATTAGTTTCGCTCACTCTCAAAATCAAGCATTTTAATGCAGGTTGGAGCAGTTTGTATCTGAGCACAGGAATAAGGTAGGGAAGAATTCAAATACTCATTTTGACTGCCTCCAGAAGTTAGATCAGATGGCCAATGCAATTTGGTGCTAGGTCTTTCCCTTTAGGTTTTACCCCCACAATGTTTTCATTAGTTTCGCTCACTCTCAAAATCAAGCAGTTTACTGCAGGTTGGAGCACCTTGTATCTGAGCACAGGAATAAGGTAGGGAAGAATTCAAACACTCATTTTGACTGCCTCCAGAAGTTAGATCAGATGGCCAATGCAATTTGGTGCTAGGTCTTTCCCTTTAGGTTTTACCCCCACAATGTTTTCATTAGTTTCGCTCACTCTCAAAATCAAGCATTTTACTGCAGGTTGGAGCACCTTGTATCTGAGCACAGGAATAAGGTAGGGAAGAATTCAAACACTCATTTTGACTGCCTCCAGAAGTTAGATCAGATGGCCAATGCAATTTGGTGCTAGGTCTTTCCCTTTAGGTTTTACCCCCACAATGTTTTCATTAGTTTCGCTCACTCTCAAAATCAAGCTTTTTACTGCAGGTTGGAGCAGTTTGTATCTGAGCACAGGAATAAGGTAGGGAAGAATTCAAACACTCATTTTGACTGCCTCCAGAAGTTAGATCAGATGGCCAATGCAATTTGGTGCTAGGTCTTTCCCTTTAGGTTTTACCCCCACAATGTTTTCATTAGTTTCGCTCACTCTCAAAATCAAGCAGTTTACTGCAGGTTGGAGCACCCTGTATCTGAGCAGAGGAATAAGGTAGGGAAGAATTCAAAGGACCATTTTGACTGTCTCCAGAAGTTAGATCAGATGGCCAATGCAATTTGGTGCTAGGTCTTTCCCTTTAGGTTTTACCCCCACAATGTTTTCATTAGTTTCGCTCACTCTCAAAATCAAGCATTTTACTGCAGGTTGGAGCACCTTGTATCTGAGCACAGGAATAAGGTAGGGAAGAATTCAAATACTCATTTTGACTGCCTCCAGAAGTTAGATCAGATGGCCAATGCAATTTGGTGCTAGGTCTTTCCCTTTAGGTTTTACCCCCACAATGTTTTCATTAGTTTCGCTCACTCTCAAAATCAAGCATTTTACTGCAGGTTGGAGCAGTTTGTATCTGAGCACAGGAATAAGGTAGGGAAGAATTCAAATACTCATTTTGACTGCCTCCAGAAGTTAGATCAGATGGCCAATGCAATTTGGTGCTAGGTCTTTCCCTTTAGGTTTTACCCCCACAATGTTTTCATTAGTTTCGCTCACTCTCAAAATCAAGCAGTTTACTGCAGGTTGGAGCAGTTTGTATCTGAGCACAGGAATAAGGTAGGGAAGAATTCAAATACTCATTTTGACTGCCTCCAGAAGTTAGATCAGATGGCCAATGCAATTTGGTGCTAGGTCTTTCCCTTTAGGTTTTACCCCCACAATGTTTTCATTAGTTTCGCTCACTCTCAAAATCAAACATTTTACTGCAGGTTGGAGCAGTTTGTATCTGAGCACAGGAATAAGGTAGGGAAGAATTCAAATACTCATTTTGACTGCCTCCAGAAGTTAGATCAGATGGCCAATGCAATTTGGTGCTAGGTCTTTCCCTTTAGGTTTTACCCCCACAATGTTTTCATTAGTTTCGCTCACTCTCAAAATCAAGCATTTTACTGCAGGTTGGAGCAGTTTGTATCTGAGCACAGGAATAAGGTAGGGAAGAATTCAAACACTCATTTTGACTGCCTCCAGAAGTTAGATCAGATGGCCAATGCAATTTGGTGCTAGGTCTTTCCCTTTAGGTTTTACCCCCACAATGTTTTCATTAGTTTCGCTCACTCTCAAAATCAAGCAGTTTACAGCAGGTTGGAGCACCCTGTATCTGAGCAGAGGAATAAGGTAGGGAAGAATTCAAATACTCATTTTGACTGCCTCCAGAAGTTAGATCAGATGGCCAATGCAATTTGGTGCTAGGTCTTTCCCTTTAGGTTTTACCCCCACAATGTTTTCATTGGTTTCGCTCACTCTCAAAATCAAGCATTTTACAGCAGGTTGGAGCAGTTTGTATCTGAGCACAGGAATAAGGTAGGGAAGAATTCAAATACTCATTTTGACTGCCTCCAGAAGTTAGATCAGATGGCCAATGCAATTTGGTGCTAGGTCTTTCCCTTTAGGTTTTACCCCCACAATGTTTTCATTAGTTTCGCTCACTCTCAAAATCAAGCATTTTACTGCAGGTTGGAGCAGTTTGTATCTGAGCACAGGAATAAGGTAGGAAGAATTCAAACACTCATTTTGACTGCCTCCAGAAGTTAGATCAGATGGCCAATGCAATTTGGTGCTAGGTCTTTCCCTTTAGGTTTTACCCCCACAATGTTTTCATTAGTTTCGCTCACTCTCAAAATCAAGCATTTTACTGCAGGTTGGAGCAGTTTGTATCTGAGCACAGGAATAAGGTAGGGAAGAATTCAAATACTCATTTTGACTGCCTCCAGAAGTTAGATCAGATGGCCAATGCAATTTGGTGCTAGGTCTTTCCCTTTAGGTTTTACCCCCAACAATGTTTTCATTAGTTTCGCTCACTCTCAAAATCAAGCATTTTACTGCAGGTTGGAGCACCCTGTATCTGAGCAGAGGAATAAGGTAGGGAAGAATTCAAACACTCATTTTGACTGCCTCCAGAAGTTAGATCAGATGGCCAATGCAATTTGGTGCTAGGTCTTTCCCTTTAGGTTTTACCCCCACAATGTTTTCATTAGTTTCGCTCACTCTCAAAATCAAGCATTTTACTGCAGGTTGGAGCAGTTTGTATCTGAGCACAGGAATAAGGTAGGGAAGAATTCAAACACTCATTTTGACTGCCTCCAGAAGTTAGATCAGATGGCCAATGCAATTTGGTGCTAGGTCTTTCCCTTTAGGTTTTACCCCCACAATGTTTTCATTGGTTTCGCTCACTCTCAAAATCAAGCATTTTACTGCAGGTTGGAGCAGTTTGTATCTGAGCACAGGAATAAGGTAGGGAAGAATTCAAATACTCATTTTGACTGCCTCCAGAAGTTAGATCAGATGGCCAATGCAATTTGGTGCTAGGTCTTTCCCTTTAGGTTTTACCCCCACAATGTTTTCATTAGTTTCGCTCACTCTCAAAATCAAGCATTTTACTGCAGGTTGGAGCACCTTGTATCTGAGCACAGGAATAAGGTAGGGAAGAATTCAAATACTCATTTTGACTGCCTCCAGAAGTTAGATCAGATGGCCAATGCAATTTGGTGCTAGGTCTTTCCCTTTAGGTTTTACCCCACAATGTTTTCATTAGTTTCGCTCACTCTCAAAATCAAGCATTTTACTGCAGGTTGGAGCAGTTTGTATCTGAGCACAGGAATAAGGTAGGGAAGAATTCAAATACTCATTTTGACTGCCTCCAGAAGTTAGATCAGATGGCCAATGCAATTTGGTGCTAGGTCTTTCCCTTTAGGTTTTACCCCCACAATGTTTTCATTAGTTTCGCTCACTCTCAAAATCAAGCATTTTACTGCAGGTTGGAGCAGTTTGTATCTGAGCACAGGAATAAGGTAGGGAAGAATTCAAACACTCATTTTGACTGCCTCCAGAAGTTAGATCAGATGGCCAATGCAATTTGGTGCTAGGTCTTTCCCTTTAGGTTTTACCCCCACAATGTTTTCATTAGTTTCGCTCACTCTCAAAATCAAGCATTTTACTGCAGGTTGGAGCAGTTTGTATCTGAGCACAGGAATAAGGTAGGGAAGAATTCAAACACTCATTTTGACTGCCTCCAGAAGTTAGATCAGATGGCCAATGCAATTTGGTGCTAGGTCTTTCCCTTTAGGTTTTACCCCCACAATGTTTTCATTGGTTTCGCTCACTCTCAAAATCAAGCATTTTACTGCAGGTTGGAGCAGTTTGTATCTGAGCACAGGAATAAGGTAGGGAAGAATTCAAACACTCATTTTGACTGCCTCCAGAAGTTAGATCAGATGGCCAATGCAATTTGGTGCTAGGTCTTTCCCTTTAGGTTTTACCCCCACAATGTTTTCATTAGTTTCGCTCACTCTCAAAATCAAGCATTTTACTGCAGGTTGGAGCAGTTTGTATCTGAGCACAGGAATAAGGTAGGGAAGAATTCAAATACTCATTTTGACTGCCTCCAGAAGTTAGATCAGATGGCCAATGCAATTTGGTGCTAGGTCTTTCCCTTTAGGTTTTACCCCACAATGTTTTCATTAGTTTCGCTCACTCTCAAAATCAAGCATTTTACTGCAGGTTGGAGCAGTTTGTATCTGAGCACAGGAATAAGGTAGGGAAGAATTCAAATACTCATTTTGACTGCCTCCAGAAGTTAGATCAGATGGCCAATGCAATTTGGTGCTAGGTCTTTCCCTTTAGGTTTTACCCCCACAATGTTTTCATTAGTTTCGCTCACTCTCAAAATCAAGCATTTTACTGCAGGTTGGAGCAGTTTGTATCTGAGCACAGGAATAAGGTAGGGAAGAATTCAAATACTCATTTTGACTGCCTCCAGAAGTTAGATCAGATGGCCAATGCAATTTGGTGCTAGGTCTTTCCCTTTAGGTTTTACCCCACAATGTTTTCATTAGTTTCGCTCACTCTCAAAATCAAGCATTTTACTGCAGGTTGGAGCAGTTTGTATCTGAGCACAGGAATAAGGTAGGGAAGAATTCAAATACTCATTTTGACTGCCTCCAGAAGTTAGATCAGATGGCCAATGCAATTTGGTGCTAGGTCTTTCCCTTTAGGTTTTACCCCCACAATGTTTTCATTAGTTTCGCTCACTCTCAAAATCAAGCATTTTACTGCAGGTTGGAGCACCTTTGTATCTGAGCACAGGAATAAGGTAGGGAAGAATTCAAATACTCATTTTGACTGCCTCCAGAAGTTAGATCAGATGGCCAATGCAATTTGGTGCTAGGTCTTTCCCTTTAGGTTTTACCCCCACAATGTTTTCATTAGTTTCGCTCACTCTCAAAATCAAGCATTTTACAGCAGGTTGGAGCAGTTTGTATCTGAGCACAGGAATAAGGTAGGGAAGAATTCAAACACTCATTTTGACTGCCTCCAGAAGTTAGATCAGATGGCCAATGCAATTTGGTGCTAGGTCTTTCCCTTTAGGTTTTACCCCCACAATGTTTTCATTAGTTTCGCTCACTCTCAAAATCAAGCATTTTACTGCAGGTTGGAGCAGTTTGTATCTGAGCACAGGAATAAGGTAGGGAAGAATTCAAATACTCATTTTGACTGCCTCCAGAAGTTAGATCAGATGGCCAATGCAATTTGGTGCTAGGTCTTTCCCTTTAGGTTTTACCCCCACAATGTTTTCATTAGTTTCGCTCACTCTCAAAATCAAGCATTTTACTGCAGGTTGGAGCAGTTTGTATCTGAGCACAGGAATAAGGTAGGGAAGAATTCAAATACTCATTTTGACTGCCTCCAGAAGTTAGATCAGATGGCCAATGCAATTTGGTGCTAGGTCTTTCCCTTTAGGTTTTACCCCCACAATGTTTTCATTAGTTTCGCTCACTCTAAAAATCAAGCATTTTACAGCAGGTTGGAGCAGTTTGTATCTGAGCACAGGAATAAGGTAGGGAAGAATTCAAACACTCATTTTGACTGCCTCCAGAAGTTAGATCAGATGGCCAATGCAATTTGGTGCTAGGTCTTTCCTTTAGGTTTTACCCCCACAATGTTTTCATTAGTTTCGCTCACTCTCAAAATCAAGCATTTTACTGCAGGTTGGAGCACCTTGTATCTGAGCACAGGAATAAGGTAGGGAAGAATTCAAATACTCATTTTGACTGCCTCCAGAAGTTAGATCAGATGGCCAATGCAATTTGGTGCTAGGTCTTTCCCTTTAGGTTTTACCCCCACAATGTTTTCATTAGTTTCGCTCACTCTCAAAATCAAGCATTTTACTGCAGGTTGGAGCACCTTGTATCTGAGCACAGGAATAAGGTAGGGAAGAATTCAAATACTCATTTTGACTGCCTCCAGAAGTTAGATCAGATGGCCAATGCAATTTGGTGCTAGGTCTTTCCCTTTAGGTTTTACCCCCACAATGTTTTCATTAGTTTCGCTCACTCTCAAAATCAAGCATTTTACTGCAGGTTGGAGCAGTTTGTATCTGAGCACAGGAATAAGGTAGGGAAGAATTCAAACACTCATTTTGACTGCCTCCAGAAGTTAGATCAGATGGCCAATGCAATTTGGTGCTAGGTCTTTCCCTTTAGGTTTTACCCCCACAATGTTTTCATTAGTTTCGCTCACTCTAAAAATCAAGCATTTTACTGCAGGTTGGAGCAGTTTGTATCTGAGCACAGGAATAAGGTAGGGAAGAATTCAAACACTCATTTTGACTGCCTCCAGAAGTTAGATCAGATGGCCAATGCAATTTGGTGCTAGGTCTTTCCCTTTAGGTTTTACCCCCACAATGTTTTCATTAGTTTCGCTCACTCTCAAAATCAAGCATTTTACTGCAGGTTGGAGCAGTTTGTATCTGAGCACAGGAATAAGGTAGGGAAGAATTCAAATACTCATTTTGACTGCCTCCAGAAGTTAGATCAGATGGCCAATGCAATTTGGTGCTAGGTCTTTCCCTTTAGGTTTTACCCCACAATGTTTTCATTAGTTTCGCTCACTCTCAAAATCAAGCATTTTACTGCAGGTTGGAGCAGTTTGTATCTGAGCACAGGAATAAGGTAGGGAAGAATTCAAATACTCATTTTGACTGCCTCCAGAAGTTAGATCAGATGGCCAATGCAATTTGGTGCTAGGTCTTTCCCTTTAGGTTTTACCCCACAATGTTTTCATTAGTTTCGCTCACTCTCAAAATCAAGCATTTTACTGCAGGTTGGAGCACCCTTGTATCTGAGCACAGGAATAAGGTAGGGAAGAATTCAAATACCATTTTGACTGCCTCCAGAAGTTAGATCAGATGGCCAATGCAATTTGGTGCTAGGTCTTTCCCTTTAGGTTTTACCCCCACAATGTTTTCATTAGTTTCGCTCACTCTCAAAATCAAGCATTTTACTGCAGGTTGGAGCAGTTTGTATCTGAGCACAGGAATAAGGTAGGGAAGAATTCAAATACTCATTTTGACTGCCTCCAGAAGTTAGATCAGATGGCCAATGCAATTTGGTGCTAGGTCTTTCCCTTTAGGTTTTACCCCACAATGTTTTCATTAGTTTCGCTCACTCTCAAAATCAAGCATTTTACTGCAGGTTGGAGCAGTTTGTATCTGAGCACAGGAATAAGGTAGGGAAGAATTCAAATACTCATTTTGACTGCCTCCAGAAGTTAGATCAGATGGCCAATGCAATTTGGTGCTAGGTCTTTCCCTTTAGGTTTTACCCCCACAATGTTTTCATTAGTTTCGCTCACTCTCAAAATCAAGCAGTTTACTGCAGGTTGGAGCAGTTTGTATCTGAGCACAGGAATAAGGTAGGGAAGAATTCAAATACTCATTTTGACTGCCTCCAGAAGTTAGATCAGATGGCCAATGCAATTTGGTGCTAGGTCTTTCCCTTTAGGTTTTACCCCCACAATGTTTTCATTAGTTTCGCTCACTCTCAAAATCAAGCATTTTACTGCAGGTTGGAGCACTTTGTATCTGAGCACAGGAATAAGGTAGGGAAGAATTCAAATACTCATTTTGACTGCCTCCAGAAGTTAGATCAGATGGCCAATGCAATTTGGTGCTAGGTCTTTCCCTTTAGGTTTTACCCCACAATGTTTTCATTAGTTTCGCTCACTCTCGAAATCAAGCATTTTACAGCAGGTTGGAGCAGTTTGTATCTGAGCACAGGAATAAGGTAGGGAAGAATTCAAATACTCATTTTGACTGCCTCCAGAAGTTAGATCAGATGGCCAATGCAATTTGGTGCTAGGTCTTTCCCTTTAGGTTTTACCCCACAATGTTTTCATTAGTTTCGCTCACTCTCAAAATCAAGCATTTTACTGCAGGTTGGAGCAGTTTGTATCTGAGCACAGGAATAAGGTAGGGAAGAATTCAAATACTCATTTTGACTGCCTCCAGAAGTTAGATCAGATGGCCAATGCAATTTGGTGCTAGGTCTTTCCTTTAGGTTTTACCCCCACAATGTTTTCATTAGTTTCGCTCACTCTCAAAATCAAGCATTTTACTGCAGGTTGGAGCAGTTTGTATCTGAGCACAGGAATAAGGTAGGGAAGAATTCAAACACTCATTTTGACTGCCTCCAGAAGTTAGATCAGATGGCCAATGCAATTTGGTGCTAGGTCTTTCCCTTTAGGTTTTACCCCCACAATGTTTTCATTAGTTTCGCTCACTCTCAAAATCAAGCATTTTACTGCAGGTTGGAGCAGTTTGTATCTGAGCACAGGAATAAGGTAGGGAAGAATTCAAATACTCATTTTGACTGCCTCCAGAAGTTAGATCAGATGGCCAATGCAATTTGGTGCTAGGTCTTTCCCTTTAGGTTTTACCCCCACAATGTTTTCATTAGTTTCGCTCACTCTCAAAATCAAGCATTTTACAGCAGGTTGGAGCAGTTTGTATCTGAGCAGAGGAATAAGGTAGGGAAGAATTCAAATACTCATTTTGACTGCCTCCAGAAGTTAGATCAGATGGCCAATGCAATTTGGTGCTAGGTCTTTCCCTTTAGGTTTTACCCCCACAATGTTTTCATTAGTTTCGCTCACTCTCAAAATCAAGCATTTTACTGCAGGTTGGAGCAGTTTGTATCTGAGCACAGGAATAAGGTAGGGAAGAATTCAAACACTCATTTTGACTGCCTCCAGAAGTTAGATCAGATGGCCAATGCAATTTGGTGCTAGGTCTTTCCCTTTAGGTTTTACCCCCACAATGTTTTCATTAGTTTCGCTCACTCTCAAAATCAAGCATTTTACTGCAGGTTGGAGCAGTTTGTATCTGAGCACAGGAATAAGGTAGGGAAGAATTCAAATACTCATTTTGACTGCCTCCAGAAGTTAGATCAGATGGCCAATGCAATTTGGTGCTAGGTCTTTCCCTTTAGGTTTTACCCCCACAATGTTTTCATTAGTTTCGCTCACTCTCAAAATCAAGCATTTTACTGCAGGTTGGAGCAGTTTGTATCTGAGCACAGGAATAAGGTAGGGAAGAATTCAAACACTCATTTTGACTGCCTCCAGAAGTTAGATCAGATGGCCAATGCAATTTGGTGCTAGGTCTTTCCTTTAGGTTTTACCCCACAATGTTTTCATTGGTTTCGCTCACTCTCAAAATCAAGCATTTTACTGCAGGTTGGAGCAGTTTGTATCTGAGCACAGGAATAAGGTAGGGAAGAATTCAAATACTCATTTTGACTGCCTCCAGAAGTTAGATCAGATGGCCAATGCAATTTGGTGCTAGGTCTTTCCCTTTAGGTTTTACCCCCACAATGTTTTCATTAGTTTCGCTCACTCTCAAAATCAAGCATTTTACTGCAGGTTGGAGCAGTTTGTATCTGAGCACAGGAATAAGGTAGGGAAGAATTCAAATACTCATTTTGACTGCCTCCAGAAGTTAGATCAGATGGCCAATGCAATTTGGTGCTAGGTCTTTCCCTTTAGGTTTTACCCCACAATGTTTTCATTAGTTTCGCTCACTCTCAAAATCAAGCATTTTACTGCAGGTTGGAGCAGTTTGTATCTGAGCACAGGAATAAGGTAGGGAAGAATTCAAACACTCATTTTGACTGCCTCCAGAAGTTAGATCAGATGGCCAATGCAATTTGGTGCTAGGTCTTTCCTTTAGGTTTTACCCCCACAATGTTTTCATTAGTTTCGCTCACTCTCAAAATCAAGCATTTTACTGCAGGTTGGAGCAGTTTGTATCTGAGCACAGGAATAAGGTAGGGAAGAATTCAAATACTCATTTTGACTGCCTCCAGAAGTTAGATCAGATGGCCAATGCAATTTGGTGCTAGGTCTTTCCCTTTAGGTTTTACCCCACAATGTTTTCATTAGTTTCGCTCACTCTCAAAATCAAGCATTTTACTGCAGGTTGGAGCAGTTTGTATCTGAGCACAGGAATAAGGTAGGGAAGAATTCAAACACTCATTTTGACTGCCTCCAGAAGTTAGATCAGATGGCCAATGCAATTTGGTGCTAGGTCTTTCCCTTTAGGTTTTACCCCCACAATGTTTTCATTAGTTTCGCTCACTCTCAAAATCAAGCAGTTTACTGCAGGTTGGAGCACCCTGTATCTGAGCACAGGAATAAGGTAGGGAAGAATTCAAATACTCATTTTGACTGCCTCCAGAAGTTAGATCAGATGGCCAATGCAATTTGGTGCTAGGTCTTTCCCTTTAGGTTTTACCCCCACAATGTTTTCATTAGTTTCGCTCACTCTCAAAATCAAGCATTTTACTGCAGGTTGGAGCAGTTTGTATCTGAGCACAGGAATAAGGTAGGGAAGAATTCAAATACTCATTTTGACTGCCTCCAGAAGTTAGATCAGATGGCCAATGCAATTTGGTGCTAGGTCTTTCCCTTTAGGTTTTACCCCCACAATGTTTTCATTAGTTTCGCTCACTCTCAAAATCAAGCATTTTACTGCAGGTTGGAGCAGTTTGTATCTGAGCACAGGAATAAGGTAGGGAAGAATTCAAATACTCATTTTGACTGCCTCCAGAAGTTAGATCAGATGGCCAATGCAATTTGGTGCTAGGTCTTTCCCTTTAGGTTTTACCCCCACAATGTTTTCATTAGTTTCGCTCACTCTCAAAATCAAGCATTTTACTGCAGGTTGGAGCAGTTTGTATCTGAGCACAGGAATAAGGTAGGGAAGAATTCAAATACTCATTTTGACTGCCTCCAGAAGTTAGATCAGATGGCCAATGCAATTTGGTGCTAGGTCTTTCCCTTTAGGTTTTACCCCACAATGTTTTCATTAGTTTCGCTCACTCTCAAAATCAAGCATTTTACTGCAGGTTGGAGCAGTTTGTATCTGAGCACAGGAATAAGGTAGGGAAGAATTCAAATACTCATTTTGACTGCCTCCAGAAGTTAGATCAGATGGCCAATGCAATTTGGTGCTAGGTCTTTCCCTTTAGGTTTTACCCCACAATGTTTTCATTAGTTTCGCTCACTCTCAAAATCAAGCATTTTACTGCAGGTTGGAGCAGTTTGTATCTGAGCACAGGAATAAGGTAGGGAAGAATTCAAATACTCATTTTGACTGCCTCCAGAAGTTAGATCAGATGGCCAATGCAATTTGGTGCTAGGTCTTTCCCTTTAGGTTTTACCCCACAATGTTTTCATTAGTTTCGCTCA
This sequence comes from Melanerpes aurifrons, assembly GCA_011125475.1. NCBI lineage: Eukaryota > Metazoa > Chordata > Aves > Piciformes > Picidae > Melanerpes > Melanerpes aurifrons. The sequence goes on along the minus strand of WWNC01000077.1, from coordinate 66,207 downwards.
CTCTCAAAATCAAGCATTTTACTGCAGGTTGGAGCAGTTTGTATCTGAGCACAGGAATAAGGTAGGGAAGAATTCAAATACTCATTTTGACTGCCTCCAGAAGTTAGATCAGATGGCCAATGCAATTTGGTGCTAGGTCTTTCCTTTAGGTTTTACCCCACAATGTTTTCATTAGTTTCGCTCACTCTCAAAATCAAGCATTTTACTGCAGGTTGGAGCAGTTTGTATCTGAGCACAGGAATAAGGTAGGAAGAATTCAAATACTCATTTTGACTGCCTCCAGAAGTTAGATCAGATGGCCAATGCAATTTGGTGCTAGGTCTTTCCCTTTAGGTTTTACCCCACAATGTTTTCATTAGTTTCGCTCACTCTCAAAATCAAGCATTTTACAGCAGGTTGGAGCAGTTTGTATCTGAGCACAGGAATAAGGTAGGAAGAATTCAAACACTCATTTTGACTGCCTCCAGAAGTTAGATCAGATGGCCAATGCAATTTGGTGCTAGGTCTTTCCCTTTAGGTTTTACCCCCACAATGTTTTCATTAGTTTCGCTCACTCTCAAAATCAAGCATTTTACTGCAGGTTGGAGCAGTTTGTATCTGAGCACAGGAATAAGGTAGGGAAGAATTCAAATACTCATTTTGACTGCCTCCAGAAGTTAGATCAGATGGCCAATGCAATTTGGTGCTAGGTCTTTCCTTTAGGTTTTACCCCACAATGTTTTCATTAGTTTCGCTCACTCTCAAAATCAAGCATTTTACTGCAGGTTGGAGCAGTTTGTATCTGAGCACAGGAATAAGGTAGGGAAGAATTCAAATACTCATTTTGACTGCCTCCAGAAGTTAGATCAGATGGCCAATGCAATTTGGTGCTAGGTCTTTCCCTTTAGGTTTTACCCCACAATGTTTTCATTAGTTTCGCTCACTCTCAAAATCAAGCATTTTACTGCAGGTTGGAGCACCTTGTATCTGAGCACAGGAATAAGGTAGGGAAGAATTCAAATACTCATTTTGACTGCCTCCAGAAGTTAGATCAGATGGCCAATGCAATTTGGTGCTAGGTCTTTCCCTTTAGGTTTTACCCCACAATGTTTTCATTAGTTTCGCTCACTCTCAAAATCAAGCATTTTACTGCAGGTTGGAGCAGTTTGTATCTGAGCACAGGAATAAGGTAGGGAAGAATTCAAATACTCATTTTGACTGCCTCCAGAAGTTAGATCAGATGGCCAATGCAATTTGGTGCTAGGTCTTTCCCTTTAGGTTTTACCCCCACAATGTTTTCATTAGTTTCGCTCACTCTCAAAATCAAGCATTTTACTGCAGGTTGGAGCACCTTGTATCTGAGCACAGGAATAAGGTAGGGAAGAATTCAAATACTCATTTTGACTGCCTCCAGAAGTTAGATCAGATGGCCAATGCAATTTGGTGCTAGGTCTTTCCCTTTAGGTTTTACCCCCACAATGTTTTCATTAGTTTCGCTCACTCTCAAAATCAAGCATTTTACTGCAGGTTGGAGCAGTTTGTATCTGAGCACAGGAATAAGGTAGGGAAGAATTCAAACACTCATTTTGACTGCCTCCAGAAGTTAGATCAGATGGCCAATGCAATTTGGTGCTAGGTCTTTCCCTTTAGGTTTTACCCCCACAATGTTTTCATTAGTTTCGCTCACTCTCAAAATCAAGCATTTTACTGCAGGTTGGAGCAGTTTGTATCTGAGCACAGGAATAAGGTAGGGAAGAATTCAAATACTCATTTTGACTGCCTCCAGAAGTTAGATCAGATGGCCAATGCAATTTGGTGCTAGGTCTTTCCCTTTAGGTTTTACCCCCACAATGTTTTCATTAGTTTCGCTCACTCTCAAAATCAAGCATTTTACTGCAGGTTGGAGCACCTTGTATCTGAGCACAGGAATAAGGTAGGGAAGAATTCAAATACTCATTTTGACTGCCTCCAGAAGTTAGATCAGATGGCCAATGCAATTTGGTGCTAGGTCTTTCCCTTTAGGTTTTACCCCCACAATGTTTTCATTAGTTTCGCTCACTCTCAAAATCAAGCATTTTACTGCAGGTTGGAGCAGTTTGTATCTGAGCACAGGAATAAGGTAGGGAAGAATTCAAATACTCATTTTGACTGCCTCCAGAAGTTAGATCAGATGGCCAATGCAATTTGGTGCTAGGTCTTTCCTTTAGGTTTTACCCCCACAATGTTTTCATTAGTTTCGCTCACTCTCAAAATCAAGCATTTTACTGCAGGTTGGAGCAGTTTGTATCTGAGCACAGGAATAAGGTAGGGAAGAATTCAAATACTCATTTTGACTGCCTCCAGAAGTTAGATCAGATGGCCAATGCAATTTGGTGCTAGGTCTTTCCCTTTAGGTTTTACCCCCACAATGTTTTCATTAGTTTCGCTCACTCTCAAAATCAAGCATTTTACTGCAGGTTGGAGCACCTTGTATCTGAGCACAGGAATAAGGTAGGGAAGAATTCAAATACTCATTTTGACTGCCTCCAGAAGTTAGATCAGATGGCCAATGCAATTTGGTGCTAGGTCTTTCCCTTTAGGTTTTACCCCCACAATGTTTTCATTAGTTTCGCTCACTCTCAAAATCAAGCATTTTACTGCAGGTTGGAGCAGTTTGTATCTGAGCACAGGAATAAGGTAGGGAAGAATTCAAACACTCATTTTGACTGCCTCCAGAAGTTAGATCAGATGGCCAATGCAATTTGGTGCTAGGTCTTTCCCTTTAGGTTTTACCCCACAATGTTTTCATTAGTTTCGCTCACTCTCAAAATCAAGCATTTTACTGCAGGTTGGAGCAGTTTGTATCTGAGCACAGGAATAAGGTAGGGAAGAATTCAAATACTCATTTTGACTGCCTCCAGAAGTTAGATCAGATGGCCAATGCAATTTGGTGCTAGGTCTTTCCCTTTAGGTTTTACCCCCACAATGTTTTCATTAGTTTCGCTCACTCTCAAAATCAAGCATTTTACTGCAGGTTGGAGCAGTTTGTATCTGAGCACAGGAATAAGGTAGGGAAGAATTCAAATACTCATTTTGACTGCCTCCAGAAGTTAGATCAGATGGCCAATGCAATTTGGTGCTAGGTCTTTCCCTTTAGGTTTTACCCCCACAATGTTTTCATTAGTTTCGCTCACTCTCAAAATCAAGCATTTTACTGCAGGTTGGAGCAGTTTGTATCTGAGCACAGGAATAAGGTAGGGAAGAATTCAAATACTCATTTTGACTGCCTCCAGAAGTTAGATCAGATGGCCAATGCAATTTGGTGCTAGGTCTTTCCCTTTAGGTTTTACCCCACAATGTTTTCATTAGTTTCGCTCACTCTCAAAATCAAGCATTTTACTGCAGGTTGGAGCAGTTTGTATCTGAGCACAGGAATAAGGTAGGGAAGAATTCAAATACTCATTTTGACTGCCTCCAGAAGTTAGATCAGATGGCCAATGCAATTTGGTGCTAGGTCTTTCCCTTTAGGTTTTACCCCCACAATGTTTTCATTAGTTTCGCTCACTCTCAAAATCAAGCATTTTACAGCAGGTTGGAGCAGTTTGTATCTGAGCACAGGAATAAGGTAGGGAAGAATTCAAACACTCATTTTGACTGCCTCCAGAAGTTAGATCAGATGGCCAATGCAATTTGGTGCTAGGTCTTTCCCTTTAGGTTTTACCCCACAATGTTTTCATTAGTTTCGCTCACTCTCAAAATCAAGCATTTTACTGCAGGTTGGAGCAGTTTGTATCTGAGCACAGGAATAAGGTAGGGAAGAATTCAAATACTCATTTTGACTGCCTCCAGAAGTTAGATCAGATGGCCAATGCAATTTGGTGCTAGGTCTTTCCCTTTAGGTTTTACCCCCACAATGTTTTCATTAGTTTCGCTCACTCTCAAAATCAAGCATTTTACTGCAGGTTGGAGCAGTTTGTATCTGAGCACAGGAATAAGGTAGGGAAGAATTCAAACACTCATTTTGACTGCCTCCAGAAGTTAGATCAGATGGCCAATGCAATTTGGTGCTAGGTCTTTCCCTTTAGGTTTTACCCCCACAATGTTTTCATTAGTTTCGCTCACTCTCAAAATCAAGCATTTTACTGCAGGTTGGAGCAGTTTGTATCTGAGCACAGGAATAAGGTAGGGAAGAATTCAAACACTCATTTTGACTGCCTCCAGAAGTTAGATCAGATGGCCAATGCAATTTGGTGCTAGGTCTTTCCCTTTAGGTTTTACCCCCACAATGTTTTCATTAGTTTCGCTCACTCTCAAAATCAAGCATTTTACTGCAGGTTGGAGCAGTTTGTATCTGAGCACAGGAATAAGGTAGGGAAGAATTCAAATACTCATTTTGACTGCCTCCAGAAGTTAGATCAGATGGCCAATGCAATTTGGTGCTAGGTCTTTCCCTTTAGGTTTTACCCCACAATGTTTTCATTAGTTTCGCTCACTCTCAAAATCAAGCATTTTACTGCAGGTTGGAGCAGTTTGTATCTGAGCACAGGAATAAGGTAGGGAAGAATTCAAATACTCATTTTGACTGCCTCCAGAAGTTAGATCAGATGGCCAATGCAATTTGGTGCTAGGTCTTTCCCTTTAGGTTTTACCCCACAATGTTTTCATTAGTTTCGCTCACTCTCAAAATCAAGCATTTTACTGCAGGTTGGAGCAGTTTGTATCTGAGCACAGGAATAAGGTAGGGAAGAATTCAAATACTCATTTTGACTGCCTCCAGAAGTTAGATCAGATGGCCAATGCAATTTGGTGCTAGGTCTTTCCCTTTAGGTTTTACCCCCACAATGTTTTCATTAGTTTCGCTCACTCTCAAAATCAAGCATTTTACTGCAGGTTGGAGCAGTTTGTATCTGAGCACAGGAATAAGGTAGGGAAGAATTCAAATACTCATTTTGACTGCCTCCAGAAGTTAGATCAGATGGCCAATGCAATTTGGTGCTAGGTCTTTCCCTTTAGGTTTTACCCCCACAATGTTTTCATTAGTTTCGCTCACTCTCAAAATCAAGCATTTACTGCAGGTTGGAGCAGTTTGTATCTGAGCACAGGAATAAGGTAGGGAAGAATTCAAATACTCATTTTGACTGCCTCCAGAAGTTAGATCAGATGGCCAATGCAATTTGGTGCTAGGTCTTTCCCTTAGGTTTTACCCCCACAATGTTTTCATTAGTTTCGCTCACTCTCAAAATCAAGCATTTTACTGCAGGTTGGAGCACCTTGTATCTGAGCACAGGAATAAGGTAGGGAAGAATTCAAACACTCATTTTGACTGCCTCCAGAAGTTAGATCAGATGGCCAATGCAATTTGGTGCTAGGTCTTTCCCTTTAGGTTTTACCCCCACAATGTTTTCATTAGTTTCGCTCACTCTCAAAATCAAGCATTTTACTGCAGGTTGGAGCAGTTTGTATCTGAGCACAGGAATAAGGTAGGGAAGAATTCAAATACTCATTTTGACTGCCTCCAGAAGTTAGATCAGATGGCCAATGCAATTTGGTGCTAGGTCTTTCCCTTTAGGTTTTACCCCCACAATGTTTTCATTAGTTTCGCTCACTCTCAAAATCAAGCATTTTACTGCAGGTTGGAGCAGTTTGTATCTGAGCACAGGAATAAGGTAGGGAAGAATTCAAATACTCATTTTGACTGCCTCCAGAAGTTAGATCAGATGGCCAATGCAATTTGGTGCTAGGTCTTTCCCTTTAGGTTTTACCCCACAATGTTTTCATTAGTTTCGCTCACTCTCAAAATCAAGCATTTTACTGCAGGTTGGAGCAGTTTGTATCTGAGCACAGGAATAAGGTAGGGAAGAATTCAAATACTCATTTTGACTGCCTCCAGAAGTTAGATCAGATGGCCAATGCAATTTGGTGCTAGGTCTTTCCCTTTAGGTTTTACCCCACAATGTTTTCATTAGTTTCGCTCACTCTCAAAATCAAGCATTTTACTGCAGGTTGGAGCAGTTTGTATCTGAGCACAGGAATAAGGTAGGGAAGAATTCAAATACTCATTTTGACTGCCTCCAGAAGTTAGATCAGATGGCCAATGCAATTTGGTGCTAGGTCTTTCCCTTTAGGTTTTACCCCCACAATGTTTTCATTAGTTTCGCTCACTCTCAAAATCAAGCATTTTACTGCAGGTTGGAGCAGTTTGTATCTGAGCACAGGAATAAGGTAGGGAAGAATTCAAACACTCATTTTGACTGCCTCCAGAAGTTAGATCAGATGGCCAATGCAATTTGGTGCTAGGTCTTTCCCTTTAGGTTTTACCCCACAATGTTTTCATTAGTTTCGCCACTCTCAAAATCAAGCATTTTACTGCAGGTTGGAGCAGTTTGTATCTGAGCACAGGAATAAGGTAGGGAAGAATTCAAATACTCATTTTGACTGCCTCCAGAAGTTAGATCAGATGGCCAATGCAATTTGGTGCTAGGTCTTTCCCTTTAGGTTTTACCCCCACAATGTTTTCATTAGTTTCGCTCACTCTCAAAATCAAGCATTTTACTGCAGGTTGGAGCAGTTTGTATCTGAGCACAGGAATAAGGTAGGGAAGAATTCAAATACTCATTTTGACTGCCTCCAGAAGTTAGATCAGATGGCCAATGCAATTTGGTGCTAGGTCTTTCCCTTTAGGTTTTACCCCCACAATGTTTTCATTAGTTTCGCTCACTCTCAAAATCAAGCATTTTACTGCAGGTTGGAGCAGTTTGTATCTGAGCACAGGAATAAGGTAGGGAAGAATTCAAATACTCATTTTGACTGCCTCCAGAAGTTAGATCAGATGGCCAATGCAATTTGGTGCTAGGTCTTTCCCTTTAGGTTTTACCCCACAATGTTTTCATTAGTTTCGCTCACTCTCAAAATCAAGCATTTTACTGCAGGTTGGAGCAGTTTGTATCTGAGCACAGGAATAAGGTAGGGAAGAATTCAAACACTCATTTTGACTGCCTCCAGAAGTTAGATCAGATGGCCAATGCAATTTGGTGCTAGGTCTTTCCCTTTAGGTTTTACCCCCACAATGTTTTCATTAGTTTCGCTCACTCTCAAAATCAAGCATTTTACTGCAGGTTGGAGCAGTTTGTATCTGAGCACAGGAATAAGGTAGGGAAGAATTCAAATACTCATTTTGACTGCCTCCAGAAGTTAGATCAGATGGCCAATGCAATTTGGTGCTAGGTCTTTCCCTTTAGGTTTTACCCCCACAATGTTTTCATTAGTTTCGCTCACTCTCAAAATCAAGCATTTTACTGCAGGTTGGAGCAGTTTGTATCTGAGCACAGGAATAAGGTAGGGAAGAATTCAAATACTCATTTTGACTGCCTCCAGAAGTTAGATCAGATGGCCAATGCAATTTGGTGCTAGGTCTTTCCCTTTAGGTTTTACCCCCACAATGTTTTCATTAGTTTCGCTCACTCTCAAAATCAAGCATTTTACTGCAGGTTGGAGCAGTTTGTATCTGAGCACAGGAATAAGGTAGGGAAGAATTCAAATACTCATTTTGACTGCCTCCAGAAGTTAGATCAGATGGCCAATGCAATTTGGTGCTAGGTCTTTCCCTTTAGGTTTTACCCCACAATGTTTTCATTAGTTTCGCTCACTCTCAAAATCAAGCATTTTACTGCAGGTTGGAGCAGTTTGTATCTGAGCACAGGAATAAGGTAGGGAAGAATTCAAACACTCATTTTGACTGCCTCCAGAAGTTAGATCAGATGGCCAATGCAATTTGGTGCTAGGTCTTTCCCTTTAGGTTTTACCCCCACAATGTTTTCATTAGTTTCGCTCACTCTCAAAATCAAGCATTTTACTGCAGGTTGGAGCAGTTTGTATCTGAGCACAGGAATAAGGTAGGGAAGAATTCAAATACTCATTTTGACTGCCTCCAGAAGTTAGATCAGATGGCCAATGCAATTTGGTGCTAGGTCTTTCCCTTTAGGTTTTACCCCCACAATGTTTTCATTAGTTTCGCTCACTCTCAAAATCAAGCATTTTACTGCAGGTTGGAGCAGTTTGTATCTGAGCACAGGAATAAGGTAGGGAAGAATTCAAATACTCATTTTGACTGCCTCCAGAAGTTAGATCAGATGGCCAATGCAATTTGGTGCTAGGTCTTTCCCTTTAGGTTTTACCCCACAATGTTTTCATTAGTTTCGCTCACTCTCAAAATCAAGCATTTTACTGCAGGTTGGAGCAGTTTGTATCTGAGCACAGGAATAAGGTAGGGAAGAATTCAAATACTCATTTTGACTGCCTCCAGAAGTTAGATCAGATGGCCAATGCAATTTGGTGCTAGGTCTTTCCCTTTAGGTTTTACCCCACAATGTTTTCATTAGTTTCGCTCACTCTCAAAATCAAGCATTTTACTGCAGGTTGGAGCAGTTTGTATCTGAGCACAGGAATAAGGTAGGGAAGAATTCAAACACTCATTTTGACTGCCTCCAGAAGTTAGATCAGATGGCCAATGCAATTTGGTGCTAGGTCTTTCCCTTTAGGTTTTACCCCACAATGTTTTCATTAGTTTCGCTCACTCTCAAAATCAAGCATTTTACTGCAGGTTGGAGCAGTTTGTATCTGAGCACAGGAATAAGGTAGGGAAGAATTCAAATACTCATTTTGACTGCCTCCAGAAGTTAGATCAGATGGCCAATGCAATTTGGTGCTAGGTCTTTCCCTTTAGGTTTTACCCCCACAATGTTTTCATTAGTTTCGCTCACTCTCAAAATCAAGCATTTTACTGCAGGTTGGAGCAGTTTGTATCTGAGCACAGGAATAAGGTAGGGAAGAATTCAAATACTCATTTTGACTGCCTCCAGAAGTTAGATCAGATGGCCAATGCAATTTGGTGCTAGGTCTTTCCCTTTAGGTTTTACCCCACAATGTTTTCATTAGTTTCGCTCACTCTCAAAATCAAGCATTTTACTGCAGGTTGGAGCAGTTTGTATCTGAGCACAGGAATAAGGTAGGGAAGAATTCAAATACTCATTTTGACTGCCTCCAGAAGTTAGATCAGATGGCCAATGCAATTTGGTGCTAGGTCTTTCCCTTTAGGTTTTACCCCCACAATGTTTTCATTAGTTTCGCTCACTCTCAAAATCAAGCATTTTACTGCAGGTTGGAGCAGTTTGTATCTGAGCACAGGAATAAGGTAGGGAAGAATTCAAATACTCATTTTGACTGCCTCCAGAAGTTAGATCAGATGGCCAATGCAATTTGGTGCTAGGTCTTTCCCTTTAGGTTTTACCCCACAATGTTTTCATTAGTTTTTCGCTCACTCTCAAAATCAAGCATTTTACTGCAGGTTGGAGCAGTTTGTATCTGAGCACAGGAATAAGGTAGGGAAGAATTCAAATACTCATTTTGACTGCCTCCAGAAGTTAGATCAGATGGCCAATGCAATTTGGTGCTAGGTCTTTCCCTTTAGGTTTTACCCCCACAATGTTTTCATTAGTTTCGCTCACTCTCAAAATCAAGCATTTTACTGCAGGTTGGAGCAGTTTGTATCTGAGCACAGGAATAAGGTAGGGAAGAATTCAAATACTCATTTTGACTGCCTCCAGAAGTTAGATCAGATGGCCAATGCAATTTGGTGCTAGGTCTTTCCCTTTAGGTTTTACCCCCACAATGTTTTCATTAGTTTCGCTCACTCTCAAAATCAAGCATTTTACTGCAGGTTGGAGCAGTTTGTATCTGAGCACAGGAATAAGGTAGGGAAGAATTCAAATACTCATTTTGACTGCCTCCAGAAGTTAGATCAGATGGCCAATGCAATTTGGTGCTAGGTCTTTCCCTTTAGGTTTTACCCCCACAATGTTTTCATTAGTTTCGCTCACTCTCAAAATCAAGCATTTTACTGCAGGTTGGAGCAGTTTGTATCTGAGCACAGGAATAAGGTAGGGAAGAATTCAAATACTCATTTTGACTGCCTCCAGAAGTTAGATCAGATGGCCAATGCAATTTGGTGCTAGGTCTTTCCCTTTAGGTTTTACCCCCACAATGTTTTCATTAGTTTCGCTCACTCTCAAAATCAAGCATTTTACTGCAGGTTGGAGCAGTTTGTATCTGAGCACAGGAATAAGGTAGGGAAGAATTCAAACACTCATTTTGACTGCCTCCAGAAGTTAGATCAGATGGCCAATGCAATTTGGTGCTAGGTCTTTCCCTTTAGGTTTTACCCCACAATGTTTTCATTAGTTTCGCTCACTCTCAAAATCAAGCATTTTACTGCAGGTTGGAGCAGTTTGTATCTGAGCACAGGAATAAGGTAGGGAAGAATTCAAATACTCATTTTGACTGCCTCCAGAAGTTAGATCAGATGGCCAATGCAATTTGGTGCTAGGTCTTTCCCTTTAGGTTTTACCCCACAATGTTTTCATTAGTTTCGCTCACTCTCAAAATCAAGCATTTTACTGCAGGTTGGAGCAGTTTGTATCTGAGCACAGGAATAAGGTAGGGAAGAATTCAAATACTCATTTTGACTGCCTCCAGAAGTTAGATCAGATGGCCAATGCAATTTGGTGCTAGGTCTTTCCCTTTAGGTTTTACCCCCACAATGTTTTCATTAGTTTCGCTCACTCTCAAAATCAAGCATTTTACTGCAGGTTGGAGCAGTTTGTATCTGAGCACAGGAATAAGGTAGGGAAGAATTCAAATACTCATTTTGACTGCCTCCAGAAGTTAGATCAGATGGCCAATGCAATTTGGTGCTAGGTCTTTCCCTTTAGGTTTTACCCCCACAATGTTTTCATTAGTTTCGCTCACTCTCAAAATCAAGCATTTTACTGCAGGTTGGAGCAGTTTGTATCTGAGCACAGGAATAAGGTAGGGAAGAATTCAAATACTCATTTTGACTGCCTCCAGAAGTTAGATCAGATGGCCAATGCAATTTGGTGCTAGGTCTTTCCCTTTAGGTTTTACCCCACAATGTTTTCATTAGTTTCGCTCACTCTCAAAATCAAGCATTTTACTGCAGGTTGGAGCAGTTTGTATCTGAGCACAGGAATAAGGTAGGGAAGAATTCAAACACTCATTTTGACTGCCTCCAGAAGTTAGATCAGATGGCCAATGCAATTTGGTGCTAGGTCTTTCCTTTAGGTTTTACCCCCACAATGTTTTCATTAGTTTCGCTCACTCTCAAAATCAAGCATTTTACTGCAGGTTGGAGCAGTTTGTATCTGAGCACAGGAATAAGGTAGGGAAGAATTCAAATACTCATTTTGACTGCCTCCAGAAGTTAGATCAGATGGCCAATGCAATTTGGTGCTAGGTCTTTCCTTTAGGTTTTACCCCACAATGTTTTCATTAGTTTCGCTCACTCTCAAAATCAAGCATTTTACTGCAGGTTGGAGCAGTTTGTATCTGAGCACAGGAATAAGGTAGGGAAGAATTCAAACACTCATTTTGACTGCCTCCAGAAGTTAGATCAGATGGCCAATGCAATTTGGTGCTAGGTCTTTCCCTTTAGGTTTTACCCCCACAATGTTTTCATTAGTTTCGCTCACTCTCAAAATCAAGCATTTTACTGCAGGTTGGAGCAGTTTGTATCTGAGCACAGGAATAAGGTAGGGAAGAATTCAAATACTCATTTTGACTGCCTCCAGAAGTTAGATCAGATGGCCAATGCAATTTGGTGCTAGGTCTTTCCCTTTAGGTTTTACCCCCACAATGTTTTCATTAGTTTCGCTCACTCTCAAAATCAAGCATTTTACTGCAGGTTGGAGCAGTTTGTATCTGAGCACAGGAATAAGGTAGGGAAGAATTCAAACACTCATTTTGACTGCCTCCAGAAGTTAGATCAGATGGCCAATGCAATTTGGTGCTAGGTCTTTCCCTTTAGGTTTTACCCCACAATGTTTTCATTAGTTTCGCTCACTCTCAAAATCAAGCATTTTACTGCAGGTTGGAGCAGTTTGTATCTGAGCACAGGAATAAGGTAGGGAAGAATTCAAATACTCATTTTGACTGCCTCCAGAAGTTAGATCAGATGGCCAATGCAATTTGGTGCTAGGTCTTTCCCTTTAGGTTTTACCCCCACAATGTTTTCATTAGTTTCGCTCACTCTCAAAATCAAGCATTTTACTGCAGGTTGGAGCAGTTTGTATCTGAGCACAGGAATAAGGTAGGGAAGAATTCAAATACTCATTTTGACTGCCTCCAGAAGTTAGATCAGATGGCCAATGCAATTTGGTGCTAGGTCTTTCCCTTTAGGTTTTACCCCACAATGTTTTCATTAGTTTCGCTCACTCTCAAAATCAAGCATTTTACTGCAGGTTGGAGCAGTTTGTATCTGAGCACAGGAATAAGGTAGGGAAGAATTCAAATACTCATTTTGATGCCTCCAGAAGTTAGATCAGATGGCCAATGCAATTTGGTGCTAGGTCTTTCCCTTTAGGTTTTACCCCCACAATGTTTTCATTAGTTTCGCTCACTCTCAAAATCAAGCATTTTACTGCAGGTTGGAGCAGTTTGTATCTGAGCACAGGAATAAGGTAGGGAAGAATTCAAACACTCATTTTGACTGCCTCCAGAAGTTAGATCAGATGGCCAATGCAATTTGGTGCTAGGTCTTTCCCTTTAGGTTTTACCCCCACAATGTTTTCATTAGTTTCGCCTCACTCTCAAAATCAAGCATTTTACTGCAGGTTGGAGCAGTTTGTATCTGAGCACAGGAATAAGGTAGGGAAGAATTCAAATACACTCATTTTGACTGCCTCCAGAAGTTAGATCAGATGGCCAATGCAATTTGGTGCTAGGTCTTTCCCTTTAGGTTTTACCCCACAATGTTTTCATTAGTTTCGCTCACTCTCAAAATCAAGCATTTTACTGCAGGTTGGAGCAGTTTGTATCTGAGCACAGGAATAAGGTAGGGAAGAATTCAAATACTCATTTTGACTGCCTCCAGAAGTTAGATCAGATGGCCAATGCAATTTGGTGCTAGGTCTTTCCCTTTAGGTTTTACCCCCACAATGTTTTCATTAGTTTCGCTCACTCTCAAAATCAAGCATTTTACTGCAGGTTGGAGCAGTTTGTATCTGAGCACAGGAATAAGGTAGGGAAGAATTCAAATACTCATTTTGACTGCCTCCAGAAGTTAGATCAGATGGCCAATGCAATTTGGTGCTAGGTCTTTCCCTTTAGGTTTTACCCCCACAATGTTTTCATTAGTTTCGCTCACTCTCAAAATCAAGCATTTTACTGCAGGTTGGAGCAGTTTGTATCTGAGCACAGGAATAAGGTAGGGAAGAATTCAAATACTCATTTTGACTGCCTCCAGAAGTTAGATCAGATGGCCAATGCAATTTGGTGCTAGGTCTTTCCCTTTAGGTTTTACCCCACAATGTTTTCATTAGTTTCGCTCACTCTCAAAATCAAGCATTTTACTGCAGGTTGGAGCAGTTTGTATCTGAGCACAGGAATAAGGTAGGGAAGAATTCAAATACTCATTTTGACTGCCTCCAGAAGTTAGATCAGATGGCCAATGCAATTTGGTGCTAGGTCTTTCCCTTTAGGTTTTACCCCCACAATGTTTTCATTAGTTTCGCTCACTCTCAAAATCAAGCATTTTACTGCAGGTTGGAGCAGTTTGTATCTGAGCACAGGAATAAGGTAGGGAAGAATTCAAATACTCATTTTGACTGCCTCCAGAAGTTAGATCAGATGGCCAATGCAATTTGGTGCTAGGTCTTTCCCTTTAGGTTTTACCCCCACAATGTTTTCATTAGTTTCGCTCACTCTCAAAATCAAGCATTTTACTGCAGGTTGGAGCAGTTTGTATCTGAGCACAGGAATAAGGTAGGGAAGAATTCAAATACTCATTTTGACTGCCTCCAGAAGTTAGATCAGATGGCCAATGCAATTTGGTGCTAGGTCTTTCCCTTTAGGTTTTACCCCCACAATGTTTTCATTAGTTTCGCTCACTCTCAAAATCAAGCATTTTACTGCAGGTTGGAGCAGTTTGTATCTGAGCACAGGAATAAGGTAGGGAAGAATTCAAATACTCATTTTGACTGCCTCCAGAAGTTAGATCAGATGGCCAATGCAATTTGGTGCTAGGTCTTTCCCTTTAGGTTTTACCCCCACAATGTTTTCATTAGTTTCGCTCACTCTCAAAATCAAGCATTTTACTGCAGGTTGGAGCAGTTTGTATCTGAGCACAGGAATAAGGTAGGGAAGAATTCAAATACTCATTTTGACTGCCTCCAGAAGTTAGATCAGATGGCCAATGCAATTTGGTGCTAGGTCTTTCCTTTAGGTTTTACCCCCACAATGTTTTCATTAGTTTCGCTCACTCTCAAAATCAAGCATTTTACTGCAGGTTGGAGCAGTTTGTATCTGAGCACAGGAATAAGGTAGGGAAGAATTCAAATACTCATTTTGACTGCCTCCAGAAGTTAGATCAGATGGCCAATGCAATTTGGTGCTAGGTCTTTCCCTTTAGGTTTTACCCCACAATGTTTTCATTAGTTTCGCTCACTCTCAAAATCAAGCATTTTACTGCAGGTTGGAGCAGTTTGTATCTGAGCACAGGAATAAGGTAGGGAAGAATTCAAACACTCATTTTGACTGCCTCCAGAAGTTAGATCAGATGGCCAATGCAATTTGGTGCTAGGTCTTTCCCTTTAGGTTTTACCCCCACAATGTTTTCATTAGTTTCGCTCACTCTCAAAATCAAGCATTTTACTGCAGGTTGGAGCAGTTTGTATCTGAGCACAGGAATAAGGTAGGGAAGAATTCAAATACTCATTTTGACTGCCTCCAGAAGTTAGATCAGATGGCCAATGCAATTTGGTGCTAGGTCTTTCCCTTTAGGTTTTACCCCACAATGTTTTCATTAGTTTCGCTCACTCTCAAAATCAAGCATTTTACTGCAGGTTGGAGCAGTTTGTATCTGAGCACAGGAATAAGGTAGGGAAGAATTCAAATACTCATTTTGACTGCCTCCAGAAGTTAGATCAGATGGCCAATGCAATTTGGTGCTAGGTCTTTCCCTTTAGGTTTTACCCCACAATGTTTTCATTAGTTTCGCTCACTCTCAAAATCAAGCATTTTACTGCAGGTTGGAGCAGTTTGTATCTGAGCACAGGAATAAGGTAGGGAAGAATTCAAATACTCATTTTGACTGCCTCCAGAAGTTAGATCAGATGGCCAATGCAATTTGGTGCTAGGTCTTTCCCTTTAGGTTTTACCCCCACAATGTTTTCATTAGTTTCGCTCACTCTCAAAATCAAGCATTTTACTGCAGGTTGGAGCAGTTTGTATCTGAGCACAGGAATAAGGTAGGGAAGAATTCAAATACTCATTTTGACTGCCTCCAGAAGTTAGATCAGATGGCCAATGCAATTTGGTGCTAGGTCTTTCCCTTTAGGTTTTACCCCCACAATGTTTTCATTAGTTTCGCTCACTCTCAAAATCAAGCATTTTACTGCAGGTTGGAGCAGTTTGTATCTGAGCACAGGAATAAGGTAGGGAAGAATTCAAATACTCATTTTGACTGCCTCCAGAAGTTAGATCAGATGGCCAATGCAATTTGGTGCTAGGTCTTTCCCTTTAGGTTTTACCCCCACAATGTTTTCATTAGTTTCGCTCACTCTCAAAATCAAGCATTTTACTGCAGGTTGGAGCAGTTTGTATCTGAGCACAGGAATAAGGTAGGGAAGAATTCAAACACTCATTTTGACTGCCTCCAGAAGTTAGATCAGATGGCCAATGCAATTTGGTGCTAGGTCTTTCCCTTTAGGTTTTACCCCCACAATGTTTTCATTAGTTTCGCTCACTCTCAAAATCAAGCATTTTACTGCAGGTTGGAGCAGTTTGTATCTGAGCACAGGAATAAGGTAGGGAAGAATTCAAATACTCATTTTGACTGCCTCCAGAAGTTAGATCAGATGGCCAATGCAATTTGGTGCTAGGTCTTTCCCTTTAGGTTTTACCCCCACAATGTTTTCATTAGTTTCGCTCACTCTCAAAATCAAGCATTTTACTGCAGGTTGGAGCAGTTTGTATCTGAGCACAGGAATAAGGTAGGGAAGAATTCAAACACTCATTTTGACTGCCTCCAGAAGTTAGATCAGATGGCCAATGCAATTTGGTGCTAGGTCTTTCCCTTTAGGTTTTACCCCCACAATGTTTTCATTAGTTTCGCTCACTCTCAAAATCAAGCATTTTACTGCAGGTTGGAGCAGTTTGTATCTGAGCACAGGAATAAGGTAGGGAAGAATTCAAATACTCATTTTGACTGCCTCCAGAAGTTAGATCAGATGGCCAATGCAATTTGGTGCTAGGTCTTTCCCTTTAGGTTTTACCCCCACAATGTTTTCATTAGTTTCGCTCACTCTCAAAATCAAGCATTTTACTGCAGGTTGGAGCAGTTTGTATCTGAGCACAGGAATAAGGTAGGGAAGAATTCAAATACTCATTTTGACTGCCTCCAGAAGTTAGATCAGATGGCCAATGCAATTTGGTGCTAGGTCTTTCCCTTTAGGTTTTACCCCCACAATGTTTTCATTAGTTTCGCTCACTCTCAAAATCAAGCATTTTACTGCAGGTTGGAGCAGTTTGTATCTGAGCACAGGAATAAGGTAGGGAAGAATTCAAATACTCATTTTGACTGCCTCCAGAAGTTAGATCAGATGGCCAATGCAATTTGGTGCTAGGTCTTTCCCTTTAGGTTTTACCCCCACAATGTTTTCATTAGTTTCGCTCACTCTCAAAATCAAGCATTTTACTGCAGGTTGGAGCAGTTTGTATCTGAGCACAGGAATAAGGTAGGGAAGAATTCAAATACTCATTTTGACTGCCTCCAGAAGTTAGATCAGATGGCCAATGCAATTTGGTGCTAGGTCTTTCCCTTTAGGTTTTACCCCCACAATGTTTTCATTAGTTTCGCTCACTCTCAAAATCAAGCATTTTACTGCAGGTTGGAGCAGTTTGTATCTGAGCACAGGAATAAGGTAGGGAAGAATTCAAATACTCATTTTGACTGCCTCCAGAAGTTAGATCAGATGGCCAATGCAATTTGGTGCTAGGTCTTTCCTTTAGGTTTTACCCCCACAATGTTTTCATTAGTTTCGCTCACTCTCAAAATCAAGCATTTTACTGCAGGTTGGAGCAGTTTGTATCTGAGCACAGGAATAAGGTAGGGAAGAATTCAAATACTCATTTTGACTGCCTCCAGAAGTTAGATCAGATGGCCAATGCAATTTGGTGCTAGGTCTTTCCCTTTAGGTTTTACCCCACAATGTTTTCATTAGTTTCGCTCACTCTCAAAATCAAGCATTTTACTGCAGGTTGGAGCAGTTTGTATCTGAGCACAGGAATAAGGTAGGGAAGAATTCAAACACTCATTTTGACTGCCTCCAGAAGTTAGATCAGATGGCCAATGCAATTTGGTGCTAGGTCTTTCCTTTAGGTTTTACCCCACAATGTTTTCATTAGTTTCGCTCACTCTCAAAATCAAGCATTTTACTGCAGGTTGGAGCAGTTTGTATCTGAGCACAGGAATAAGGTAGGGAAGAATTCAAATACTCATTTTGACTGCCTCCAGAAGTTAGATCAGATGGCCAATGCAATTTGGTGCTAGGTCTTTCCCTTTAGGTTTTACCCCCACAATGTTTTCATTAGTTTCGCTCACTCTCAAAATCAAGCATTTTACTGCAGGTTGGAGCAGTTTGTATCTGAGCACAGGAATAAGGTAGGGAAGAATTCAAATACTCATTTTGACTGCCTCCAGAAGTTAGATCAGATGGCCAATGCAATTTGGTGCTAGGTCTTTCCCTTTAGGTTTTACCCCACAATGTTTTCATTAGTTTCGCTCACTCTCAAAATCAAGCATTTTACTGCAGGTTGGAGCAGTTTGTATCTGAGCACAGGAATAAGGTAGGGAAGAATTCAAACACTCATTTTGACTGCCTCCAGAAGTTAGATCAGATGGCCAATGCAATTTGGTGCTAGGTCTTTCCCTTTAGGTTTTACCCCCACAATGTTTTCATTAGTTTCGCTCACTCTCAAAATCAAGCATTTTACTGCAGGTTGGAGCAGTTTGTATCTGAGCACAGGAATAAGGTAGGGAAGAATTCAAACACTCATTTTGACTGCCTCCAGAAGTTAGATCAGATGGCCAATGCAATTTGGTGCTAGGTCTTTCCCTTTAGGTTTTACCCCCACAATGTTTTCATTAGTTTCGCTCACTCTCAAAATCAAGCATTTTACTGCAGGTTGGAGCAGTTTGTATCTGAGCACAGGAATAAGGTAGGGAAGAATTCAAATACTCATTTTGACTGCCTCCAGAAGTTAGATCAGATGGCCAATGCAATTTGGTGCTAGGTCTTTCCCTTTAGGTTTTACCCCCACAATGTTTTCATTAGTTTCGCTCACTCTCAAAATCAAGCATTTTACTGCAGGTTGGAGCAGTTTGTATCTGAGCACAGGAATAAGGTAGGGAAGAATTCAAATACTCATTTTGACTGCCTCCAGAAGTTAGATCAGATGGCCAATGCAATTTGGTGCTAGGTCTTTCCCTTTAGGTTTTACCCCCACAATGTTTTCATTAGTTTCGCTCACTCTCAAAATCAAGCATTTTACTGCAGGTTGGAGCAGTTTGTATCTGAGCACAGGAATAAGGTAGGGAAGAATTCAAATACTCATTTTGACTGCCTCCAGAAGTTAGATCAGATGGCCAATGCAATTTGGTGCTAGGTCTTTCCTTTAGGTTTTACCCCCACAATGTTTTCATTAGTTTCGCTCACTCTCAAAATCAAGCATTTTACTGCAGGTTGGAGCAGTTTGTATCTGAGCACAGGAATAAGGTAGGGAAGAATTCAAATACTCATTTTGACTGCCTCCAGAAGTTAGATCAGATGGCCAATGCAATTTGGTGCTAGGTCTTTCCCTTTAGGTTTTACCCCACAATGTTTTCATTAGTTTCGCTCACTCTCAAAATCAAGCATTTTACTGCAGGTTGGAGCAGTTTGTATCTGAGCACAGGAATAAGGTAGGGAAGAATTCAAACACTCATTTTGACTGCCTCCAGAAGTTAGATCAGATGGCCAATGCAATTTGGTGCTAGGTCTTTCCCTTTAGGTTTTACCCCCACAATGTTTTCATTAGTTTCGCTCACTCTCAAAATCAAGCATTTTACTGCAGGTTGGAGCAGTTTGTATCTGAGCACAGGAATAAGGTAGGGAAGAATTCAAACACTCATTTTGACTGCCTCCAGAAGTTAGATCAGATGGCCAATGCAATTTGGTGCTAGGTCTTTCCCTTTAGGTTTTACCCCCACAATGTTTTCATTAGTTTCGCTCACTCTCAAAATCAAGCATTTTACTGCAGGTTGGAGCAGTTTGTATCTGAGCACAGGAATAAGGTAGGGAAGAATTCAAATACTCATTTTGACTGCCTCCAGAAGTTAGATCAGATGGCCAATGCAATTTGGTGCTAGGTCTTTCCCTTTAGGTTTTACCCCCACAATGTTTTCATTAGTTTCGCTCACTCTCAAAATCAAGCATTTTACTGCAGGTTGGAGCAGTTTGTATCTGAGCACAGGAATAAGGTAGGGAAGAATTCAAATACTCATTTTGACTGCCTCCAGAAGTTAGATCAGATGGCCAATGCAATTTGGTGCTAGGTCTTTCCCTTTAGGTTTTACCCCACAATGTTTTCATTAGTTTCGCTCACTCTCAAAATCAAGCATTTTACTGCAGGTTGGAGCAGTTTGTATCTGAGCACAGGAATAAGGTAGGGAAGAATTCAAACACTCATTTTGACTGCCTCCAGAAGTTAGATCAGATGGCCAATGCAATTTGGTGCTAGGTCTTTCCCTTTAGGTTTTACCCCCACAATGTTTTCATTAGTTTCGCTCACTCTCAAAATCAAGCATTTTACTGCAGGTTGGAGCAGTTTGTATCTGAGCACAGGAATAAGGTAGGAAGAATTCAAACACTCATTTTGACTGCCTCCAGAAGTTAGATCAGATGGCCAATGCAATTTGGTGCTAGGTCTTTCCCTTTAGGTTTTACCCCCACAATGTTTTCATTAGTTTCGCTCACTCTCAAAATCAAGCATTTTACTGCAGGTTGGAGCAGTTTGTATCTGAGCACAGGAATAAGGTAGGGAAGAATTCAAACACTCATTTTGACTGCCTCCAGAAGTTAGATCAGATGGCCAATGCAATTTGGTGCTAGGTCTTTCCCTTTAGGTTTTACCCCCACAATGTTTTCATTAGTTTCGCTCACTCTCAAAATCAAGCATTTTACTGCAGGTTGGAGCAGTTTGTATCTGAGCACAGGAATAAGGTAGGGAAGAATTCAAATACTCATTTTGACTGCCTCCAGAAGTTAGATCAGATGGCCAATGCAATTTGGTGCTAGGTCTTTCCCTTTAGGTTTTACCCCCACAATGTTTTCATTAGTTTCGCTCACTCTCAAAATCAAGCATTTTACTGCAGGTTGGAGCACTTTGTATCTGAGCACAGGAATAAGGTAGGGAAGAATTCAAACACTCATTTTGACTGCCTCCAGAAGTTAGATCAGATGGCCAATGCAATTTGGTGCTAGGTCTTTCCCTTTAGGTTTTACCCCCACAATGTTTTCATTAGTTTCGCTCACTCTCAAAATCAAGCATTTTACTGCAGGTTGGAGCAGTTTGTATCTGAGCACAGGAATAAGGTAGGGAAGAATTCAAACACTCATTTTGACTGCCTCCAGAAGTTAGATCAGATGGCCAATGCAATTTGGTGCTAGGTCTTTCCCTTTAGGTTTTACCCCCACAATGTTTTCATTAGTTTCGCTCACTCTCAAAATCAAGCATTTTACTGCAGGTTGGAGCAGTTTGTATCTGAGCACAGGAATAAGGTAGGGAAGAATTCAAATACTCATTTTGACTGCCTCCAGAAGTTAGATCAGATGGCCAATGCAATTTGGTGCTAGGTCTTTCCCTTTAGGTTTTACCCCCACAATGTTTTCATTAGTTTCGCTCACTCTCAAAATCAAGCATTTTACTGCAGGTTGGAGCAGTTTGTATCTGAGCACAGGAATAAGGTAGGGAAGAATTCAAACACTCATTTTGACTGCCTCCAGAAGTTAGATCAGATGGCCAATGCAATTTGGTGCTAGGTCTTTCCCTTTAGGTTTTACCCCCACAATGTTTTCATTAGTTTCGCTCACTCTCAAAATCAAGCATTTTACTGCAGGTTGGAGCAGTTTGTATCTGAGCACAGGAATAAGGTAGGAAGAATTCAAATACTCATTTTGACTGCCTCCAGAAGTTAGATCAGATGGCCAATGCAATTTGGTGCTAGGTCTTTCCCTTTAGGTTTTACCCCCACAATGTTTTCATTAGTTTCGCTCACTCTCAAAATCAAGCATTTTACTGCAGGTTGGAGCAGTTTGTATCTGAGCACAGGAATAAGGTAGGGAAGAATTCAAATACTCATTTTGACTGCCTCCAGAAGTTAGATCAGATGGCCAATGCAATTTGGTGCTAGGTCTTTCCCTTTAGGTTTTACCCCCACAATGTTTTCATTAGTTTCGCTCACTCTCAAAATCAAGCATTTTACTGCAGGTTGGAGCAGTTTGTATCT
Organism: Melanerpes aurifrons; assembly: GCA_011125475.1. Classification (NCBI taxonomy): domain Eukaryota; kingdom Metazoa; phylum Chordata; class Aves; order Piciformes; family Picidae; genus Melanerpes; species Melanerpes aurifrons. The sequence goes on along the minus strand of WWNC01000077.1, from coordinate 44,633 downwards.
GAGCACAGGAATAAGGTAGGGAAGAATTCAAACACTCATTTTGACTGCCTCCAGAAGTTAGATCAGATGGCCAATGCAATTTGGTGCTAGGTCTTTCCCTTTAGGTTTTACCCCCACAATGTTTTCATTAGTTTCGCTCACTCTCAAAATCAAGCATTTTACTGCAGGTTGGAGCAGTTTGTATCTGAGCACAGGAATAAGGTAGGGAAGAATTCAAACACTCATTTTGACTGCCTCCAGAAGTTAGATCAGATGGCCAATGCAATTTGGTGCTAGGTCTTTCCCTTTAGGTTTTACCCCCACAATGTTTTCATTAGTTTCGCTCACTCTCAAAATCAAGCATTTTACTGCAGGTTGGAGCAGTTTGTATCTGAGCACAGGAATAAGGTAGGGAAGAATTCAAACACTCATTTTGACTGCCTCCAGAAGTTAGATCAGATGGCCAATGCAATTTGGTGCTAGGTCTTTCCCTTTAGGTTTTACCCCCACAATGTTTTCATTAGTTTCGCTCACTCTCAAAATCAAGCATTTTACTGCAGGTTGGAGCAGTTTGTATCTGAGCACAGGAATAAGGTAGGGAAGAATTCAAACACTCATTTTGACTGCCTCCAGAAGTTAGATCAGATGGCCAATGCAATTTGGTGCTAGGTCTTTCCCTTTAGGTTTTACCCCCACAATGTTTTCATTAGTTTCGCTCACTCTCAAAATCAAGCATTTTACTGCAGGTTGGAGCAGTTTGTATCTGAGCACAGGAATAAGGTAGGGAAGAATTCAAACACTCATTTTGACTGCCTCCAGAAGTTAGATCAGATGGCCAATGCAATTTGGTGCTAGGTCTTTCCCTTTAGGTTTTACCCCCACAATGTTTTCATTAGTTTCGCTCACTCTCAAAATCAAGCATTTTACTGCAGGTTGGAGCAGTTTGTATCTGAGCACAGGAATAAGGTAGGGAAGAATTCAAACACTCATTTTGACTGCCTCCAGAAGTTAGATCAGATGGCCAATGCAATTTGGTGCTAGGTCTTTCCCTTTAGGTTTTACCCCCACAATGTTTTCATTAGTTTCGCTCACTCTCAAAATCAAGCATTTTACTGCAGGTTGGAGCAGTTTGTATCTGAGCACAGGAATAAGGTAGGGAAGAATTCAAACACTCATTTTGACTGCCTCCAGAAGTTAGATCAGATGGCCAATGCAATTTGGTGCTAGGTCTTTCCCTTTAGGTTTTACCCCACAATGTTTTCATTAGTTTCGCTCACTCTCAAAATCAAGCATTTTACTGCAGGTTGGAGCAGTTTGTATCTGAGCACAGGAATAAGGTAGGGAAGAATTCAAACACTCATTTTGACTGCCTCCAGAAGTTAGATCAGATGGCCAATGCAATTTGGTGCTAGGTCTTTCCCTTTAGGTTTTACCCCACAATGTTTTCATTAGTTTCGCTCACTCTCAAAATCAAGCATTTTACTGCAGGTTGGAGCAGTTTGTATCTGAGCACAGGAATAAGGTAGGGAAGAATTCAAACACTCATTTTGACTGCCTCCAGAAGTTAGATCAGATGGCCAATGCAATTTGGTGCTAGGTCTTTCCCTTTAGGTTTTACCCCCACAATGTTTTCATTAGTTTCGCTCACTCTCAAAATCAAGCATTTTACTGCAGGTTGGAGCAGTTTGTATCTGAGCACAGGAATAAGGTAGGGAAGAATTCAAACACTCATTTTGACTGCCTCCAGAAGTTAGATCAGATGGCCAATGCAATTTGGTGCTAGGTCTTTCCCTTTAGGTTTTACCCCCACAATGTTTTCATTAGTTTCGCTCACTCTCAAAATCAAGCATTTTACTGCAGGTTGGAGCAGTTTGTATCTGAGCACAGGAATAAGGTAGGGAAGAATTCAAACACTCATTTTGACTGCCTCCAGAAGTTAGATCAGATGGCCAATGCAATTTGGTGCTAGGTCTTTCCCTTTAGGTTTTACCCCCACAATGTTTTCATTAGTTTCGCTCACTCTCAAAATCAAGCATTTTACTGCAGGTTGGAGCAGTTTGTATCTGAGCACAGGAATAAGGTAGGGAAGAATTCAAACACTCATTTTGACTGCCTCCAGAAGTTAGATCAGATGGCCAATGCAATTTGGTGCTAGGTCTTTCCCTTTAGGTTTTACCCCCACAATGTTTTCATTAGTTTCGCTCACTCTCAAAATCAAGCATTTTACTGCAGGTTGGAGCAGTTTGTATCTGAGCACAGGAATAAGGTAGGGAAGAATTCAAACACTCATTTTGACTGCCTCCAGAAGTTAGATCAGATGGCCAATGCAATTTGGTGCTAGGTCTTTCCCTTTAGGTTTTACCCCCACAATGTTTTCATTAGTTTCGCTCACTCTCAAAATCAAGCATTTTACTGCAGGTTGGAGCAGTTTGTATCTGAGCACAGGAATAAGGTAGGGAAGAATTCAAACACTCATTTTGACTGCCTCCAGAAGTTAGATCAGATGGCCAATGCAATTTGGTGCTAGGTCTTTCCCTTTAGGTTTTACCCCCACAATGTTTTCATTAGTTTCGCTCACTCTCAAAATCAAGCATTTTACTGCAGGTTGGAGCAGTTTGTATCTGAGCACAGGAATAAGGTAGGGAAGAATTCAAACACTCATTTTGACTGCCTCCAGAAGTTAGATCAGATGGCCAATGCAATTTGGTGCTAGGTCTTTCCCTTTAGGTTTTACCCCCACAATGTTTTCATTAGTTTCGCTCACTCTCAAAATCAAGCATTTTACTGCAGGTTGGAGCAGTTTGTATCTGAGCACAGGAATAAGGTAGGGAAGAATTCAAACACTCATTTTGACTGCCTCCAGAAGTTAGATCAGATGGCCAATGCAATTTGGTGCTAGGTCTTTCCCTTTAGGTTTTACCCCCACAATGTTTTCATTAGTTTCGCTCACTCTCAAAATCAAGCATTTTACTGCAGGTTGGAGCAGTTTGTATCTGAGCACAGGAATAAGGTAGGGAAGAATTCAAACACTCATTTTGACTGCCTCCAGAAGTTAGATCAGATGGCCAATGCAATTTGGTGCTAGGTCTTTCCCTTTAGGTTTTACCCCACAATGTTTTCATTAGTTTCGCTCACTCTCAAAATCAAGCATTTTACTGCAGGTTGGAGCAGTTTGTATCTGAGCACAGGAATAAGGTAGGGAAGAATTCAAACACTCATTTTGACTGCCTCCAGAAGTTAGATCAGATGGCCAATGCAATTTGGTGCTAGGTCTTTCCCTTTAGGTTTTACCCCCACAATGTTTTCATTAGTTTCGCTCACTCTCAAAATCAAGCATTTTACTGCAGGTTGGAGCAGTTTGTATCTGAGCACAGGAATAAGGTAGGGAAGAATTCAAACACTCATTTTGACTGCCTCCAGAAGTTAGATCAGATGGCCAATGCAATTTGGTGCTAGGTCTTTCCCTTTAGGTTTTACCCCCACAATGTTTTCATTAGTTTCGCTCACTCTCAAAATCAAGCATTTTACTGCAGGTTGGAGCAGTTTGTATCTGAGCACAGGAATAAGGTAGGGAAGAATTCAAACACTCATTTTGACTGCCTCCAGAAGTTAGATCAGATGGCCAATGCAATTTGGTGCTAGGTCTTTCCCTTTAGGTTTTACCCCCACAATGTTTTCATTAGTTTCGCTCACTCTCAAAATCAAGCATTTTACTGCAGGTTGGAGCAGTTTGTATCTGAGCACAGGAATAAGGTAGGGAAGAATTCAAACACTCATTTTGACTGCCTCCAGAAGTTAGATCAGATGGCCAATGCAATTTGGTGCTAGGTCTTTCCCTTTAGGTTTTACCCCCACAATGTTTTCATTAGTTTCGCTCACTCTCAAAATCAAGCATTTTACTGCAGGTTGGAGCAGTTTGTATCTGAGCACAGGAATAAGGTAGGGAAGAATTCAAACACTCATTTTGACTGCCTCCAGAAGTTAGATCAGATGGCCAATGCAATTTGGTGCTAGGTCTTTCCCTTTAGGTTTTACCCCCACAATGTTTTCATTAGTTTCGCTCACTCTCAAAATCAAGCATTTTACTGCAGGTTGGAGCAGTTTGTATCTGAGCACAGGAATAAGGTAGGGAAGAATTCAAATACTCATTTTGACTGCCTCCAGAAGTTAGATCAGATGGCCAATGCAATTTGGTGCTAGGTCTTTCCCTTTAGGTTTTACCCCACAATGTTTTCATTAGTTTCGCTCACTCTCAAAATCAAGCATTTTACTGCAGGTTGGAGCAGTTTGTATCTGAGCACAGGAATAAGGTAGGGAAGAATTCAAACACTCATTTTGACTGCCTCCAGAAGTTAGATCAGATGGCCAATGCAATTTGGTGCTAGGTCTTTCCCTTTAGGTTTTACCCCACAATGTTTTCATTAGTTTCGCTCACTCTCAAAATCAAGCATTTTACTGCAGGTTGGAGCAGTTTGTATCTGAGCACAGGAATAAGGTAGGGAAGAATTCAAACACTCATTTTGACTGCCTCCAGAAGTTAGATCAGATGGCCAATGCAATTTGGTGCTAGGTCTTTCCCTTTAGGTTTTACCCCCACAATGTTTTCATTAGTTTCGCTCACTCTCAAAATCAAGCATTTTACTGCAGGTTGGAGCAGTTTGTATCTGAGCACAGGAATAAGGTAGGGAAGAATTCAAACACTCATTTTGACTGCCTCCAGAAGTTAGATCAGATGGCCAATGCAATTTGGTGCTAGGTCTTTCCCTTTAGGTTTTACCCCCACAATGTTTTCATTAGTTTCGCTCACTCTCAAAATCAAGCATTTTACTGCAGGTTGGAGCAGTTTGTATCTGAGCACAGGAATAAGGTAGGGAAGAATTCAAACACTCATTTTGACTGCCTCCAGAAGTTAGATCAGATGGCCAATGCAATTTGGTGCTAGGTCTTTCCCTTTAGGTTTTACCCCCACAATGTTTTCATTAGTTTCGCTCACTCTCAAAATCAAGCATTTTACTGCAGGTTGGAGCAGTTTGTATCTGAGCACAGGAATAAGGTAGGGAAGAATTCAAACACTCATTTTGACTGCCTCCAGAAGTTAGATCAGATGGCCAATGCAATTTGGTGCTAGGTCTTTCCCTTTAGGTTTTACCCCCACAATGTTTTCATTAGTTTCGCTCACTCTCAAAATCAAGCATTTTACTGCAGGTTGGAGCAGTTTGTATCTGAGCACAGGAATAAGGTAGGGAAGAATTCAAACACTCATTTTGACTGCCTCCAGAAGTTAGATCAGATGGCCAATGCAATTTGGTGCTAGGTCTTTCCCTTTAGGTTTTACCCCCACAATGTTTTCATTAGTTTCGCTCACTCTCAAAATCAAGCATTTTACTGCAGGTTGGAGCAGTTTGTATCTGAGCACAGGAATAAGGTAGGGAAGAATTCAAACACTCATTTTGACTGCCTCCAGAAGTTAGATCAGATGGCCAATGCAATTTGGTGCTAGGTCTTTCCCTTTAGGTTTTACCCCCACAATGTTTTCATTAGTTTCGCTCACTCTCAAAATCAAGCATTTTACTGCAGGTTGGAGCAGTTTGTATCTGAGCACAGGAATAAGGTAGGGAAGAATTCAAACACTCATTTTGACTGCCTCCAGAAGTTAGATCAGATGGCCAATGCAATTTGGTGCTAGGTCTTTCCCTTTAGGTTTTACCCCCACAATGTTTTCATTAGTTTCGCTCACTCTCAAAATCAAGCATTTTACTGCAGGTTGGAGCAGTTTGTATCTGAGCACAGGAATAAGGTAGGGAAGAATTCAAACACTCATTTTGACTGCCTCCAGAAGTTAGATCAGATGGCCAATGCAATTTGGTGCTAGGTCTTTCCCTTTAGGTTTTACCCCCACAATGTTTTCATTAGTTTCGCTCACTCTCAAAATCAAGCATTTTACTGCAGGTTGGAGCAGTTTGTATCTGAGCACAGGAATAAGGTAGGGAAGAATTCAAACACTCATTTTGACTGCCTCAGAAGTTAGATCAGATGGCCAATGCAATTTGGTGCTAGGTCTTTCCCTTTAGGTTTTACCCCCACAATGTTTTCATTAGTTTCGCTCACTCTCAAAATCAAGCATTTTACTGCAGGTTGGAGCAGTTTGTATCTGAGCACAGGAATAAGGTAGGGAAGAATTCAAACACTCATTTTGACTGCCTCCAGAAGTTAGATCAGATGGCCAATGCAATTTGGTGCTAGGTCTTTCCCTTTAGGTTTTACCCCCACAATGTTTTCATTAGTTTCGCTCACTCTCAAAATCAAGCATTTTACTGCAGGTTGGAGCAGTTTGTATCTGAGCACAGGAATAAGGTAGGGAAGAATTCAAACACTCATTTTGACTGCCTCCAGAAGTTAGATCAGATGGCCAATGCAATTTGGTGCTAGGTCTTTCCCTTTAGGTTTTACCCCCACAATGTTTTCATTAGTTTCGCTCACTCTCAAAATCAAGCATTTTACTGCAGGTTGGAGCAGTTTGTATCTGAGCACAGGAATAAGGTAGGGAAGAATTCAAACACTCATTTTGACTGCCTCCAGAAGTTAGATCAGATGGCCAATGCAATTTGGTGCTAGGTCTTTCCCTTTAGGTTTTACCCCCACAATGTTTTCATTAGTTTCGCTCACTCTCAAAATCAAGCATTTTACTGCAGGTTGGAGCAGTTTGTATCTGAGCACAGGAATAAGGTAGGGAAGAATTCAAACACTCATTTTGACTGCCTCCAGAAGTTAGATCAGATGGCCAATGCAATTTGGTGCTAGGTCTTTCCCTTTAGGTTTTACCCCCACAATGTTTTCATTAGTTTCGCTCACTCTCAAAATCAAGCATTTTACTGCAGGTTGGAGCAGTTTGTATCTGAGCACAGGAATAAGGTAGGGAAGAATTCAAACACTCATTTTGACTGCCTCCAGAAGTTAGATCAGATGGCCAATGCAATTTGGTGCTAGGTCTTTCCCTTTAGGTTTTACCCCCACAATGTTTTCATTAGTTTCGCTCACTCTCAAAATCAAGCATTTTACTGCAGGTTGGAGCAGTTTGTATCTGAGCACAGGAATAAGGTAGGGAAGAATTCAAACACTCATTTTGACTGCCTCCAGAAGTTAGATCAGATGGCCAATGCAATTTGGTGCTAGGTCTTTCCCTTTAGGTTTTACCCCCACAATGTTTTCATTAGTTTCGCTCACTCTCAAAATCAAGCATTTTACTGCAGGTTGGAGCAGTTTGTATCTGAGCACAGGAATAAGGTAGGGAAGAATTCAAACACTCATTTTGACTGCCTCAGAAGTTAGATCAGATGGCCAATGCAATTTGGTGCTAGGTCTTTCCCTTTAGGTTTTACCCCCACAATGTTTTCATTAGTTTCGCTCACTCTCAAAATCAAGCATTTTACTGCAGGTTGGAGCAGTTTGTATCTGAGCACAGGAATAAGGTAGGGAAGAATTCAAACACTCATTTTGACTGCCTCCAGAAGTTAGATCAGATGGCCAATGCAATTTGGTGCTAGGTCTTTCCCTTTAGGTTTTACCCCCACAATGTTTTCATTAGTTTCGCTCACTCTCAAAATCAAGCATTTTACTGCAGGTTGGAGCAGTTTGTATCTGAGCACAGGAATAAGGTAGGAAGAATTCAAACACTCATTTTGACTGCCTCCAGAAGTTAGATCAGATGGCCAATGCAATTTGGTGCTAGGTCTTTCCCTTTAGGTTTTACCCCCACAATGTTTTCATTAGTTTCGCTCACTCTCAAAATCAAGCATTTTACTGCAGGTTGGAGCAGTTTGTATCTGAGCACAGGAATAAGGTAGGAAGAATTCAAACACTCATTTTGACTGCCTCCAGAAGTTAGATCAGATGGCCAATGCAATTTGGTGCTAGGTCTTTCCCTTTAGGTTTTACCCCCACAATGTTTTCATTAGTTTCGCTCACTCTCAAAATCAAGCATTTTACTGCAGGTTGGAGCAGTTTGTATCTGAGCACAGGAATAAGGTAGGGAAGAATTCAAACACTCATTTTGACTGCCTTCAGAAGTTAGATCAGATGGCCAATGCAATTTGGTGCTAGGTCTTTCCCTTTAGGTTTTACCCCCACAATGTTTTCATTAGTTTCGCTCACTCTCAAAATCAAGCATTTTACTGCAGGTTGGAGCAGTTTGTATCTGAGCACAGGAATAAGGTAGGGAAGAATTCAAACACTCATTTTGACTGCCTCCAGAAGTTAGATCAGATGGCCAATGCAATTTGGTGCTAGGTCTTTCCCTTTAGGTTTTACCCCCACAATGTTTTCATTAGTTTCGCTCACTCTCAAAATCAAGCATTTTACTGCAGGTTGGAGCAGTTTGTATCTGAGCACAGGAATAAGGTAGGGAAGAATTCAAACACTCATTTTGACTGCCTCCAGAAGTTAGATCAGATGGCCAATGCAATTTGGTGCTAGGTCTTTCCCTTTAGGTTTTACCCCCACAATGTTTTCATTAGTTTCGCTCACTCTCAAAATCAAGCATTTTACTGCAGGTTGGAGCAGTTTGTATCTGAGCACAGGAATAAGGTAGGGAAGAATTCAAACACTCATTTTGACTGCCTCCAGAAGTTAGATCAGATGGCCAATGCAATTTGGTGCTAGGTCTTTCCCTTTAGGTTTTACCCCCACAATGTTTTCATTAGTTTCGCTCACTCTCAAAATCAAGCATTTTACTGCAGGTTGGAGCAGTTTGTATCTGAGCACAGGAATAAGGTAGGGAAGAATTCAAACACTCATTTTGACTGCCTCCAGCAGATGGCCAATGCAATTTGGTGCTAGGTCTTTCCCTTTAGGTTTTACCCCCACAATGTTTTCATTAGTTTCGCTCACTCTCAAAATCAAGCATTTTACTGCAGGTTGGAGCAGTTTGTATCTGAGCACAGGAATAAGGTAGGGAAGAATTCAAACACTCATTTTGACTGCCTCCAGAAGTTAGATCAGATGGCCAATGCAATTTGGTGCTAGGTCTTTCCCTTTAGGTTTTACCCCCACAATGTTTTCATTAGTTTCGCTCACTCTCAAAATCAAGCATTTTACTGCAGGTTGGAGCAGTTTGTATCTGAGCACAGGAATAAGGTCAAACACTCATTTTGACTGCCTCAGAAGTTAGATCAGATGGCCAATGCAATTTGGTGCTAGGTCTTTCCCTTTAGGTTTTTACCCCCACAATGTTTTCATTAGTTTCGCTCACTCTCAAAATCAAGCATTTTACTGCAGGTTGGAGCAGTTTGTATCTGAGCACAGGAATAAGGTAGGGAAGAATTCAAACACTCATTTTGACTGCCTCCAGAAGTTAGATCAGATGGCCAATGCAATTTGGTGCTAGGTCTTTCCCTTTAGGTTTTACCCCCACAATGTTTTCATTAGTTTCGCTCACTCTCAAAATCAAGCATTTTACTGCAGGTTGGAGCAGTTTGTATCTGAGCACAGGAATAAGGTAGGGAAGAATTCAAACACTCATTTTGACTGCCTCCAGAAGTTAGATCAGATGGCCAATGCAATTTGGTGCTAGGTCTTTCCCTTTAGGTTTTACCCCCACAATGTTTTCATTAGTTTCGCTCACTCTCAAAATCAAGCATTTTACTGCAGGTTGGAGCAGTTTGTATCTGAGCACAGGAATAAGGTAGGGAAGAATTCAAACACTCATTTTGACTGCCTCCAGAAGTTAGATCAGATGGCCAATGCAATTTGGTGCTAGGTCTTTCCCTTTAGGTTTTACCCCCACAATGTTTTCATTAGTTTCGCTCACTCTCAAAATCAAGCATTTTACTGCAGGTTGGAGCAGTTTGTATCTGAGCACAGGAATAAGGTAGGGAAGAATTCAAACACTCATTTTGACTGCCTTCAGAAGTTAGATCAGATGGCCAATGCAATTTGGTGCTAGGTCTTTCCCTTTAGGTTTTACCCCCACAATGTTTTCATTAGTTTCGCTCACTCTCAAAATCAAGCATTTTACTGCAGGTTGGAGCAGTTTGTATCTGAGCACAGGAATAAGGTAGGGAAGAATTCAAACACTCATTTTGACTGCCTCCAGAAGTTAGATCAGATGGCCAATGCAATTTGGTGCTAGGTCTTTCCCTTTAGGTTTTACCCCCACAATGTTTTCATTAGTTTCGCTCACTCTCAAAATCAAGCATTTTACTGACAGGAATAAGGTAGGGAAGAATTCAAACACTCATTTTGACTGCCTCCAGAAGTTAGATCAGATGGCCAATGCAATTTGGTGCTAGGTCTTTCCCTTTAGGTTTTACCCCCACAATGTTTTCATTAGTTTCGCTCACTCTCAAAATCAAGCATTTTACTGCAGGTTGGAGCAGTTTGTATCTGAGCACAGGAATAAGGTAGGGAAGAATTCAAACACTCATTTTGACTGCCTCCAGAAGTTAGATCAGATGGCCAATGCAATTTGGTGCTAGGTCTTTCCCTTTAGGTTTTACCCCCACAATGTTTTCATTAGTTTCGCTCACTCTCAAAATCAAGCATTTTACTGCAGGTTGGAGCAGTTTGTATCTGAGCACAGGAATAAGGTAGGGAAGAATTCAAACACTCATTTTGACTGCCTCCAGAAGTTAGATCAGATGGCCAATGCAATTTGGTGCTAGGTCTTTCCCTTTAGGTTTTACCCCCACAATGTTTTCATTAGTTTCGCTCACTCTCAAAATCAAGCATTTTACTGCAGGTTGGAGCAGTTTGTATCTGAGCACAGGAATAAGGTAGGGAAGAATTCAAACACTCATTTTGACTGCCTCCAGAAGTTAGATCAGATGGCCAATGCAATTTGGTGCTAGGTCTTTCCCTTTAGGTTTTACCCCCACAATGTTTTCATTAGTTTCGCTCACTCTCAAAATCAAGCATTTTACTGCAGGTTGGAGCAGTTTGTATCTGAGCACAGGAATAAGGTAGGGAAGAATTCAAACACTCATTTTGACTGCCTCCAGAAGTTAGATCAGATGGCCAATGCAATTTGGTGCTAGGTCTTTCCCTTTAGGTTTTACCCCCACAATGTTTTCATTAGTTTCGCTCACTCTCAAAATCAAGCATTTTACTGCAGGTTGGAGCAGTTTGTATCTGAGCACAGGAATAAGGTAGGGAAGAATTCAAACACTCATTTTGACTGCCTCCAGAAGTTAGATCAGATGGCCAATGCAATTTGGTGCTAGGTCTTTCCCTTTAGGTTTTACCCCCCCAATGTTTTCATTAGTTTCGCTCACTCTCAAAATCAAGCATTTTACTGCAGGTTGGAGCAGTTTGTATCTGAGCACAGGAATAAGGTAGGGAAGAATTCAAACACTCATTTTGACTGCCTCCAGAAGTTAGATCAGATGGCCAATGCAATTTGGTGCTAGGTCTTTCCCTTTAGGTTTTACCCCCACAATGTTTTCATTAGTTTCGCTCACTCTCAAAATCAAGCATTTTACTGCAGGTTGGAGCAGTTTGTATCTGAGCACAGGAATAAGGTAGGGAAGAATTCAAACACTCATTTTGACTGCCTCCAGAAGTTAGATCAGATGGCCAATGCAATTTGGTGCTAGGTCTTTCCCTTTAGGTTTTACCCCCACAATGTTTTCATTAGTTTCGCTCACTCTCAAAATCAAGCATTTTACTGCAGGTTGGAGCAGTTTGTATCTGAGCACAGGAATAAGGTAGGGAAGAATTCAAACACTCATTTTGACTGCCTTCAGAAGTTAGATCAGATGGCCAATGCAATTTGGTGCTAGGTCTTTCCCTTTAGGTTTTACCCCCACAATGTTTTCATTAGTTTCGCTCACTCTCAAAATCAAGCATTTTACTGCAGGTTGGAGCAGTTTGTATCTGAGCACAGGAATAAGGTAGGGAAGAATTCAAACACTCATTTTGACTGCCTCCAGAAGTTAGATCAGATGGCCAATGCAATTTGGTGCTAGGTCTTTCCCTTTAGGTTTTACCCCCACAATGTTTTCATTAGTTTCGCTCACTCTCAAAATCAAGCATTTTACTGCAGGTTGGAGCAGTTTGTATCTGAGCACAGGAATAAGGTAGGGAAGAATTCAAACACTCATTTTGACTGCCTCCAGAAGTTAGATCAGATGGCCAATGCAATTTGGTGCTAGGTCTTTCCCTTTAGGTTTTACCCCCACAATGTTTTCATTAGTTTCGCTCACTCTCAAAATCAAGCATTTTACTGCAGGTTGGAGCAGTTTGTATCTGAGCACAGGAATAAGGTAGGGAAGAATTCAAACACTCATTTTGACTGCCTCCAGAAGTTAGATCAGATGGCCAATGCAATTTGGTGCTAGGTCTTTCCCTTTAGGTTTTACCCCCACAATGTTTTCATTAGTTTCGCTCACTCTCAAAATCAAGCATTTTACTGCAGGTTGGAGCAGTTTGTATCTGAGCACAGGAATAAGGTAGGGAAGAATTCAAACACTCATTTTGACTGCCTCCAGAAGTTAGATCAGATGGCCAATGCAATTTGGTGCTAGGTCTTTCCCTTTAGGTTTTACCCCCACAATGTTTTCATTAGTTTCGCTCACTCTCAAAATCAAGCATTTTACTGCAGGTTGGAGCAGTTTGTATCTGAGCACAGGAATAAGGTAGGGAAGAATTCAAACACTCATTTTGACTGCCTCCAGAAGTTAGATCAGATGGCCAATGCAATTTGGTGCTAGGTCTTTCCCTTTAGGTTTTACCCCCACAATGTTTTCATTAGTTTCGCTCACTCTCAAAATCAAGCATTTTACTGCAGGTTGGAGCAGTTTGTATCTGAGCACAGGAATAAGGTAGGGAAGAATTCAAACACTCATTTTGACTGCCTCCAGAAGTTAGATCAGATGGCCAATGCAATTTGGTGCTAGGTCTTTCCCTTTAGGTTTTACCCCCACAATGTTTTCATTAGTTTCGCTCACTCTCAAAATCAAGCATTTTACTGCAGGTTGGAGCAGTTTGTATCTGAGCACAGGAATAAGGTAGGGAAGAATTCAAACACTCATTTTGACTGCCTCCAGAAGTTAGATCAGATGGCCAATGCAATTTGGTGCTAGGTCTTTCCCTTTAGGTTTTACCCCCACAATGTTTTCATTAGTTTCGCTCACTCTCAAAATCAAGCATTTTACTGCAGGTTGGAGCAGTTTGTATCTGAGCACAGGAATAAGGTAGGGAAGAATTCAAACACTCATTTTGACTGCCTCCAGAAGTTAGATCAGATGGCCAATGCAATTTGGTGCTAGGTCTTTCCCTTTAGGTTTTACCCCCACAATGTTTTCATTAGTTTCGCTCACTCTCAAAATCAAGCATTTTACTGCAGGTTGGAGCAGTTTGTATCTGAGCACAGGAATAAGGTAGGGAAGAATTCAAACACTCATTTTGACTGCCTCCAGAAGTTAGATCAGATGGCCAATGCAATTTGGTGCTAGGTCTTTCCCTTTAGGTTTTACCCCCACAATGTTTTCATTAGTTTCTCTCACTCTCAAAATCAAGCATTTTACTGCAGGTTGGAGCAGTTTGTATCTGAGCACAGGAATAAGGTAGGGAAGAATTCAAACACTCATTTTGACTGCCTCCAGAAGTTAGATCAGATGGCCAATGCAATTTGGTGCTAGGTTTTCCCTTTAGGTTTTACCCCCACAATGTTTTCATTAGTTTCGCTCACTCTCAAAATCAAGCATTTTACTGCAGGTTGGAGCAGTTTGTATCTGAGCACAGGAATAAGGTAGGGAAGAATTCAAACACTCATTTTGACTGCCTCCAGAAGTTAGATCAGATGGCCAATGCAATTTGGTGCTAGGTCTTTCCCTTTAGGTTTTACCCCCACAATGTTTTCATTAGTTTCGCTCACTCTCAAAATCAAGCATTTTACTGCAGGTTGGAGCAGTTTGTATCTGAGCACAGGAATAAGGTAGGGAAGAATTCAAACACTCATTTTGACTGCCTCCAGAAGTTAGATCAGATGGCCAATGCAATTTGGTGCTAGGTCTTTCCCTTTAGGTTTTACCCCCACAATGTTTTCATTAGTTTCGCTCACTCTCAAAATCAAGCATTTTACTGCAGGTTGGAGCAGTTTGTATCTGAGCACAGGAATAAGGTAGGGAAGAATTCAAACACTCATTTTGACTGCCTCCAGAAGTTAGATCAGATGGCCAATGCAATTTGGTGCTAGGTCTTTCCCTTTAGGTTTTACCCCCACAATGTTTTCATTAGTTTCGCTCACTCTCAAAATCAAGCATTTTACTGCAGGTTGGAGCAGTTTGTATCTGAGCACAGGAATAAGGTAGGGAAGAATTCAAACACTCATTTTGACTGCCTCCAGAAGTTAGATCAGATGGCCAATGCAATTTGGTGCTAGGTCTTTCCCTTTAGGTTTTACCCCCACAATGTTTTCATTAGTTTCGCTCACTCTCAAAATCAAGCATTTTACTGCAGGTTGGAGCAGTTTGTATCTGAGCACAGGAATAAGGTAGGGAAGAATTCAAACACTCATTTTGACTGCCTCCAGAAGTTAGATCAGATGGCCAATGCAATTTGGTGCTAGGTCTTTCCCTTTAGGTTTTACCCCCACAATGTTTTCATTAGTTTCGCTCACTCTCAAAATCAAGCATTTTACTGCAGGTTGGAGCAGTTTGTATCTGAGCACAGGAATAAGGTAGGGAAGAATTCAAACACTCATTTTGACTGCCTCCAGAAGTTAGATCAGATGGCCAATGCAATTTGGTGCTAGGTCTTTCCCTTTAGGTTTTACCCCCACAATGTTTTCATTAGTTTCGCTCACTCTCAAAATCAAGCATTTTACTGCAGGTTGGAGCAGTTTGTATCTGAGCACAGGAATAAGGTAGGGAAGAATTCAAACACTCATTTTGACTGCCTCCAGAAGTTAGATCAGATGGCCAATGCAATTTGGTGCTAGGTCTTTCCCTTTAGGTTTTACCCCCACAATGTTTTCATTAGTTTCGCTCACTCTCAAAATCAAGCATTTTACTGCAGGTTGGAGCAGTTTGTATCTGAGCACAGGAATAAGGTAGGGAAGAATTCAAACACTCATTTTGACTGCCTCCAGAAGTTAGATCAGATGGCCAATGCAATTTGGTGCTAGGTCTTTCCCTTTAGGTTTTACCCCCACAATGTTTTCATTAGTTTCGCTCACTCTCAAAATCAAGCATTTTACTGCAGGTTGGAGCAGTTTGTATCTGAGCACAGGAATAAGGTAGGGAAGAATTCAAACACTCATTTTGACTGCCTCCAGAAGTTAGATCAGATGGCCAATGCAATTTGGTGCTAGGTCTTTCCCTTTAGGTTTTACCCCCACAATGTTTTCATTAGTTTCGCTCACTCTCAAAATCAAGCATTTTACTGCAGGTTGGAGCAGTTTGTATCTGAGCACAGGAATAAGGTAGGGAAGAATTCAAACACTCATTTTGACTGCCTCCAGAAGTTAGATCAGATGGCCAATGCAATTTGGTGCTAGGTCTTTCCCTTTAGGTTTTACCCCCACAATGTTTTCATTAGTTTCGCTCACTCTCAAAATCAAGCATTTTACTGCAGGTTGGAGCAGTTTGTATCTGAGCACAGGAATAAGGTAGGGAAGAATTCAAACACTCATTTTGACTGCCTCAGAAGTTAGATCAGATGGCCAATGCAATTTGGTGCTAGGTCTTTCCCTTTAGGTTTTACCCCCACAATGTTTTCATTAGTTTCGCTCACTCTCAAAATCAAGCATTTTACTGCAGGTTGGAGCAGTTTGTATCTGAGCACAGGAATAAGGTAGGGAAGAATTCAAACACTCATTTTGACTGCCTCCAGAAGTTAGATCAGATGGCCAATGCAATTTGGTGCTAGGTCTTTCCCTTTAGGTTTTACCCCCACAATGTTTTCATTAGTTTCGCTCACTCTCAAAATCAAGCATTTTACTGCAGGTTGGAGCAGTTTGTATCTGAGCACAGGAATAAGGTAGGGAAGAATTCAAACACTCATTTTGACTGCCTCCAGAAGTTAGATCAGATGGCCAATGCAATTTGGTGCTAGGTCTTTCCCTTTAGGTTTTACCCCCACAATGTTTTCATTAGTTTCGCTCACTCTCAAAATCAAGCATTTTACTGCAGGTTGGAGCAGTTTGTATCTGAGCACAGGAATAAGGTAGGGAAGAATTCAAACACTCATTTTGACTGCCTCCAGAAGTTAGATCAGATGGCCAATGCAATTTGGTGCTAGGTCTTTCCCTTTAGGTTTTACCCCCACAATGTTTTCATTAGTTTCGCTCACTCTCAAAATCAAGCATTTTACTGCAGGTTGGAGCAGTTTGTATCTGAGCACAGGAATAAGGTAGGGAAGAATTCAAACACTCATTTTGACTGCCTCCAGAAGTTAGATCAGATGGCCAATGCAATTTGGTGCTAGGTCTTTCCCTTTAGGTTTTACCCCCACAATGTTTTCATTAGTTTCGCTCACTCTCAAAATCAAGCATTTTACTGCAGGTTGGAGCAGTTTGTATCTGAGCACAGGAATAAGGTAGGGAAGAATTCAAACACTCATTTTGACTGCCTCCAGAAGTTAGATCAGATGGCCAATGCAATTTGGTGCTAGGTCTTTCCCTTTAGGTTTTTACCCCCACAATGTTTTCATTAGTTTCGCTCACTCTCAAAATCAAGCATTTTACTGCAGGTTGGAGCAGTTTGTATCTGAGCACAGGAATAAGGTAGGGAAGAATTCAAACACTCATTTTGACTGCCTCCAGAAGTTAGATCAGATGGCCAATGCAATTTGGTGCTAGGTCTTTCCCTTTAGGTTTTACCCCCACAATGTTTTCATTAGTTTCGCTCACTCTCAAAATCAAGCATTTTACTGCAGGTTGGAGCAGTTTGTATCTGAGCACAGGAATAAGGTAGGGAAGAATTCAAACACTCATTTTGACTGCCTCCAGAAGTTAGATCAGATGGCCAATGCAATTTGGTGCTAGGTCTTTCCCTTTAGGTTTTACCCCCACAATGTTTTCATTAGTTTCGCTCACTCTCAAAATCAAGCATTTTACTGCAGGTTGGAGCAGTTTGTATCTGAGCACAGGAATAAGGTAGGGAAGAATTCAAACACTCATTTTGACTGCCTCCAGAAGTTAGATCAGATGGCCAATGCAATTTGGTGCTAGGTCTTTCCCTTTAGGTTTTACCCCCACAATGTTTTCATTAGTTTCGCTCACTCTCAAAATCAAGCATTTTACTGCAGGTTGGAGCAGTTTGTATCTGAGCACAGGAATAAGGTAGGGAAGAATTCAAACACTCATTTTGACTGCCTCCAGAAGTTAGATCAGATGGCCAATGCAATTTGGTGCTAGGTCTTTCCCTTTAGGTTTTACCCCCACAATGTTTTCATTAGTTTCGCTCACTCTCAAAATCAAGCATTTTACTGCAGGTTGGAGCAGTTTGTATCTGAGCACAGGAATAAGGTAGGGAAGAATTCAAACACTCATTTTGACTGCCTCCAGAAGTTAGATCAGATGGCCAATGCAATTTGGTGCTAGGTCTTTCCCTTTAGGTTTTACCCCCACAATGTTTTCATTAGTTTCGCTCACTCTCAAAATCAAGCATTTTACTGCAGGTTGGAGCAGTTTGTATCTGAGCACAGGAATAAGGTAGGGAAGAATTCAAACACTCATTTTGACTGCCTCCAGAAGTTAGATCAGATGGCCAATGCAATTTGGTGCTAGGTCTTTCCCTTTAGGTTTTACCCCCACAATGTTTTCATTAGTTTCGCTCACTCTCAAAATCAAGCATTTTACTGCAGGTTGGAGCAGTTTGTATCTGAGCACAGGAATAAGGTAGGGAAGAATTCAAACACTCATTTTGACTGCCTCCAGAAGTTAGATCAGATGGCCAATGCAATTTGGTGCTAGGTCTTTCCCTTTAGGTTTTACCCCCACAATGTTTTCATTAGTTTCGCTCACTCTCAAAATCAAGCATTTTACTGCAGGTTGGAGCAGTTTGTATCTGAGCACAGGAATAAGGTAGGGAAGAATTCAAACACTCATTTTGACTGCCTCCAGAAGTTAGATCAGATGGCCAATGCAATTTGGTGCTAGGTCTTTCCCTTTAGGTTTTACCCCCACAATGTTTTCATTAGTTTCGCTCACTCTCAAAATCAAGCATTTTACTGCAGGTTGGAGCAGTTTGTATCTGAGCACAGGAATAAGGTAGGGAAGAATTCAAACACTCATTTTGACTGCCTCCAGAAGTTAGATCAGATGGCCAATGCAATTTGGTGCTAGGTCTTTCCCTTTAGGTTTTACCCCCACAATGTTTTCATTAGTTTCGCTCACTCTCAAAATCAAGCATTTTACTGCAGGTTGGAGCAGTTTGTATCTGAGCACAGGAATAAGGTAGGGAAGAATTCAAACACTCATTTTGACTGCCTCCAGAAGTTAGATCAGATGGCCAATGCAATTTGGTGCTAGGTCTTTCCCTTTAGGTTTTACCCCCACAATGTTTTCATTAGTTTCGCTCACTCTCAAAATCAAGCATTTTACTGCAGGTTGGAGCAGTTTGTATCTGAGCACAGGAATAAGGTAGGGAAGAATTCAAACACTCATTTTGACTGCCTCAGAAGTTAGATCAGATGGCCAATGCAATTTGGTGCTAGGTCTTTCCCTTTAGGTTTTACCCCCACAATGTTTTCATTAGTTTCGCTCACTCTCAAAATCAAGCATTTTACTGCAGGTTGGAGCAGTTTGTATCTGAGCACAGGAATAAGGTAGGGAAGAATTCAAACACTCATTTTGACTGCCTCCAGAAGTTAGATCAGATGGCCAATGCAATTTGGTGCTAGGTCTTTCCCTTTAGGTTTTACCCCCACAATGTTTTCATTAGTTTCGCTCACTCTCAAAATCAAGCATTTTACTGCAGGTTGGAGCAGTTTGTATCTGAGCACAGGAATAAGGTAGGGAAGAATTCAAACACTCATTTTGACTGCCTCCAGAAGTTAGATCAGATGGCCAATGCAATTTGGTGCTAGGTCTTTCCCTTTAGGTTTTACCCCCACAATGTTTTCATTAGTTTCGCTCACTCTCAAAATCAAGCATTTTACTGCAGGTTGGAGCAGTTTGTATCTGAGCACAGGAATAAGGTAGGGAAGAATTCAAACACTCATTTTGACTGCCTCCAGAAGTTAGATCAGATGGCCAATGCAATTTGGTGCTAGGTCTTTCCCTTTAGGTTTTACCCCCACAATGTTTTCATTAGTTTCGCTCACTCTCAAAATCAAGCATTTTACTGCAGGTTGGAGCAGTTTGTATCTGAGCACAGGAATAAGGTAGGGAAGAATTCAAACACTCATTTTGACTGCCTCCAGAAGTTAGATCAGATGGCCAATGCAATTTGGTGCTAGGTCTTTCCCTTTAGGTTTTACCCCCACAATGTTTTCATTAGTTTCGCTCACTCTCAAAATCAAGCATTTTACTGCAGGTTGGAGCAGTTTGTATCTGAGCACAGGAATAAGGTAGGGAAGAATTCAAACACTCATTTTGACTGCCTCCAGAAGTTAGATCAGATGGCCAATGCAATTTGGTGCTAGGTCTTTCCCTTTAGGTTTTACCCCCACAATGTTTTCATTAGTTTCGCTCACTCTCAAAATCAAGCATTTTACTGCAGGTTGGAGCAGTTTGTATCTGAGCACAGGAATAAGGTAGGGAAGAATTCAAACACTCATTTTGACTGCCTCCAGAAGTTAGATCAGATGGCCAATGCAATTTGGTGCTAGGTCTTTCCCTTTAGGTTTTACCCCCACAATGTTTTCATTAGTTTCGCTCACTCTCAAAATCAAGCATTTTACTGCAGGTTGGAGCAGTTTGTATCTGAGCACAGGAATAAGGTAGGGAAGAATTCAAACACTCATTTTGACTGCCTCCAGAAGTTAGATCAGATGGCCAATGCAATTTGGTGCTAGGTCTTTCCCTTTAGGTTTTACCCCCACAATGTTTTCATTAGTTTCGCTCACTCTCAAAATCAAGCATTTTACTGCAGGTTGGAGCAGTTTGTATCTGAGCACAGGAATAAGGTAGGGAAGAATTCAAACACTCATTTTGACTGCCTCCAGAAGTTAGATCAGATGGCCAATGCAATTTGGTGCTAGGTCTTTCCCTTTAGGTTTTACCCCCACAATGTTTTCATTAGTTTCGCTCACTCTCAAAATCAAGCATTTTACTGCAGGTTGGAGCAGTTTGTATCTGAGCACAGGAATAAGGTAGGGAAGAATTCAAACACTCATTTTGACTGCCTCCAGAAGTTAGATCAGATGGCCAATGCAATTTGGTGCTAGGTCTTTCCCTTTAGGTTTTACCCCCACAATGTTTTCATTAGTTTCGCTCACTCTCAAAATCAAGCATTTTACTGCAGGTTGGAGCAGTTTGTATCTGAGCACAGGAATAAGGTAGGGAAGAATTCAAACACTCATTTTGACTGCCTCCAGAAGTTAGATCAGATGGCCAATGCAATTTGGTGCTAGGTCTTTCCCTTTAGGTTTTACCCCCACAATGTTTTCATTAGTTTCGCTCACTCTCAAAATCAAGCATTTTACTGCAGGTTGGAGCAGTTTGTATCTGAGCACAGGAATAAGGTAGGGAAGAATTCAAACACTCATTTTGACTGCCTCCAGAAGTTAGATCAGATGGCCAATGCAATTTGGTGCTAGGTCTTTCCCTTTAGGTTTTACCCCCACAATGTTTTCATTAGTTTCGCTCACTCTCAAAATCAAGCATTTTACTGCAGGTTGGAGCAGTTTGTATCTGAGCACAGGAATAAGGTAGGGAAGAATTCAAACACTCATTTTGACTGCCTCCAGAAGTTAGATCAGATGGCCAATGCAATTTGGTGCTAGGTCTTTCCCTTTAGGTTTTACCCCCACAATGTTTTCATTAGTTTCGCTCACTCTCAAAATCAAGCATTTTACTGCAGGTTGGAGCAGTTTGTATCTGAGCACAGGAATAAGGTAGGGAAGAATTCAAACACTCATTTTGACTGCCTCCAGAAGTTAGATCAGATGGCCAATGCAATTTGGTGCTAGGTCTTTCCCTTTAGGTTTTACCCCCACAATGTTTTCATTAGTTTCGCTCACTCTCAAAATCAAGCATTTTACTGCAGGTTGGAGCAGTTTGTATCTGAGCACAGGAATAAGGTAGGGAAGAATTCAAACACTCATTTTGACTGCCTCCAGAAGTTAGATCAGATGGCCAATGCAATTTGGTGCTAGGTCTTTCCCTTTAGGTTTTACCCCCACAATGTTTTCATTAGTTTCGCTCACTCTCAAAATCAAGCATTTTACTGCAGGTTGGAGCAGTTTGTATCTGAGCACAGGAATAAGGTAGGGAAGAATTCAAACACTCATTTTGACTGCCTCCAGAAGTTAGATCAGATGGCCAATGCAATTTGGTGCTAGGTCTTTCCCTTTAGGTTTTACCCCCACAATGTTTTCATTAGTTTCGCTCACTCTCAAAATCAAGCATTTTACTGCAGGTTGGAGCAGTTTGTATCTGAGCACAGGAATAAGGTAGGGAAGAATTCAAACACTCATTTTGACTGCCTCCAGAAGTTAGATCAGATGGCCAATGCAATTTGGTGCTAGGTCTTTCCCTTTAGGTTTTACCCCCACAATGTTTTCATTAGTTTCGCTCACTCTCAAAATCAAGCATTTTACTGCAGGTTGGAGCAGTTTGTATCTGAGCACAGGAATAAGGTAGGGAAGAATTCAAACACTCATTTTGACTGCCTCCAGAAGTTAGATCAGATGGCCAATGCAATTTGGTGCTAGGTCTTTCCCTTTAGGTTTTACCCCCACAATGTTTTCATTAGTTTCGCTCACTCTCAAAATCAAGCATTTTACTGCAGGTTGGAGCAGTTTGTATCTGAGCACAGGAATAAGGTAGGGAAGAATTCAAACACTCATTTTGACTGCCTCCAGAAGTTAGATCAGATGGCCAATGCAATTTGGTGCTAGGTCTTTCCCTTTAGGTTTTACCCCCACAATTTTTTCATTAGTTTCGCTCACTCTCAAAATCAAGCATTTTACTGCAGGTTGGAGCAGTTTGTATCTGAGCACAGGAATAAGGTAGGGAAGAATTCAAACACTCATTTTGACTGCCTCCAGAAGTTAGATCAGATGGCCAATGCAATTTGGTGCTAGGTCTTTCCCTTTAGGTTTTACCCCCACAATGTTTTCATTAGTTTCGCTCACTCTCAAAATCAAGCATTTTACTGCAGGTTGGAGCAGTTTGTATCTGAGCACAGGAATAAGGTAGGGAAGAATTCAAACACTCATTTTGACTGCCTCCAGAAGTTAGATCAGATGGCCAATGCAATTTGGTGCTAGGTCTTTCCCTTTAGGTTTTACCCCCACAATGTTTTCATTAGTTTCGCTCACTCTCAAAATCAAGCATTTTACTGCAGGTTGGAGCAGTTTGTATCTGAGCACAGGAATAAGGTAGGGAAGAATTCAAACACTCATTTTGACTGCCTCCAGAAGTTAGATCAGATGGCCAATGCAATTTGGTGCTAGGTCTTTCCCTTTAGGTTTTACCCCCACAATGTTTTCATTAGTTTCGCTCACTCTCAAAATCAAGCATTTTACTGCAGGTTGGAGCAGTTTGTATCTGAGCACAGGAATAAGGTAGGGAAGAATTCAAACACTCATTTTGACTGCCTCCAGAAGTTAGATCAGATGGCCAATGCAATTTGGTGCTAGGTCTTTCCCTTTAGGTTTTACCCCCACAATGTTTTCATTAGTTTCGCTCACTCTCAAAATCAAGCATTTTACTGCAGGTTGGAGCAGTTTGTATCTGAGCACAGGAATAAGGTAGGGAAGAATTCAAACACTCATTTTGACTGCCTCCAGAAGTTAGATCAGATGGCCAATGCAATTTGGTGCTAGGTCTTTCCCTTTAGGTTTTACCCCCACAATGTTTTCATTAGTTTCGCTCACTCTCAAAATCAAGCATTTTACTGCAGGTTGGAGCAGTTTGTATCTGAGCACAGGAATAAGGTAGGGAAGAATTCAAACACTCATTTTGACTGCCTCCAGAATTTAGATCAGATGGCCAATGCAATTTGGTGCTAGGTCTTTCCCTTTAGGTTTTACCCCCACAATGTTTTCATTAGTTTCGCTCACTCTCAAAATCAAGCATTTTACTGCAGGTTGGAGCAGTTTGTATCTGAGCACAGGAATAAGGTAGGGAAGAATTCAAACACTCATTTTGACTGCCTCCAGAAGTTAGATCAGATGGCCAATGCAATTTGGTGCTAGGTCTTTCCCTTTAGGTTTTACCCCCACAATGTTTTCATTAGTTTCGCTCACTCTCAAAATCAAGCATTTTACTGCAGGTTGGAGCAGTTTGTATCTGAGCACAGGAATAAGGTAGGGAAGAATTCAAACACTCATTTTGACTGCCTCCAGAAGTTAGATCAGATGGCCAATGCAATTTGGTGCTAGGTCTTTCCCTTTAGGTTTTACCCCCACAATGTTTTCATTAGTTTCGCTCACTCTCAAAATCAAGCATTTTACTGCAGGTTGGAGCAGTTTGTATCTGAGCACAGGAATAAGGTAGGGAAGAATTCAAACACTCATTTTGACTGCCTCCAGAAGTTAGATCAGATGGCCAATGCAATTTGGTGCTAGGTCTTTCCCTTTAGGTTTTACCCCCACAATGTTTTCATTAGTTTCGCTCACTCTCAAAATCAAGCATTTTACTGCAGGTTGGAGCAGTTTGTATCTGAGCACAGGAATAAGGTAGGGAAGAATTCAAACACTCATTTTGACTGCCTCCAGAAGTTAGATCAGATGGCCAATGCAATTTGGTGCTAGGTCTTTCCCTTTAGGTTTTACCCCCACAATGTTTTCATTAGTTTCGCTCACTCTCAAAATCAAGCATTTTACTGCAGGTTGGAGCAGTTTGTATCTGAGCACAGGAATAAGGTAGGGAAGAATTCAAACACTCATTTTGACTGCCTCCAGAAGTTAGATCAGATGGCCAATGCAATTTGGTGCTAGGTCTTTCCCTTTAGGTTTTACCCCCACAATGTTTTCATTAGTTTCGCTCACTCTCAAAATCAAGCATTTTACTGCAGGTTGGAGCAGTTTGTATCTGAGCACAGGAATAAGGTAGGGAAGAATTCAAACACTCATTTTGACTGCCTCCAGAAGTTAGATCAGATGGCCAATGCAATTTGGTGCTAGGTCTTTCCCTTTAGGTTTTACCCCCACAATGTTTTCATTAGTTTCGCTCACTCTCAAAATCAAGCATTTTACTGCAGGTTGGAGCAGTTTGTATCTGAGCACAGGAATAAGGTAGGGAAGAATTCAAACACTCATTTTGACTGCCTCCAGAAGTTAGATCAGATGGCCAATGCAATTTGGTGCTAGGTCTTTCCCTTTAGGTTTTACCCCCACAATGTTTTCATTAGTTTCGCTCACTCTCAAAATCAAGCATTTTACTGCAGGTTGGAGCAGTTTGTATCTGAGCACAGGAATAAGGTAGGGAAGAATTCAAACACTCATTTTGACTGCCTCCAGAAGTTAGATCAGATGGCCAATGCAATTTGGTGCTAGGTCTTTCCCTTTAGGTTTTACCCCCACAATGTTTTCATTAGTTTCGCTCACTCTCAAAATCAAGCATTTTACTGCAGGTTGGAGCAGTTTGTATCTGAGCACAGGAATAAGGTAGGGAAGAATTCAAACACTCATTTTGACTGCCTCCAGAAGTTAGATCAGATGGCCAATGCAATTTGGTGCTAGGTCTTTCCCTTTAGGTTTTACCCCCACAATGTTTTCATTAGTTTCGCTCACTCTCAAAATCAAGCATTTTACTGCAGGTTGGAGCAGTTTGTATCTGAGCACAGGAATAAGGTAGGGAAGAATTCAAACACTCATTTTGACTGCCTCCAGAAGTTAGATCAGATGGCCAATGCAATTTGGTGCTAGGTCTTTCCCTTTAGGTTTTACCCCCACAATGTTTTCATTAGTTTCGCTCACTCTCAAAATCAAGCATTTTACTGCAGGTTGGAGCAGTTTGTATCTGAGCACAGGAATAAGGTAGGGAAGAATTCAAACACTCATTTTGACTGCCTCCAGAAGTTAGATCAGATGGCCAATGCAATTTGGTGCTAGGTCTTTCCCTTTAGGTTTTACCCCCACAATGTTTTCATTAGTTTCGCTCACTCTCAAAATCAAGCATTTTACTGCAGGTTGGAGCAGTTTGTATCTGAGCACAGGAATAAGGTAGGGAAGAATTCAAACACTCATTTTGACTGCCTCCAGAAGTTAGATCAGATGGCCAATGCAATTTGGTGCTAGGTCTTTCCCTTTAGGTTTTACCCCCACAATGTTTTCATTAGTTTCGCTCACTCTCAAAATCAAGCATTTTACTGCAGGTTGGAGCAGTTTGTATCTGAGCACAGGAATAAGGTAGGGAAGAATTCAAACACTCATTTTGACTGCCTCCAGAAGTTAGATCAGATGGCCAATGCAATTTGGTGCTAGGTCTTTCCCTTTAGGTTTTACCCCCACAATGTTTTCATTAGTTTCGCTCACTCTCAAAATCAAGCATTTTACTGCAGGTTGGAGCAGTTTGTATCTGAGCACAGGAATAAGGTAGGGAAGAATTCAAACACTCATTTTGACTGCCTCCAGAAGTTAGATCAGATGGCCAATGCAATTTGGTGCTAGGTCTTTCCCTTTAGGTTTTACCCCCACAATGTTTTCATTAGTTTCGCTCACTCTCAAAATCAAGCATTTTACTGCAGGTTGGAGCAGTTTGTATCTGAGCACAGGAATAAGGTAGGGAAGAATTCAAACACTCATTTTGACTGCCTCCAGAAGTTAGATCAGATGGCCAATGCAATTTGGTGCTAGGTCTTTCCCTTTAGGTTTTACCCCCACAATGTTTTCATTAGTTTCGCTCACTCTCAAAATCAAGCATTTTACTGCAGGTTGGAGCAGTTTGTATCTGAGCACAGGAATAAGGTAGGGAAGAATTCAAACACTCATTTTGACTGCCTCCAGAAGTTAGATCAGATGGCCAATGCAATTTGGTGCTAGGTCTTTCCCTTTAGGTTTTACCCCCACAATGTTTTCATTAGTTTCGCTCACTCTCAAAATCAAGCATTTTACTGCAGGTTGGAGCAGTTTGTATCTGAGCACAGGAATAAGGTAGGGAAGAATTCAAACACTCATTTTGACTGCCTCCAGAAGTTAGATCAGATGGCCAATGCAATTTGGTGCTAGGTCTTTCCCTTTAGGTTTTACCCCCACAATGTTTTCATTAGTTTCGCTCACTCTCAAAATCAAGCATTTTACTGCAGGTTGGAGCAGTTTGTATCTGAGCACAGGAATAAGGTAGGGAAGAATTCAAACACTCATTTTGACTGCCTCCAGAAGTTAGATCAGATGGCCAATGCAATTTGGTGCTAGGTCTTTCCCTTTAGGTTTTACCCCCACAATGTTTTCATTAGTTTCGCTCACTCTCAAAATCAAGCATTTTACTGCAGGTTGGAGCAGTTTGTATCTGAGCACAGGAATAAGGTAGGGAAGAATTCAAACACTCATTTTGACTGCCTCCAGAAGTTAGATCAGATGGCCAATGCAATTTGGTGCTAGGTCTTTCCCTTTAGGTTTTACCCCCACAATGTTTTCATTAGTTTCGCTCACTCTCAAAATCAAGCATTTTACTGCAGGTTGGAGCAGTTTGTATCTGAGCACAGGAATAAGGTAGGGAAGAATTCAAACACTCATTTTGACTGCCTCCAGAAGTTAGATCAGATGGCCAATGCAATTTGGTGCTAGGTCTTTCCCTTTAGGTTTTACCCCCACAATGTTTTCATTAGTTTCGCTCACTCTCAAAATCAAGCATTTTACTGCAGGTTGGAGCAGTTTGTATCTGAGCACAGGAATAAGGTAGGAAGAATTCAAACACTCATTTTGACTGCCTCCAGAAGTTAGATCAGATGGCCAATGCAATTTGGTGCTAGGTCTTTCCCTTTAGGTTTTACCCCCACAATGTTTTCATTAGTTTCGCTCACTCTCAAAATCAAGCATTTTACTGCAGGTTGGAGCAGTTTGTATCTGAGCACAGGAATAAGGTAGGGAAGAATTCAAACACTCATTTTGACTGCCTCCAGAAGTTAGATCAGATGGCCAATGCAATTTGGTGCTAGGTCTTTCCCTTTAGGTTTTACCCCCACAATGTTTTCATTAGTTTCGCTCACTCTCAAAATCAAGCATTTTACTGCAGGTTGGAGCAGTTTGTATCTGAGCACAGGAATAAGGTAGGGAAGAATTCAAACACTCATTTTGACTGCCTCCAGAAGTTAGATCAGATGGCCAATGCAATTTGGTGCTAGGTCTTTCCCTTTAGGTTTTACCCCCACAATGTTTTCATTAGTTTCGCTCACTCTCAAAATCAAGCATTTTACTGCAGGTTGGAGCAGTTTGTATCTGAGCACAGGAATAAGGTAGGGAAGAATTCAAACACTCATTTTGACTGCCTCCAGAAATTAGATCAGATGGCCAATGCAATTTGGTGCTAGGTCTTTCCCTTTAGGTTTTACCCCCACAATGTTTTCATTAGTTTCGCTCACTCTCAAAATCAAGCATTTTACTGCAGGTTGGAGCAGTTTGTATCTGAGCACAGGAATAAGGTAGGGAAGAATTCAAACACTCATTTTGACTGCCTCCAGAAGTTAGATCAGATGGCCAATGCAATTTGGTGCTAGGTTTTTCCCTTTAGGTTTTACCCCCACAATGTTTTCATTAGTTTCGCTCACTCTCAAAATCAAGCATTTTACTGCAGGTTGGAGCAGTTTGTATCTGAGCACAGGAATAAGGTAGGAAGAATTCAAACACTCATTTTGACTGCCTCCAGAAGTTAGATCAGATGGCCAATGCAATTTGGTGCTAGGTCTTTCCCTTTAGGTTTTACCCCCACAATGTTTTCATTAGTTTCGCTCACTCTCAAAATCAAGCATTTTACTGCAGGTTGGAGCAGTTTGTATCTGAGCACAGGAATAAGGTAGGGAAGAATTCAAACACTCATTTTGACTGCCTCCAGAAGTTAGATCAGATGGCCAATGCAATTTGGTGCTAGGTCTTTCCCTTTAGGTTTTACCCCCACAATGTTTTCATTAGTTTCGCTCACTCTCAAAATCAAGCATTTTACTGCAGGTTGGAGCAGTTTGTATCTGAGCACAGGAATAAGGTAGGGAAGAATTCAAACACTCATTTTGACTGCCTCCAGAAGTTAGATCAGATGGCCAATGCAATTTGGTGCTAGGTCTTTCCCTTTAGGTTTTACCCCCACAATGTTTTCATTAGTTTCGCTCACTCTCAAAATCAAGCATTTTACTGCAGGTTGGAGCAGTTTGTATCTGAGCACAGGAATAAGGTAGGGAAGAATTCAAACACTCATTTTGACTGCCTCCAGAAGTTAGATCAGATGGCCAATGCAATTTGGTGCTAGGTCTTTCCCTTTAGGTTTTACCCCCACAATGTTTTCATTAGTTTCGCTCACTCTCAAAATCAAGCATTTTACTGCAGGTTGGAGCAGTTTGTATCTGAGCACAGGAATAAGGTAGGGAAGAATTCAAACACTCATTTTGACTGCCTCCAGAAGTTAGATCAGATGGCCAATGCAATTTGGTGCTAGGTCTTTCCCTTTAGGTTTTACCCCCACAATGTTTTCATTAGTTTCGCTCACTCTCAAAATCAAGCATTTTACTGCAGGTTGGAGCAGTTTGTATCTGAGCACAGGAATAAGGTAGGGAAGAATTCAAATACTCATTTTGACTGCCTCCAGAAGTTAGATCAGATGGCCAATGCAATTTGGTGCTAGGTCTTTCCCTTTAGGTTTTACCCCCACAATGTTTTCATTAGTTTCGCTCACTCTCAAAATCAAGCATTTTACTGCAGGTTGGAGCAGTTTGTATCTGAGCACAGGAATAAGGTAGGGAAGAATTCAAACACTCATTTTGACTGCCTCCAGAAGTTAGATCAGATGGCCAATGCAATTTGGTGCTAGGTCTTTCCCTTTAGGTTTTACCCCCACAATGTTTTCATTAGTTTCGCTCACTCTCAAAATCAAGCATTTTACTGCAGGTTGGAGCAGTTTGTATCTGAGCACAGGAATAAGGTAGGGAAGAATTCAAACACTCATTTTGACTGCCTCCAGAAGTTAGATCAGATGGCCAATGCAATTTGGTGCTAGGTCTTTCCCTTTAGGTTTTACCCCCACAATGTTTTCATTAGTTTCGCTCACTCTCAAAATCAAGCATTTTACTGCAGGTTGGAGCAGTTTGTATCTGAGCACAGGAATAAGGTAGGGAAGAATTCAAACACTCATTTTGACTGCCTCCAGAAGTTAGATCAGATGGCCAATGCAATTTGGTGCTAGGTCTTTCCCTTTAGGTTTTACCCCCACAATGTTTTCATTAGTTTCGCTCACTCTCAAAATCAAGCATTTTACTGCAGGTTGGAGCAGTTTGTATCTGAGCACAGGAATAAGGTAGGGAAGAATTCAAACACTCATTTTGACTGCCTCCAGAAGTTAGATCAGATGGCCAATGCAATTTGGTGCTAGGTCTTTCCCTTTAGGTTTTACCCCCACAATGTTTTCATTAGTTTCGCTCACTCTCAAAATCAAGCATTTTACTGCAGGTTGGAGCAGTTTGTATCTGAGCACAGGAATAAGGTAGGGAAGAATTCAAACACTCATTTTGACTGCCTCCAGAAGTTAGATCAGATGGCCAATGCAATTTGGTGCTAGGTCTTTCCCTTTAGGTTTTACCCCCACAATGTTTTCATTAGTTTCGCTCACTCTCAAAATCAAGCATTTTACTGCAGGTTGGAGCAGTTTGTATCTGAGCACAGGAATAAGGTAGGGAAGAATTCAAACACTCATTTTGACTGCCTCCAGAAGTTAGATCAGATGGCCAATGCAATTTGGTGCTAGGTCTTTCCCTTTAGGTTTTACCCCCACAATGTTTTCATTAGTTTCGCTCACTCTCAAAATCAAGCATTTTACTGCAGGTTGGAGCAGTTTGTATCTGAGCACAGGAATAAGGTAGGGAAGAATTCAAACACTCATTTTGACTGCCTCCAGAAGTTAGATCAGATGGCCAATGCAATTTGGTGCTAGGTCTTTCCCTTTAGGTTTTACCCCCACAATGTTTTCATTAGTTTCGCTCACTCTCAAAATCAAGCATTTTACTGCAGGTTGGAGCAGTTTGTATCTGAGCACAGGAATAAGGTAGGGAAGAATTCAAACACTCATTTTGACTGCCTCCAGAAGTTAGATCAGATGGCCAATGCAATTTGGTGCTAGGTCTTTCCCTTTAGGTTTTACCCCCACAATGTTTTCATTAGTTTCGCTCACTCTCAAAATCAAGCATTTTACTGCAGGTTGGAGCAGTTTGTATCTGAGCACAGGAATAAGGTAGGGAAGAATTCAAACACTCATTTTGACTGCCTCCAGTTAGATCAGATGGCCAATGCAATTTGGTGCTAGGTCTTTCCCTTTAGGTTTTACCCCCACAATGTTTTCATTAGTTTCGCTCACTCTCAAAATCAAGCATTTTACTGCAGGTTGGAGCAGTTTGTATCTGAGCACAGGAATAAGGTAGGGAAGAATTCAAACACTCATTTTGACTGCCTCCAGAAGTTAGATCAGATGGCCAATGCAATTTGGTGCTAGGTCTTTCCCTTTAGGTTTTACCCCCACAATGTTTTCATTAGTTTCGCTCACTCTCAAAATCAAGCATTTTACTGCAGGTTGGAGCAGTTTGTATCTGAGCACAGGAATAAGGTAGGGAAGAATTCAAACACTCATTTTGACTGCCTCCAGAAGTTAGATCAGATGGCCAATGCAATTTGGTGCTAGGTCTTTCCCTTTAGGTTTTACCCCCACAATGTTTTCATTAGTTTCGCTCACTCTCAAAATCAAGCATTTTACTGCAGGTTGGAGCAGTTTGTATCTGAGCACAGGAATAAGGTAGGGAAGAATTCAAATACTCATTTTGACTGCCTCCAGAAGTTAGATCAGATGGCCAATGCAATTTGGTGCTAGGTCTTTCCCTTTAGGTTTTACCCCCACAATGTTTTCATTAGTTTCGCTCACTCTCAAAATCAAGCATTTTACTGCAGGTTGGAGCAGTTTGTATCTGAGCACAGGAATAAGGTAGGGAAGAATTCAAACACTCATTTTGACTGCCTCCAGAAGTTAGATCAGATGGCCAATGCAATTTGGTGCTAGGTCTTTCCCTTTAGGTTTTACCCCCACAATGTTTTCATTAGTTTCGCTCACTCTCAAAATCAAGCATTTTACTGCAGGTTGGAGCAGTTTGTATCTGAGCACAGGAATAAGGTAGGGAAGAATTCAAACACTCATTTTGACTGCCTCCAGAAGTTAGATCAGATGGCCAATGCAATTTGGTGCTAGGTCTTTCCCTTTAGGTTTTACCCCCACAATGTTTTCATTAGTTTCGCTCACTCTCAAAATCAAGCATTTTACTGCAGGTTGGAGCAGTTTGTATCTGAGCACAGGAATAAGGTAGGGAAGAATTCAAACACTCATTTTGACTGCCTCCAGAAGTTAGATCAGATGGCCAATGCAATTTGGTGCTAGGTCTTTCCCTTTAGGTTTTACCCCCACAATGTTTTCATTAGTTTCGCTCACTCTCAAAATCAAGCATTTTACTGCAGGTTGGAGCAGTTTGTATCTGAGCACAGGAATAAGGTAGGGAAGAATTCAAACACTCATTTTGACTGCCTCCAGAAGTTAGATCAGATGGCCAATGCAATTTGGTGCTAGGTCTTTCCCTTTAGGTTTTACCCCCACAATGTTTTCATTAGTTTCGCTCACTCTCAAAATCAAGCATTTTACTGCAGGTTGGAGCAGTTTGTATCTGAGCACAGGAATAAGGTAGGGAAGAATTCAAACACTCATTTTGACTGCCTCCAGAAGTTAGATCAGATGGCCAATGCAATTTGGTGCTAGGTCTTTCCCTTTAGGTTTTACCCCCACAATGTTTTCATTAGTTTCGCTCACTCTCAAAATCAAGCATTTTACTGCAGGTTGGAGCAGTTTGTATCTGAGCACAGGAATAAGGTAGGGAAGAATTCAAACACTCATTTTGACTGCCTCCAGAAGTTAGATCAGATGGCCAATGCAATTTGGTGCTAGGTCTTTCCCTTTAGGTTTTACCCCCACAATGTTTTCATTAGTTTCGCTCACTCTCAAAATCAAGCATTTTACTGCAGGTTGGAGCAGTTTGTATCTGATCTGCACAGGAATAAGGTAGGGAAGAATTCAAATACTCATTTTGACTGCCTCCAGAAGTTAGATCAGATGGCCAATGCAATTTGGTGCTAGGTCTTTCCCTTTAGGTTTTACCCCCACAATGTTTTCATTAGTTTCGCTCACTCTCAAAATCAAGCATTTTACTGCAGGTTGGAGCAGTTTGTATCTGAGCACAGGAATAAGGTAGGGAAGAATTCAAACACTCATTTTGACTGCCTCCAGAAGTTAGATCAGATGGCCAATGCAATTTGGTGCTAGGTCTTTCCCTTTAGGTTTTACCCCCACAATGTTTTCATTAGTTTCGCTCACTCTCAAAATCAAGCATTTTACTGCAGGTTGGAGCAGTTTGTATCTGAGCACAGGAATAAGGTAGGGAAGAATTCAAACACTCATTTTGACTGCCTCCAGAAGTTAGATCAGATGGCCAATGCAATTTGGTGCTAGGTCTTTCCCTTTAGGTTTTACCCCCACAATGTTTTCATTAGTTTCGCTCACTCTCAAAATCAAGCATTTTACTGCAGGTTGGAGCAGTTTGTATCTGAGCACAGGAATAAGGTAGGGAAGAATTCAAACACTCATTTTGACTGCCTCCAGAAGTTAGATCAGATGGCCAATGCAATTTGGTGCTAGGTCTTTCCCTTTAGGTTTTACCCCCACAATGTTTTCATTAGTTTCGCTCACTCTCAAAATCAAGCATTTTACTGCAGGTTGGAGCAGTTTGTATCTGAGCACAGGAATAAGGTAGGGAAGAATTCAAACACTCATTTTGACTGCCTCCAGAAGTTAGATCAGATGGCCAATGCAATTTGGTGCTAGGTCTTTCCCTTTAGGTTTTACCCCCACAATGTTTTCATTAGTTTCGCTCACTCTCAAAATCAAGCATTTTACTGCAGGTTGGAGCAGTTTGTATCTGAGCACAGGAATAAGGTAGGGAAGAATTCAAACACTCATTTTGACTGCCTCCAGAAGTTAGATCAGATGGCCAATGCAATTTGGTGCTAGGTCTTTCCCTTTAGGTTTTACCCCCACAATGTTTTCATTAGTTTCGCTCACTCTCAAAATCAAGCATTTTACTGCAGGTTGGAGCAGTTTGTATCTGAGCACAGGAATAAGGTAGGGAAGAATTCAAACACTCATTTTGACTGCCTCCAGAAGTTAGATCAGATGGCCAATGCAATTTGGTGCTAGGTCTTTCCCTTTAGGTTTTACCCCCACAATGTTTTCATTAGTTTCGCTCACTCTCAAAATCAAGCATTTTACTGCAGGTTGGAGCAGTTTGTATCTGAGCACAGGAATAAGGTAGGGAAGAATTCAAACACTCATTTTGACTGCCTCCAGAAGTTAGATCAGATGGCCAATGCAATTTGGTGCTAGGTCTTTCCCTTTAGGTTTTACCCCCACAATGTTTTCATTAGTTTCGCTCACTCTCAAAATCAAGCATTTTACTGCAGGTTGGAGCAGTTTGTATCTGAGCACAGGAATAAGGTAGGGAAGAATTCAAACACTCATTTTGACTGCCTCCAGAAGTTAGATCAGATGGCCAATGCAATTTGGTGCTAGGTCTTTCCCTTTAGGTTTTACCCCCACAATGTTTTCATTAGTTTCGCTCACTCTCAAAATCAAGCATTTTACTGCAGGTTGGAGCAGTTTGTATCTGAGCACAGGAATAAGGTAGGGAAGAATTCAAACACTCATTTTGACTGCCTCCAGAAGTTAGATCAGATGGCCAATGCAATTTGGTGCTAGGTCTTTCCCTTTAGGTTTTACCCCCACAATGTTTTCATTAGTTTCGCTCACTCTCAAAATCAAGCATTTTACTGCAGGTTGGAGCAGTTTGTATCTGAGCACAGGAATAAGGTAGGGAAGAATTCAAACACTCATTTTGACTGCCTCCAGAAGTTAGATCAGATGGCCAATGCAATTTGGTGCTAGGTCTTTCCCTTTAGGTTTTACCCCCACAATGTTTTCATTAGTTTCGCTCACTCTCAAAATCAAGCATTTTACTGCAGGTTGGAGCAGTTTGTATCTGAGCACAGGAATAAGGTAGGGAAGAATTCAAACACTCATTTTGACTGCCTCCAGAAGTTAGATCAGATGGCCAATGCAATTTGGTGCTAGGTCTTTCCCTTTAGGTTTTACCCCCACAATGTTTTCATTAGTTTCGCTCACTCTCAAAATCAAGCATTTTACTGCAGGTTGGAGCAGTTTGTATCTGAGCACAGGAATAAGGTAGGGAAGAATTCAAACACTCATTTTGACTGCCTCCAGAAGTTAGATCAGATGGCCAATGCAATTTGGTGCTAGGTCTTTCCCTTTAGGTTTTACCCCCACAATGTTTTCATTAGTTTCGCTCACTCTCAAAATCAAGCATTTTACTGCAGGTTGGAGCAGTTTGTATCTGAGCACAGGAATAAGGTAGGGAAGAATTCAAACACTCATTTTGACTGCCTCCAGAAGTTAGATCAGATGGCCAATGCAATTTGGTGCTAGGTCTTTCCCTTTAGGTTTTACCCCCACAATGTTTTCATTAGTTTCGCTCACTCTCAAAATCAAGCATTTTACTGCAGGTTGGAGCAGTTTGTATCTGAGCACAGGAATAAGGTAGGGAAGAATTCAAACACTCATTTTGACTGCCTCCAGAAGTTAGATCAGATGGCCAATGCAATTTGGTGCTAGGTCTTTCCCTTTAGGTTTTACCCCCACAATGTTTTCATTAGTTTCGCTCACTCTCAAAATCAAGCATTTTACTGCAGGTTGGAGCAGTTTGTATCTGAGCACAGGAATAAGGTAGGGAAAGAATTCAAATACTCATTTTGACTGCCTCCAGAAGTTAGATCAGATGGCCAATGCAATTTGGTGCTAGGTCTTTCCCTTTAGGTTTTACCCCCACAATGTTTTCATTAGTTTCGCTCACTCTCAAAATCAAGCATTTTACTGCAGGTTGGAGCAGTTTGTATCTGAGCACAGGAATAAGGTAGGGAAGAATTCAAACACTCATTTTGACTGCCTCCAGAAGTTAGATCAGATGGCCAATGCAATTTGGTGCTAGGTCTTTCCCTTTAGGTTTTACCCCCACAATGTTTTCATTAGTTTCGCTCACTCTCAAAATCAAGCATTTTACTGCAGGTTGGAGCAGTTTGTATCTGAGCACAGGAATAAGGTAGGGAAGAATTCAAACACTCATTTTGACTGCCTCCAGAAGTTAGATCAGATGGCCAATGCAATTTGGTGCTAGGTCTTTCCCTTTAGGTTTTACCCCCACAATGTTTTCATTAGTTTCGCTCACTCTCAAAATCAAGCATTTTACTGCAGGTTGGAGCAGTTTGTATCTGAGCACAGGAATAAGGTAGGGAAGAATTCAAACACTCATTTTGACTGCCTCCAGAAGTTAGATCAGATGGCCAATGCAATTTGGTGCTAGGTCTTTCCCTTTAGGTTTTACCCCCACAATGTTTTCATTAGTTTCGCTCACTCTCAAAATCAAGCATTTTACTGCAGGTTGGAGCAGTTTGTATCTGAGCACAGGAATAAGGTAGGGAAGAATTCAAACACTCATTTTGACTGCCTCCAGAAGTTAGATCAGATGGCCAATGCAATTTGGTGCTAGGTCTTTCCCTTTAGGTTTTACCCCCACAATGTTTTCATTAGTTTCGCTCACTCTCAAAATCAAGCATTTTACTGCAGGTTGGAGCAGTTTGTATCTGAGCACAGGAATAAGGTAGGGAAGAATTCAAACACTCATTTTGACTGCCTCCAGAAGTTAGATCAGATGGCCAATGC
This sequence comes from Melanerpes aurifrons, assembly GCA_011125475.1. Classification (NCBI taxonomy): domain Eukaryota; kingdom Metazoa; phylum Chordata; class Aves; order Piciformes; family Picidae; genus Melanerpes; species Melanerpes aurifrons. The sequence continues at coordinate 8,530 of WWNC01000077.1, read as the reverse complement.
AATTTGGTGCTAGGTCTTTCCCTTTAGGTTTTACCCCCACAATGTTTTCATTAGTTTCGCTCACTCTCAAAATCAAGCATTTTACTGCAGGTTGGAGCAGTTTGTATCTGAGCACAGGAATAAGGTAGGGAAGAATTCAAACACTCATTTTGACTGCCTCCAGAAGTTAGATCAGATGGCCAATGCAATTTGGTGCTAGGTCTTTCCCTTTAGGTTTTACCCCCACAATGTTTTCATTAGTTTCGCTCACTCTCAAAATCAAGCATTTTTACTGCAGGTTGGAGCAGTTTGTATCTGAGCACAGGAATAAGGTAGGGAAGAATTCAAACACTCATTTTGACTGCCTCCAGAAGTTAGATCAGATGGCCAATGCAATTTGGTGCTAGGTCTTTCCCTTTAGGTTTTACCCCCCCAATGTTTTCATTAGTTTCGCTCACTCTCAAAATCAAGCATTTTACTGCAGGTTGGAGCAGTTTGTATCTGAGCACAGGAATAAGGTAGGGAAGAATTCAAACACTCATTTTGACTGCCTCCAGAAGTTAGATCAGATGGCCAATGCAATTTGGTGCTAGGTCTTTCCCTTTAGGTTTTACCCCCACAATGTTTTCATTAGTTTCGCTCACTCTCAAAATCAAGCATTTTACTGCAGGTTGGAGCAGTTTGTATCTGAGCACAGGAATAAGGTAGGGAAGAATTCAAACACTCATTTTGACTGCCTCCAGAAGTTAGATCAGATGGCCAATGCAATTTGGTGCTAGGTCTTTCCCTTTAGGTTTTACCCCACAATGTTTTCATTAGTTTCGCTCACTCTCAAAATCAAGCATTTTACTGCAGGTTGGAGCAGTTTGTATCTGAGCACAGGAATAAGGTAGGGAAGAATTCAAACACTCATTTTGACTGCCTCCAGAGTTAGATCAGATGGCCAATGCAATTTGGTGCTAGGTCTTTCCCTTTAGGTTTTACCCCCACAATGTTTTCATTAGTTTCGCTCACTCTCAAAATCAAGCATTTTACTGCAGGTTGGAGCAGTTTGTATCTGAGCACAGGAATAAGGTAGGGAAGAATTCAAACACTCATTTTGACTGCCTCCAGAAGTTAGATCAGATGGCCAATGCAATTTGGTGCTAGGTCTTTCCCTTTAGGTTTTACCCCCACAATGTTTTCATTAGTTTCGCTCACTCTCAAAATCAAGCATTTTACTGCAGGTTGGAGCAGTTTGTATCTGAGCACAGGAATAAGGTAGGGAAGAATTCAAACACTCATTTTGACTGCCTCCAGAAGTTAGATCAGATGGCCAATGCAATTTGGTGCTAGGTCTTTCCCTTTAGGTTTTACCCCCACAATGTTTTCATTAGTTTCGCTCACTCTCAAAATCAAGCATTTTACTGCAGGTTGGAGCAGTTTGTATCTGAGCACAGGAATAAGGTAGGGAAGAATTCAAACACTCATTTTGACTGCCTCCAGAAGTTAGATCAGATGGCCAATGCAATTTGGTGCTAGGTCTTTCCCTTTAGGTTTTACCCCCACAATGTTTTCATTAGTTTCGCTCACTCTCAAAATCAAGCATTTTACTGCAGGTTGGAGCAGTTTGTATCTGAGCACAGGAATAAGGTAGGGAAGAATTCAAACACTCATTTTGACTGCCTCCAGAAGTTAGATCAGATGGCCAATGCAATTTGGTGCTAGGTCTTTCCCTTTAGGTTTTACCCCCACAATGTTTTCATTAGTTTCGCTCACTCTCAAAATCAAGCATTTTACTGCAGGTTGGAGCAGTTTGTATCTGAGCACAGGAATAAGGTAGGGAAGAATTCAAACACTCATTTTGACTGCCTCCAGAAGTAGATCAGATGGCCAATGCAATTTGGTGCTAGGTCTTTCCCTTTAGGTTTTACCCCCACAATGTTTTCATTAGTTTCGCTCACTCTCAAAATCAAGCATTTTACTGCAGGTTGGAGCAGTTTGTATCTGAGCACAGGAATAAGGTAGGGAAGAATTCAAACACTCATTTTGACTGCCTCCAGAAGTTAGATCAGATGGCCAATGCAATTTGGTGCTAGGTCTTTCCCTTTAGGTTTTACCCCCACAATGTTTTCATTAGTTTCGCTCACTCTCAAAATCAAGCATTTTACTGCAGGTTGGAGCAGTTTGTATCTGAGCACAGGAATAAGGTAGGGAAGAATTCAAACACTCATTTTGACTGCCTCCAGTTAGATCAGATGGCCAATGCAATTTGGTGCTAGGTCTTTCCCTTTAGGTTTTACCCCCACAATGTTTTCATTAGTTTCGCTCACTCTCAAAATCAAGCATTTTACTGCAGGTTGGAGCAGTTTGTATCTGAGCACAGGAATAAGGTAGGGAAGAATTCAAACACTCATTTTGACTGCCTCCAGAAGTTAGATCAGATGGCCAATGCAATTTGGTGCTAGGTCTTTCCCTTTAGGTTTTACCCCCACAATGTTTTCATTAGTTTCGCTCACTCTCAAAATCAAGCATTTTACTGCAGGTTGGAGCAGTTTGTATCTGAGCACAGGAATAAGGTAGGGAGGGAGATTCAAACACTCATTTTGACTGCCTCCAGAAGTTAGATCAGATGGCCAATGCAATTTGGTGCTAGGTCTTTCCCTTTAGGTTTTACCCCCACAATGTTTTCATTAGTTTCGCTCACTCTCAAAATCAAGCATTTTACTGCAGGTTGGAGCAGTTTGTATCTGAGCACAGGAATAAGGTAGGGAAGAATTCAAACACTCATTTTGACTGCCTCCAGAAGTTAGATCAGATGGCCAATGCAATTTGGTGCTAGGTCTTTCCCTTTAGGTTTTACCCCCACAATGTTTTCATTAGTTTCGCTCACTCTCAAAATCAAGCATTTTACTGCAGGTTGGAGCAGTTTGTATCTGAGCACAGGAATAAGGTAGGGAAGAATTCAAACACTCATTTTGACTGCCTCCAGAAGTTAGATCAGATGGCCAATGCAATTTGGTGCTAGGTCTTTCCCTTTAGGTTTTACCCCCACAATGTTTTCATTAGTTTCGCTCACTCTCAAAATCAAGCATTTTACTGCAGGTTGGAGCAGTTTGTATCTGAGCACAGGAATAAGGTAGGGAAGAATTCAAACACTCATTTTGACTGCCTCCAGAAGTTAGATCAGATGGCCAATGCAATTTGGTGCTAGGTCTTTCCCTTTAGGTTTTACCCCCACAATGTTTTCATTAGTTTCGCTCACTCTCAAAATCAAGCATTTTACTGCAGGTTGGAGCAGTTTGTATCTGAGCACAGGAATAAGGTAGGGAAGAATTCAAACACTCATTTTGACTGCCTCCAGAAGTTAGATCAGATGGCCAATGCAATTTGGTGCTAGGTCTTTCCCTTTAGGTTTTACCCCCACAATGTTTTCATTAGTTTCGCTCACTCTCAAAATCAAGCATTTTACTGCAGGTTGGAGCAGTTTGTATCTGAGCACAGGAATAAGGTAGGGAAGAATTCAAACACTCATTTTGACTGCCTCCAGTTAGATCAGATGGCCAATGCAATTTGGTGCTAGGTCTTTCCCTTTAGGTTTTACCCCCACAATGTTTTCATTAGTTTCGCTCACTCTCAAAATCAAGCATTTTACTGCAGGTTGGAGCAGTTTGTATCTGAGCACAGGAATAAGGTAGGGAAGAATTCAAACACTCATTTTGACTGCCTCCAGAAGTTAGATCAGATGGCCAATGCAATTTGGTGCTAGGTCTTTCCCTTTAGGTTTTACCCCCACAATGTTTTCATTAGTTTCGCTCACTCTCAAAATCAAGCATTTTACTGCAGGTTGGAGCAGTTTGTATCTGAGCACAGGAATAAGGTAGGGAAGAATTCAAACACTCATTTTGACTGCCTCCAGAAGTTAGATCAGATGGCCAATGCAATTTGGTGCTAGGTCTTTCCCTTTAGGTTTTACCCCCACAATGTTTTCATTAGTTTCGCTCACTCTCAAAATCAAGCATTTTACTGCAGGTTGGAGCAGTTTGTATCTGAGCACAGGAATAAGGTAGGGAAGAATTCAAACACTCTTTTTGACTGCCTCCAGAAGTTAGATCAGATGGCCAATGCAATTTGGTGCTAGGTCTTTCCCTTTAGGTTTTACCCCCACAATGTTTTCATTAGTTTCGCTCACTCTCAAAATCAAGCATTTTACTGCAGGTTGGAGCAGTTTGTATCTGAGCACAGGAATAAGGTAGGAAAAATTCAAACACTCATTTTGACTGCCTCCAGAAGTTAGATCAGATGGCCAATGCAATTTGGTGCTAGGTCTTTCCCTTTAGGTTTTACCCCCACAATGTTTTCATTAGTTTCGCTCACTCTCAAAATCAAGCATTTTACTGCAGGTTGGAGCAGTTTGTATCTGAGCACAGGAATAAGGTAGGGAAGAATTCAAACACTCATTTTGACTGCCTCCAGAAGTTAGATCAGATGGCCAATGCAATTTGGTGCTAGGTCTTTCCCTTTAGGTTTTACCCCCACAATGTTTTCATTAGTTTCGCTCACTCTCAAAATCAAGCATTTTACTGCAGGTTGGAGCAGTTTGTATCTGAGCACAGGAATAAGGTAGGGAAGAATTCAAACACTCATTTTGACTGCCTCCAGAAGTTAGATCAGATGGCCAATGCAATTTGGTGCTAGGTCTTTCCCTTTAGGTTTTACCCCCACAATGTTTTCATTAGTTTCGCTCACTCTCAAAATCAAGCATTTTACTGCAGGTTGGAGCAGTTTGTATCTGAGCACAGGAATAAGGTAGGGAAGAATTCAAATACTCATTTTGACTGCCTCCAGAAGTTAGATCAGATGGCCAATGCAATTTGGTGCTAGGTCTTTCCCTTTAGGTTTTACCCCCACAATGTTTTCATTAGTTTCGCTCACTCTCAAAATCAAGCATTTTACTGCAGGTTGGAGCAGTTTGTATCTGAGCACAGGAATAAGGTAGGGAAGAATTCAAACTCTCATTTTGACTGCCTCCAGAAGTTAGATCAGATGGCCAATGCAATTTGGTGCTAGGTCTTTCCCTTTAGGTTTTACCCCCACAATGTTTTCATTAGTTTCGCTCACTCTCAAAATCAAGCATTTTACTGCAGGTTGGAGCAGTTTGTATCTGAGCACAGGAATAAGGTAGGGAAGAATTCAAACACTCATTTTGACTGCCTCCAGAAGTTAGATCAGATGGCCAATGCAATTTGGTGCTAGGTCTTTCCCTTTAGGTTTTACCCCCACAATGTTTTCATTAGTTTCGCTCACTCTCAAAATCAAGCATTTTACTGCAGGTTGGAGCAGTTTGTATCTGAGCACAGGAATAAGGTAGGGAAGAATTCAAACACTCATTTTGACTGCCTCCAGAAGTTAGATCAGATGGCCAATGCAATTTGGTGCTAGGTCTTTCCCTTTAGGTTTTACCCCCACAATGTTTTCATTAGTTTCGCTCACTCTCAAAATCAAGCATTTTACTGCAGGTTGGAGCAGTTTGTATCTGAGCACAGGAATAAGGTAGGGAAGAATTCAAACACTCATTTTGACTGCCTCCAGAAGTTAGATCAGATGGCCAATGCAATTTGGTGCTAGGTCTTTCCCTTTAGGTTTTACCCCCACAATGTTTTCATTAGTTTCGCTCACTCTCAAAATCAAGCATTTTACTGCAGGTTGGAGCAGTTTGTATCTGAGCACAGGAATAAGGTAGGGAAGAATTCAAACACTCATTTTGACTGCCTCCAGAAGTTAGATCAGATGGCCAATGCAATTTGGTGCTAGGTCTTTCCCTTTAGGTTTTACCCCCACAATGTTTTCATTAGTTTCGCTCACTCTCAAAATCAAGCATTTTACTGCAGGTTGGAGCAGTTTGTATCTGAGCACAGGAATAAGGTAGGGAAGAATTCAAACACTCATTTTGACTGCCTCCAGAAGTTAGATCAGATGGCCAATGCAATTTGGTGCTAGGTCTTTCCCTTTAGGTTTTACCCCCACAATGTTTTCATTAGTTTCGCTCACTCTCAAAATCAAGCATTTTACTGCAGGTTGGAGCAGTTTGTATCTGAGCACAGGAATAAGGTAGGGAAGAATTCAAACACTCATTTTGACTGCCTCCAGAAGTTAGATCAGATGGCCAATGCAATTTGGTGCTAGGTCTTTCCCTTTAGGTTTTACCCCCACAATGTTTTCATTAGTTTCGCTCACTCTCAAAATCAAGCATTTTACTGCAGGTTGGAGCAGTTTGTATCTGAGCACAGGAATAAGGTAGGGAAGAATTCAAAATGCAATTTGGTGCATTTTTTACCCCCACAATGTTTTCATGCCTCCAGAAGTTAGATCAGATGGCCAATGCAATTTGGTGCTAGGTCTTTCCCTTTAGGTTTTACCCCACAATGTTTTCATTAGTTTCGCTCACTCTCAAAATCAAGCATTTTACTGCAGGTTGGAGCAGTTTGTATCTGAGCACAGGAATAAGGTAGGGAAGAATTCAAACACTCATTTTGACTGCCTCCAGAAGTTAGATCAGATGGCCAATGCAATTTGGTGCTAGGTCTTTCCCTTTAGGTTTTACCCCCACAATGTTTTCATTAGTTTCGCTCACTCTCAAAATCAAGCATTTTACTGCAGGTTGGAGCAGTTTGTATCTGAGCACAGGAATAAGGTAGGGAAGAATTCAAACACTCATTTTGACTGCCTCCAGAAGTTAGATCAGATGGCCAATGCAATTTGGTGCTAGGTCTTTCCCTTTAGGTTTTACCCCCACAATGTTTTCATTAGTTTCGCTCACTCTCAAAATCAAGCATTTTACTGCAGGTTGGAGCAGTTTGTATCTGAGCACAGGAATAAGGTAGGGAAGAATTCAAACACTCATTTTGACTGCCTCCAGAAGTTAGATCAGATGGCCAATGCAATTTGGTGCTAGGTCTTTCCCTTTAGGTTTTACCCCCACAATGTTTTCATTAGTTTCGCTCACTCTCAAAATCAAGCATTTTACTGCAGGTTGGAGCAGTTTGTATCTGAGCACAGGAATAAGGTAGGGAAGAATTCAAACACTCATTTTGACTGCCTCCAGAAGTTAGATCAGATGGCCAATGCAATTTGGTGCTAGGTCTTTCCCTTTAGGTTTTACCCCCACAATGTTTTCATTAGTTTCGCTCACTCTCAAAATCAAGCATTTTACTGCAGGTTGGAGCAGTTTGTATCTGAGCACAGGAATAAGGTAGGGAAGAATTCAAACACTCATTTTGACTGCCTCCAGAAGTTAGATCAGATGGCCAATGCAATTTGGTGCTAGGTCTTTCCCTTTAGGTTTTACCCCCACAATGTTTTCATTAGTTTCGCTCACTCTCAAAATCAAGCATTTTACTGCAGGTTGGAGCAGTTTGTATCTGAGCACAGGAATAAGGTAGGGAAGAATTCAAACACTCATTTTGACTGCCTCCAGAAGTTAGATCAGATGGCCAATGCAATTTGGTGCTAGGTCTTTCCCTTTAGGTTTTACCCCCACAATGTTTTCATTAGTTTCGCTCACTCTCAAAATCAAGCATTTTACTGCAGGTTGGAGCAGTTTGTATCTGAGCACAGGAATAAGGTAGGGAAGAATTCAAACACTCATTTTGACTGCCTCCAGAAGTTAGATCAGATGGCCAATGCAATTTGGTGCTAGGTCTTTCCCTTTAGGTTTTACCCCCACAATGTTTTCATTAGTTTCGCTCACTCTCAAAATCAAGCATTTTACTGCAGGTTGGAGCAGTTTGTATCTGAGCACAGGAATAAGGTAGGGAAGAATTCAAACACTCATTTTGACTGCCTCCAGAAGTTAGATCAGATGGCCAATGCAATTTGGTGCTAGGTCTTTCCCTTTAGGTTTTACCCCCACAATGTTTTCATTAGTTTCGCTCACTCTCAAAATCAAGCATTTTACTGCAGGTTGGAGCAGTTTGTATCTGAGCACAGGAATAAGGTAGGGAAGAATTCAAACACTCATTTTGACTGCCTCCAGAAGTTAGATCAGATGGCCAATGCAATTTGGTGCTAGGTCTTTCCCTTTAGGTTTTACCCCCACAATGTTTTCATTAGTTTCGCTCACTCTCAAAATCAAGCATTTTACAGCAGGTTGGAGCAGTTTGTATCTGAGCACAGGAATAAGGTAGGGAAGAATTCAAACACTCATTTTGACTGCCTCCAGAAGTTAGATCAGATGGCCAATGCAATTTGGTGCTAGGTCTTTCCCTTTAGGTTTTACCCCCACAATGTTTTCATTAGTTTCGCTCACTCTCAAAATCAAGCATTTTACTGCAGGTTGGAGCAGTTTGTATCTGAGCACAGGAATAAGGTAGGGAAGAATTCAAACACTCATTTTGACTGCCTCCAGAAGTTAGATCAGATGGCCAATGCAATTTGGTGCTAGGTCTTTCCCTTTAGGTTTTACCCCCACAATGTTTTCATTAGTTTCGCTCACTCTCAAAATCAAGCAGTTTACAGCCGGTTGGAGCACCCTGTATCTGAGCACAGGAATGAGGTAGGGAAGAATTCTAAG